>VXAU01005178.1:0-16556 GCA_013399695.1 Formicarius rufipectus
TTATATTTATATTATATTTATATGATCAATATAGAAAGTATTATGCTTTGCATTATTTTTTCTTTAAATAATGAATGTGAGAAGATGATTTTGAACATGACCAAGAACTTGTATTTTATACAGAGGGTCAGAATAAGTTTGCCTTTGTGTCAGTTGTGGTATAGCTGTCTGGCTGAAAATATTAAAATAAATACGATATTCAGATATAGGAACAACGTTTCTAAATCAGACTAGCTTAGCACATGTATTCTTTTAATATAAAATGGAAAATATCTGAAAACTTTGTTATCCAAAATACACAAGTTTTGTATTTCTCACACAAGTGAGAAAGTTTGGGTGCCTTAATTGCATCGAATACTTTTATCTGTGTCAGTGCATCCCAAAACTCCACAAATAAGCTTCCGAAGATGTGAACAAAGAAGCAAATGCTTTCCCTCTCATCTTTCTTCTTGCCCCTACTGTTTTCCCTGATGTCTGTCTGACATGTTGCCAGTCAGGCACATGCCCATTCCCCGCTGTGGTCTCCCCACAGCTGCCTGGCAATGCCTCGAGAGTGGGAATTGCACATCAAGGATCCCTTTTGGTGGCTGAGTAACCAGGAGCGCGTTCCCAGCCTTGCACTTTGGCACTGGAGCTTCAGAACCACCCTGGAGGTTTGATATCCACTTGGTCTCCTGCCACCAAACCTAGCAGGAAAATCCTTGACTTTTATTTTGGAAATAGTAGGATGTCTCACAGATTGAGAACTTGTCTATGGCAAAATAGAGGAGCGAGTGTGTATGTGAGTGAGAGAGAGGGAGCATATGTATGTCTATATTTCTCTTTCATAATATCTCAAAGACAAAATAATTCATAATTTGATTCCAAGGGCTGTTTCTGAGCTAAACCAGGGATTGCACTGAGCCATTCTTAGGCAACCATGTCAGTTCTGGAGTCCTTGTGGCAGATCTGCATTCTTCCTAATCCCTCACAGTCAATCAGATTTTAATTTGTCTTTGTCTTCAGCCCTGTAAGGTTTGGGCCTGAAATTGTTTTGCTTCAGGGATCAAAGAGTGTTTTCCCTGTATATGTCAAGCACACTTATGGAATGCTCTTGTATGTTTGTTTAGCTCATTAGTTATTTCATATTAACAAAAGCAGATTGTTTCAGGAATGTTTTTCAGAACAGTGTCTTTGAAATCATGCTTTGTTGGAATTATGGCACCTCCACTTCTGTGATTTTCCTTTTGTAATACATTGTAGGAATTCACTACAAGATCTATAACAACTCCATTCAGGGATGAATGGCTTATTCTACTTCTTATCTTGTTAATCAATATTGTTAACTAGCTGTGATGGACATAATTAATGGAATGACCCTCGCCCCTCCTAATTAAAGATAATTGCCTTGTTCAGTCACATTCACTTTCCAAAATATAAGTGTGTGAGCATAAATGTCATAATTTATTTCAGATTCTACCGTGATCAGTATGTATTCTGTTTTCTTGTTAACAACTTATTTTAATTCCAGCTCACCCAGCAAAGCTGAAAGCCATAAAATGGCCCTCTCACCTCTGTGGCTGAATAACACATTATTGTATTGCACACTTTGAGTCAGGAGGGGGTCAATGGGGGTAAAACTAGAATTCCACCACTTGCTGGATTGAATCCATTGCCCAATATCTTCTTAATGTGTTGCCTGATGAGTTACATGTCTTGGCTTGAAGTTAAATGACACTGGTATCAGAATAAACCTCCTGGATTTTGGTATTCGTTTCATGTATCCTTTTATCAGCTTTATTATTTGTTATGCTTTTGCTGAGCTTCCTTGGGTAAGAACAAAAGGGTACACTTATTATGCAGCAATTTCATGAAAGCTATTTAAAATAACAGTTGAGGAGGAAAAAACAAATCAAAATGAATAAAAGCCTGGGAAACACATGATGAAACAGAATGAATATCAGAGCTATTAAATTAGTAAGCTTGCAAAGCATTATTTATGGTATCTCACTGGAAGTTTAGAAATTGATAGTGACTTTCCAAAATTAATTGAGTACCTTTGTTGTATTTCAGGAATGCGTATTCAGACTCACTGTACCTATTCCTTGTGGGGGAAACAAAATTGTTCCACCTGCCAAAAACCGATGGAGTTTCACCTGATTTTCATCTTCTCAAGGTAACCAGTCGAGGTGTTGACTCAGAGTGGCATTCCTTCAGCAAACCTGAGATTGCCTGTGGACAATTGTCCTTGGTCTCCCAAGTTGCCCATTAAAAGAGTGAAGCTGTGCAGAAGCAACAGCCTGAAACAGAGATCTGGCAACTCCACAACTTCCCAGTCTGGGCAGTCTTAGGCACACCCTTCCTTCACAAGTGCACATGGCACCCATGGAACAGCAGAGATGTAGGTGAAGGACTTGGCATTATGGGCTGGCTTCTCAGGAAGAAAAGGGGCTCCAGTGTTCAACCACATTTGTTGGATATTCCCTTTGTAGTATTGACTGGGATTCACTTCTGCAAATTGAGTGGAGATGCAGATGTCCAGTTCTCCAGAAAAGGGGTGTCAGCAGAGCAGAGCTGGCTCCTCAGAGTTAGCTAGCTCATTTCTCATGGCTTTGAGTTGGAGTGAGTGGCTGAAATTCTGGTTCTTTTTGCTGTGGCTGGGAAATGTCCCTGACTGTCCACAGTTCCCCATGAAAAATACATCTGCTCTTTTTTCCAGCATAGTCTTCTGCTGTACAACACTGGTTTGGCCCAAATTTCCTAAACTGGCTGTTTCTGTTATAGCTTCTCATGCAAAAATGGCAGCTGCAGTGACCCACTGCAAAGGGAACAAGGACTACAGGACTACACTACAGGAGCACTTACAGAAAGAATCCCATACCTGGTGTTGTTTCAGTTTGCTATTCCATTTCTGTTGCCCCTTTCTTTTTTTTTTTTTTTGNATTTATTTCCAAGCCCCCAGCAGCTGCATCTCAAAGTTTATAGGAAAATAAAAATCCCACTCCTAGCATGGTGCAGGTCCTTATTTTGTAGCCTTCAGCTTGTTGTAAGTGCCCTTATCCTGCAGTTTTCAGCAGTTAATGGGATTTTTTTTTGCATTGTTTTACCTAAGGGTGCTGTGGTAGACGAGAGAGTGTGTGCATAGATCCTGTGGCTCTGTTGAAGATGTACACGTTGTAAGGTTGTGCCAGCACCCACAGCAAGTTCATCATGGTCTGTGCACTTGGCCTTGCAGCTGCTGAAGGAATTAACAGGATTTTCAGGCTGCTGGAGTGCTCATCCCAACAAACCACTTGTCTGCTTCGAGCAGCTTCACACAGAGCCCTTGCAAAGCTGGTGTGATTATGCCAAGAACCAAACTCCCCCGACGTGATCTTTGAACAACATGTTGGATGACAGCTCATGGTGTTCAGAAAACATTCAAGGATATGGAAAAGAAGCAATAGATTGAATTGAATAATATCCCAGGAACAACCAGTTCCATATTCAATCATTCTTTCAAATCTACTTTTGCAAGTATTTGCAGTCCTGCCAAAGGCTGCAAATGTTATTTGCTGGTGTATCAGTTAATAGTGAGCAGTAGAAGGCTCTTGTACATCAAGCTGTTTTTTCCCCTCATTGCTCCTCTTATCACACTGATAGCTTAGCTAGAAATAGCACAGATTCCAACCAAAATTTCAAAGTTTTATTTCTTTGATTGGTAGTTACCACCTGAAGGGTGTGATTCACCACCTGGTGAGTAGCACCATCTCCCCATGTCCTCCCCTGCTTAAATGGAGAACCTTGTGGAACCCTGCTACAGATACCTACCAAAGCCCTTGTCCTCATTTCCTTGTTCTGAGATATTATCAAAGCATTCTCTTTCCCTTTTTATATTGTCTATGCTGGCATTGTTTTTTCATCTGAGATGTTCCTAACTTGAGTTTCTAAGATGAACCAGTGTTTCAGCTGCTTGGGGTTGTTCTCAGTGAGGGTGAAAGACCCAGTAAATTCTGGGGACTGAAAGAGGTACAGAATGGATTTTTGATGATCCAGGTTCTATCTGTACACTGGCATTGAACAAATGCTTATGGTTTTGTTTCTCTTTAATTTCTTCCCTGCATATTGAATATCTTATTGTGTTAATATGAAGGACTTTATGGCTGAGGATTGTATTCTCATAGATCAGAGCTCTAAAGGACATTGTTCTTGGCTGGTATTTCCAGGCACTGCTAGAATACAGAGAAAAAAAAAAAAGGATAAGATAATTTTATATGCTGTTTATATTCATGTTTGTACCTGTAGGGATGTGTCGATGGGGAGGTGTGGTGGAATGATAAAAACATTATGAAATGCAGTCGTTCCTTTTTGTGCAATAAGGAACTCTAAGAGCACCAATTTAATTCTGAGAGCACAGTGAAAAGGGCTAGGACTGTGTAGAGGTAGCACAGAAAGGAATTGAAAAATAATAATAGAAAAATCTATATTTCAAGCCCTGGCAGGAATATATTTATGCATGGAGAGTACTCAGTGATTGATCTACAATAAAACTGAGTGAGACACAGAAACAACACATAGATGTTTGTATCACGCTACAACCTCCACTGGAGATAAATATGAAATATGGTCATATTTCTTCAGAGACCTATTTTAAACCTTCCTTGTTCCAATGGGGCTGTAACTTTTGTATTTGTATTTGTACTTGTAAACAATTCCCCTTCTGGTGGAATCATGTTCATGTTTTTGACCCAGGAAATGGCTTCAGAGAATAAGTTTTGTCTTCAGTAGTGAAAAGGTTACTTTAAATTAAAGATCCTACAATTCTCAAAACTCCTGTTGAGACACAACAGCCCTGATTTCTCCCAGCCATCTCTTTATCTTGTGTTTTATGTTACACAAAGAAAACCACCTATCATATTGCCACTGTCCTCATTTTTCTATTAACCACAAAGTAGAAAAATGTCAAGTAAATTACAACCACCTCAGTTTTTCACTGGGGTTATTTTTGTTTAAATAAGAAAGAAACGCTTGGTAAACATGATGGTGGTGATGAGTTGACAACTGGACTTGATGATCTTAAAGATATTTTCCAAACTTAAAGATTCTGCACAGAGGGATGGTGAGGATTTGCATTTTCTCATTATTAATAACATTTATTTGAATGCACAAAGAATTTAATACACTGGAAGATACATTAAATAAAACCACAAGGCTTCTGAAATTCAGAAAACTGACAATCAAAGCTACCAAAATGTCTCCTGAGCTATGACCAAAGTCATACTCCTGACATCAAATTTGACATCACATGTCTTGAATTTGACATCATATATTTCCTTAGGAAACTCTTCAGATATCACATTTCTTGGTACAGATTAATCTTATTTAGTTACAGTTTTTCTGATTGCATGCAAAAAGAAAAAGAATTGCTTTTTATCACCATTTGATTTGAGCATATTGATTTCCTCAGTTGGATTGTCTGTTCAGGATAAGAAGGATCTGGTCCAGAAATGATACACAGGTCAAAAACATTTTTGCATCTCTTAATGTTTAGGGCTTTCCATGAGTCTTCAGTGGGAAAAAATTGGGCTAATTTTTCTGCATGTGAAAGGGAGAGGAGACTACAGACCAGGAAAAATAAAATCTTTCCATGCCATTTTTTCATTGATATCTGAAAACAGATTGATAGTACTGGTATTTTCTTTCTTCATTTCAGAGCTTATAAAAGATGAATTTAAACAAAACCCCAGAAATGGCCTTGTGAGTTCTTGTGGGACTTGATATTTACACTCAAGATGGAAAGCCCAAAACGAAGAACTGTGTAATATAGTAAATGTACCCATGATTCATTGCCCAAAATAACATCTTGCAAAAGAGATGATGTTTGAGATCCCCCAGAGATAAAAGGAAAATCTGTGACATGATTGGCCTTGGTCTCTAGAAAAGAATGTGATTTATGAAGTATTTTTGCATTAAGGCAAGTGATGGAAGAATCAGGTGAGACGCTGACGAGGTTTTATGATGGAAATCTATATCCTGCCTTGGTTTTTAAAATTATTTTGCAACACTTAGTGTCACAGAACTACTTTCAGAGGCAACTCAGTAGCTGGCAATGCAGAAGGCAAAGTGTATTCCCTGCTGAGAAGAGGCAGCCCAGCAGAAGTCATTCAGATGTCTGCAGGCTGAGAGACATGGTGAGGCAAACCTCTAGAATGAAGTATTAGTTTAAAACCTTACAAAAACTGCACCATGCACTAGAAGATTCATGGATTTCTTCAGCATTTGGGGGGAAAAAAATCACAAATGAGCTAATTGTTCTGTAATTATTGATGGAATGGAATGCTCAGCAGTAGAAAAACTAATCTAAAATTCAAGTCAGGATAAGGGAAAGTCATTAGCTATGCTGTGTAAAGCAGACACACACAATCAATGTGTGAATGTCACGTTTGGCAGGCCAAAGTGATGGGAAAAGACTTCTACTATCAGAGAGAAAATTGAACACATCTATAACAGTGCAGGATAGTTCATATCCTGTTGTAATTGCAGTGCACTTGAAGCAGAATGAGAATAGTAAGGGGAGAAAAGAAAAACCCTCTCCTGAGCTTTACAGCAGCACTGCCTGGAATGTGTGACAGAGGTAAAGGCTTGAAAGATGATGTGAAGAAACATGGAGAAGATCAGGAAGATTCTGAGGAAAAAAAAAAGGAAAAAAAAAGAATGGGGGAAAAAGAAGGCTGAATTGAGCTTTAGGCATCCAGGAAGGCAGTAACTGCAAAAGAACCCCAGATGGTGCCAGGGAGAACTGATGGTTCTGCTCCTTCTGCCTGTTGAAATGTGCCAAGCGTGCAGGGTCAGAGTACACACGATGATTTGATGGCAAACAGAGACGTGGGGGAAAATAAAACTACTTTAGAAGTTTGGATCTGCATTACTGATAGGCCATCTTATTGGGTAAGATATTTAAATACTGCTGCTCGCTCTTGTGGTGGGAGGTGAGTGAGGTGCCACCAAGGACAAGCCTTCAGGGAGAAAAAAAAAGCTGAAAAACAGAAAATGGAAATAATTCTACTTCCTCAGAAAGACAGATAAATCTGATTTGATACGAATCCCAGATTCATTTCAGACTATATCAGGTAAAAAGTCCAGAAGCTTCTGAGTGTGCACAGAATAAGGAAAGCTTGAAGGAGTGAAATACTTCTTGCTTGAATTGCTGTGGTGCTCTAAATGCTTCAGTCATGGCCAAAGACCCCATTATGGGGTAAAAATAATAATAATAATAACCCCCTCCCCCCCAATTAAAACCTCAAAGCACTGTGCCACTAGTTATAAAGCAAGAGAAATAACAGGTGCAGACTTGGCAGCTGTGTATAAGAATAAATAACTCTGCTCAGCAAGTTAGTCAGTTAGTCTCTGGTTCCATCCTAAGGAACCAATTTATTCTGCAGTTAGTTGGGTGGTTTGTTTTTGTTTTTTTTTTTTGCTTGCTTAATACTTTGTGAGGGACAGTTTGGGCCAGTTGGACCTTTCAGTCTGTTGCTCTGCACTGTCCCTGCTGCTGCTGCTGCTGTGAATTCACCCAGAGCTAAAGGAGCTGAGAAGTGCTGAGGGACAGAAGAGCAAGATGCCTGCATTTCTGTGCATGCACTGCTGCAGCCAGCTTGGAGAAAAAAACCACTTGCTTGCCTAAAATAATCCTTTATTTCACAGGGTGCTTCTCCATCCAGAAACACAAGCACCAGCTCCTGTGTATGAGGGGATCGAAACAGTGAATTTTACAGCACGATCCATCAGTGGCGTCAGTCAGGTTTAAGAGAGGGAACATGTTTCTGCAAAGCTGCAGAGATTGCTGTAACTGAGGTCAACAGCAAACTCCTGGTGCTTTTAAAAATTGATTTTACTGAAATCTTACTCCATTTGCCTAGTAATAAAGGCCTCCAAGGATTTAAACTGCTGTAACCAAAAGCAGTGTTTGGCCCTGCTCTCTAAGGAGGTGTGGCGTAGCTCCATTACAGCAGCAATTCAAATAATAACATCCTTGAAAAATTGAGTACCCTTCCTAAGATTTTAGTAAGCAACTTTTTGTTTTCTCTTGTAAAAGCTTGGAGGTCATAAGCTTAAGCTTCTAAAGTCTCCAAGAAACCTATTTTCCTCCTTTGCAAAAGGTCTAAAATAAAATCACCAAATGCATGTGAAAGGAGTATAAATATATGTGCTTTTCTAACAAATCCAGTGCAGATTGTTCAATCAAAAAATGCCTTGGCAAAATCAGCGTGGCTGGGTTATTTAATTCAAGACAGAACATTTGATACTGTATAAAATGATAGAAAATGCTGCCTTTATTTTTATGGGACCCATAATAATCTTTTGCAGTTTTCTGAAGGAAAGCTAAAGGGCACAGCAAAATAAGCAAGCACGTCCTGTAGAAGTGGGCAATGTTATAACTTGAAATTTTAATTAAAGACCCAAACAAACAAACGAACAAAAAATAATCCCCCCCCAAACCCCCACCCCAACAAACAAACAACCTCCCTGACATCCCAACACTCAGGCCCTGTCCTCTCCCCTGTCTCTGACTGAGTGCTGTGCCCTCTGGGTCACAGATCTGAGGCTTTTGCACTCGGCTGAAGGTGCTCAGCGCTCCATTCCTGAGCAGGGACAGAGGGTGTGTTTGTCCTTCCACTTTCTGTGATTTACCTCAGCAGTTCTTACATCTCTACATGCTGCAGTTCTCCTGGGTGAAGCTAATAAGTCACTCAGCTGCCACCTTAAAGCAGAGTATTATTTAAAACAAAGTCACATCAGAGGAAGCACAGCCACAAAGCCAGCAGAGACCACTGTTTGCATATCTTGTGTTTCAGTAAAATCTTCCCTTCCACAGATCTGACAAGTCCCCTGAATTTTTTTCACAGACCCACTGCAGAGCATCTCCTTTTTTCACTCTCATTGGATGTCATTTTTGATGAGTGTCCTCTTTTCTCAAGAAATACTCTCTGATTCTTCTGGGTTTGGGATTTTTAATCTTGCATCTTGGCATGATGTTAATGCCAGTTCAGCTTAAAAACTGAATATGGATTCTTTTCTAATTGTCCACAGCTTTTCCTACAGTTTTTTTTGTTGTTGGGTGTTTAGTTTGTTTGTTTTTGGTTTGGTTTGTTTTTTGAGATGGGTTATTATTATTATTATGGTTCTTATTCTATACATGTTTCCTATAGCTTCCTTTTGAGCTGGAAAGTTTCATTTAGGAAAATTCTGCAACTATTTGTAATAAATTTACCCAATTATTTAATTGCTGCATCTCATCCTGTTGCTAATTCCCAGTTCCAGAGCTGATGCAGAAAGCTTCCAAAGGAAATGACTGAACACTGACTGGTTTATTCCTCTCATTAAAGACTCTGGAGAGACAACTAACTTCAATGCCAGTAGACCTTTCCTAGGGACTTTAGCTTGGTAACACAAACCACTAGGAGATAAACAAAAGTTTTCTCCATTTCTGCTACCATGAAAGTAACACACCTTTTTCCAGGTTTTGGTGACAGCTCCAAGAAGTGAGAGAAGTTCTTTAAGCAAATGTTTAACTCAGCAGTGCCTTTAAGTCTTGGGCCCTCTGTACCATGGAAAAAACACCAATGAACAAAGGTGTTTTAAAGATTGAAAATTCAGTTCAGGTAGACCAAATCTGATGTTGCAGTGGGAAAACCCTTCTTGTTTTTTTCATGTTCAAGAAAACAAGAAATCCTTGCAATACATTTTCCTGATGCAGACAGCACATCTCTGGCACAGAATAAGAAATGTTTGCATTTACAACCTTCTTTGGTGGGTCTTCTGAATTAGGAAGGAAGGAGTTTCCATCCTTCCCTACAGATCTGCAGCTGGCTACAGGACTGGGAAGCAAGCGTATCATCAAATATCATAAAATACCCTATTTAATGGATAACGACAGCCTGACCCAAGGTTGCCAGACTGTCCTGCTATGGGTTGTTTATTTCCTCTGGGGCTGGGAGAATATTAATGGCATATAATTATTTATTGCAGGTGTTGTCTAATAATGACAACAACAGTATTATAAAGAATAATATTTAGGTAACATTGACTTAGTCTTTTGCAGAAGCTGCAATTCTTCATTGCCCAAGTGGCCATGGTGATTAATAAAAAGCTACCTCATGGATTCTGGCAAACTAATTAACTCATTGCAATC
Source organism: Formicarius rufipectus (assembly GCA_013399695.1). Lineage (NCBI taxonomy): Eukaryota > Metazoa > Chordata > Aves > Passeriformes > Formicariidae > Formicarius > Formicarius rufipectus. The sequence goes on from VXAU01005178.1 coordinate 10,151, forward strand.
AAGAAGGAAAACACTGGAAGACTTCAGGGCTCCTCAGCATGCAGAGGATCAGCTGAGGGGATGGGTCAGGAAGATGGGGATGTCTCCTGCTCCGTGGCAGAAGCTGAAGTCATTGAGCAGCCCAGGTGTGAGTACTGCCTGCCTGTCCTGCACCCACCTAAGGGCAACGATGGTTTGGGGGGCAGGATTAGTGGGTGCCTCCACTTTTAGGGTTTATTCTTGCTGTATTATGACTGGAGGTTTGGGAATTTTGGTCAAATTTGGGCATGTGTGGTTGCTTGCACAGAGGAACTTCTGAAAGGCAAGGGTTTGTTCTGAAGTTGTTCAGCTCCGAATCACCACAGAAGTTGTTGTTCTCAGTTCCCAAGTTAATTAATCTCTCTCCAAAGACCTGAACTAAACAGGTTTTAAGGCAAACTTTGTGCAGGCGTTAGAGTTGGGAATAAATCTGCTGAAAAAAGTTGTCACCTTTTGGGTTCTGATTTTTTCCTGGGTGGCAACATTTCTTTGGGAAGCTATAATTCCATGTACACCATGCAACCAAATGTGCATTATGCCATTATGAGCAGAGGTGAGAAATTATCTCATGCTTTGATGCTAGATGGATTCCAAAACAGTGCTACTTCATGCACTTTTATCCATCTTATTCTACCCCCTGATGCTTCCTTAGGCTGTGGACAAAACTCACAGTGCCAGTTGCACAAGACAGAAGGGAGAAAACCCCATCTCTGACAGCAAGGGATGGGGTGAGAGGATGAACAGAAAAAATACAAGTACCACATTTATATGAGGGATCTCAGGTGTTTTTTACCATAGCACAAAACCAATATGGATTAAGACACCAAATCAATTGTCAAACTCAAAATGTTCACTGTGGAAATGAAACTCTTAAAGGAGTTTTCACAAGTTGTGAACACCAACTCTTTAAGTTACGTGCATGGTGCAGTTTGAAACTGCAGTTTGCCATAACTGTTCCTGCAGTTAAGTTTTTAAGTTAGCAAAAAGAGACAACCTATTTTGCTGTCAATGTGCAAGCCTGGCTCTGCAAAGACAAGGCAGTATTTCCAGTCCTGCTCAGCCAGATCACAGAAATGCATCTCTCCAAGTTCATTCCCTAAATTGGATGCTGATCCTCAGTATTAGAAGTACTGTGGCATTTATTTTAAAATGTGTCTATTTTTTGTCACAGTATCCTCTGGGGCAAGGAAAAAAAAAAAAGGAAAATGAATAATTTCATTTCTTGGTTGTCTTTTTTTTTTTTTTCCTTAAAACAGAAATTTTTGAACCTTTGTTATGACCTGCAAGGAAAAAAACACAAACTCATCCAACTTGTCATTGGGCACCTTACTGGAGGTCTGCCAGTATCTCCATAATACAGTCATACAGTCTGGTTTTACAGGATCCATAGATTTCTCCTGTAAATGTTCCACCCAAGCTAAAATTTGGCAAGCCTTTTCATAATAGTGATGCTCCTTCCTGCACATAAATGTTGCTTTTCTCTGCAAACTGGCAGTAATGCTGGTGAAGCTGTTCTTTTATGGCTCCTATAGATTTTTGTTTGCAGATAGGTAAATTCAGTCCAAGTGCTTGGCATGTCACCCTTTTATTGCATACTTAACAAATGATTCAGACTTTATGGGGGGAATTTGCAGCTAAACTGCATTTGCATTTTGCATGCTTTTCTCCTGTATTCCATCTCCATAGTAAGTCATACTTTTTTTTTTTTCATTATAGAATTGCTGTGCAGTTGCTTCATAATTACAATTTCAGCTTTGTTGCTGCTCAGAGCTGAGTCGCTTATGCTGTCTAGTTAATCCATTTTTCTGGATTTTCACGTCATTATTATGTAAGTATTGATTGGAAAGAGCTATAGCTTAGCTTTCAATGACTTATTTAAAGTAACTTTTCAGTCCATTTATCATTTGTGTTTATTGCATCCTGTCTGTTACTCTTTCCCATCCTGCATTTTCTCATCTGCTCGCATTTTCAAGGCAACATTGTACATTAGGAGGTCTTTGGGTTATGCCATAAAAATCTCTCCCAAAGAATACTTAAAGGAAGTAAATCTGCTTCCCTGGTGGCTCTTAGGAGGGTTCTTCCTCCTTGGTCACCACCTCCAAGACTGGTCCACATCAAACTGCTGTTTTATGATGAAGCAACACTTCCATTTATGCTATTTTTTTTTCCTCAATGGCTCAACAATTAATCTTAAATGATATGCAGATACACACAAATACTCAGGTGGTTGTCTGGAGGCCTGAACATCACTGAACAATTCTGAAAAGCTGTCCCTGCTATGTGGAGAAGTTCTGCCAGTCCAGGGCTCTGTGAGGAGGGGTCAGAGGGGTTTATCAACACCACGAACAAGAACCCTCATAAATTAATAACAGAAGTCGAGCGGATGTTCCCACACCTCAATCCCAGGGAGCCCCGGGCAAGACATCAATGGATGGGGAGCATTGCTCTGCCAGCCACCTTGCCCCCTCCTTCAATAAGTGGGGGATTGCCCAGCCATCTTTCATTATGAGGGGTGAACCCATCATCAATTCTTTTGGTTTGTTTTTCAGGAAAATACTTTATACCTCCAAGATTACAAGTTTCGTGTTGCTCAATTAATTAAACAATGCAACTCCAGAGCCATAAACGTTAAAAAGCTTCTTGGAAGCGGGCTGTGGTCCAGTCCATTGGATAAATTGATTGATTGCTTCTGTGGCCATTCCTAATAATCTGTAACATTTTTTCATTAGGCAGAAAGTTGTTCTCCTCTTTAGTATGCAAACGTGAGATCTGCAGCCTTCTGCCCATGTGTTATGATTTCTTTTTTTCCATTATGCAATCACAGAATGTGTCACTTCCCTGTTTACAAAAGAAAAATGTGAGAGATAAAATTTGTGTTTAGTAAGGATTTTGATCTTCAATATATTAAAGAAATTAAAGTCCAGGGTTGGCAGAAAATCATAAATCATAGTTATGTGTTTCTCTAGAATGATTTTATGGATGCTAGGGCAAAGATATTACCATGTGCACTCTGGTTATGTAGAAATGCCACTAGAGGCTATTTTCTTCCTTCAAAGGTGCCCTTTAAGCTCACAGAAAATTACTCTTAATAGAGTAAACATGCAATTTGCACAAAACTAACACAATGCATGGCGCAAAGAAAAAAGCATAGTGAGAAATTTGTAATGAATTTTATCTTTCTTTCCTGCTGAGAATTGTCCCAGAACCTGCGGTTTTAAAATATGTGTTCTTTATTTCAAACTTTTCCCAAATATTTCTGCTATTCATTTTTTAACTCGAGAGGTTTTCTTTCTCAAATTTTGATAGTAAAAATGTGCATTATACAGACGTATTGTTTAATATTCTTTTCTTCCTGCTTGAGGTAAGTTCACTGGTGCTAAGATATTTAAAAATTCAGAATGTGATTACTCGGAGTAACCTCAAAATAATTGTTAAATGTTTCTCCAATCTGGAGAAAAGATCCTGCAGAGTTCACCTTTAGTATTTGGCCAAATTATCCACGTTGCCCCACGTTATGGAGCGCTCTATCGGCTGTCTACAGCATGGTAGGAAAATCTGAATTTTAATTTGTTTCTAAGAAGTGCATTTCTAACCCTCCCAAGGAGAAAAGAAGGTTGAAAAACACACCTTGAGGGTGACGAAATCAGCCCAAAATAGGTGTGTGTGTGTGTGTGGGTGCACATGCTGGCACGAGGCACGCTTGGGAACTGACAATCTGCTCTTCACTGTGTGGATTTTAATTTGTTCCTCTCCTTCCTTCTTCTATCTCATTTGGGTTTTTTAAACATAGTCTTCACCTGGTAACCACAATGTTATCTTGGAAGAAAGGTGCATAGCTATTTCTGATATCCATCCTCTGTTTTCTTACAGCCAGCCAGTGAAGGAGTTCATGATAACAGTTTGAGAACAGTCACTTGTAGCATGTAGTATCTTTTCCATGAGATTTTCTCACCAGCTCTTTTCCATCATTCTTACCTACTTTTTAATTTTTTTTCAGCTTAGATTAGTACCTGTAGAAAATGACATCACCAAGAAACAAGGTTTGGCAGTTTAAGGTGGTTACCTCCCCTTTTTTGCTTTTGCTGCATCAGCAAATCACCGGTGTGGGGTAAAACTATGATGGGTGCTCAGCCTTCTGCTCCCAGAGCAAGGGCAGAACCAGGTGTTGCAGCTGGAAGGTGCAGCTGTTTTACACACATAGAACTTAAACACTGAAAAAACCCGAAAACTCCCTTCTTTAGAAATATTTGCCCCCCACTAGCTGAAAAGAGAAGTTGCTTGGGTTTTGGTTTGGTTGTTTTCACCACTGTTCTCCATCCACCCCCTGCCTCTAGCCCCAAGATCTGTCATTCTTCACCTATTTTCTTTCACCTTTCCCTCACACCTTAAAACAAATACTTACCTGAAGTCATAAAAGGAAGATGTGGCTCCACAGACACCAAAATTAGTTATTCTCAGAACTTGTCAGTATTTTCAATAGCAGACTTGCCTCTGCTGTACAAAACCAACCAACCAACCAAACAAACAAAAACACAAAACCCCCAAACAAACAAATAAAACCAAACAAAAACACAAAAGAAAACAGTTGTGTATTCAAAAAAAAACAAAACTGAGGCAAAGTTTTGCAATAAAAAATCCCAACTTCAAACCAAACCAGAATAGCTTTTATTAGTAAGGAGGGTGACATTTTTATGAAGGGTGACATTTTTATGAAATCAGTGTATATTTCTGGACACCTTGGGCACCTCTTTCTCCTTTTGGAAGTTTGACCACAGAGGAAACAGATAGGGTAGATGGTAAATATAAGTGAAAGGAAGGGTTGGAGACATGAAACAGATGGTATTAGGTTTGATGATTCCCTGATTTGGTTGATTGAATAATCAAGCCTGGAAACAGGAAAGGAGATTAATGTCTCCTTGTTAATTTTTAATGCTCATGTCCTCCACTGTGCTCCCTTGAAACAAGCACCTGACTGAGACTGAATTCTCACAGCCTTTCCTCTCCTCTGGTTTGCCTTACACACCTTTCCAACGCCTTTGGTGCAGTGTGAGCCTGGGAGAGTCAAACCAGATGTTTGGGGTATGCCAATAGCAGGCAGGAGAGACCTTGGCACAGGTCCTGACCTGAAGCCAGTGCAGCACCTCCTCTCCTGCTGCAGGGAGGCAGGAAAGCTGCCCCAGTGCTGAAGTGAGCTGGCAGCTCTGTGCTGCAGTGTCACCCCACAGGTAGAGCTGCCTTTGATAAACTCAGAGCTCTGATGCTGCAGGCAGCAGTTCTCAGCTGTCCCGCTGACCCCGAGGACCCAAGGACACGTAACAGGACAATCAGCAGGAAGGTTGTTCAGACATTTAACATTCTGGTTCGAGAACACAGGGGTTCAGTTCCTGTGGCATCAAAGATTTTCGGTGTTGATTCTGCAGTGTAATTCCACATTTGCTGCCAAAAGCCCCTTTCCTCCCAGCTTGCTACTTGCTGTCTGTGCACACAGCACAGGCGTCCTGAGCAAGGCCTCGTACCGTGTGGGCGCGGAACTTCAGTTTGGAGCGAAATATTTATTCGACCTCAGTATTATTCAAATATTTTCCCAATTCCACAGAACCACGCTGGGTGGCTCTGGAGACCTCAGACGAGTCACTTGGAAAGAAAGACATGCACATTCTGAAAAAAAGAGATCTGCAGAAGGGGAAGGGCTGCTCTGCAGTAATTCCCCGCGGGAGCAGTGGGATAGCAGTACCATGTGCCTGTTTCTCTGTTCTGACAGGTACTCTGGGGCCTGCGATGGGCTGAGAGGACTGGAGGAAAGGTGCAGGCATGCAGAGGACACCCTCCAAAACACTCATTTCACACGGTAACTTCTAGAATAAAACTGCACACCCATAGAGAGAGCAGCACTTGGGGGGAGGCCCCTGGCACCTCCGAGGCTCCAGTTTGCCTCAGTGAGGTCAAAGCACGGCTGTTCTTTGGGGCCGGAGTGGCGGTGAAAGCTGGAGCAGAGGGGGCAGCGAGCACTGAACTGCGTAACTCGTGTTTCCCCAGCAAGCCGGCTATGGCTGCAATCTGCAACTCCGAGCGTGCCACTGCTACCTCGCACTTGCCTTCACCGCTACCACGCACTTGCCTTCATCCCGGGAAAAGGCCGGTAATTGGACACGATGGCATTGCAGCCGGCTGAAAGAACCCACCCGAGGCTTCCGAGTTACGTGATTCGTGCCACCCCCTCCCGCGCGGCCGCGTGTGGCGGGGGGCACCTTCCCGGATCGGGGGCGGGCGGCCTCTGACCGGGACCCACCGCCCGACCCTCCCCGTGCACGGACCGCGACCGCGGGGCGCGCCGCATCCCCGCATCCCTCCTGGGCCGGACTGTCCCCATCCTCGCATCCCCGGGGCC
>VXAU01005178.1:19317-118894 GCA_013399695.1 Formicarius rufipectus
CTTAGAAAAGCTCGGTAAATCTCTTATTTATTGGCTGTGTGTTTAGGCTGGTTGTGTGAATGTAGAAATCTGAATTATTATCATTTGCTGACCCAGTGATTTGATGAACAAGTGTTAGCATGCCATGTCAGAACATGAGGAGTTCTTTGTATTAAATAATCTTTTTCTAACCACTTTACTTACATTCCTACTGTTGTTATCATAATTTTTCTCCCAAAACTAGAGATAGATGTTTCTGCATTTCTCTGGGGTATTTGGAAAAGTTTCCTTTTTCCACCAGTGAGAATTAAAAAAGATATATTTTGTACAGAAACTGTTTAGGTAGGCATGTAGATAAAAATGTATACCTATTTTTCCTGCATTTTATAGAAAGCTATTGTTGAAATTCTCCTCATGTTTTAACAAAAGATGGAACTAATTTTTTTGACATGTTTATATAGCTTTGTCTAACTTCTAGGGGATGTAAATGTTGCAGCGGGCACATTACAAGAGTATGTTCATGGCTATCAGGAGTATTTCCTAAATTTATTTTTTCTTGAAAGAATTATTTCTCTTTTTTGAAAGTACAAATTCAGTTAACATTTGCAATTAATTATTAAAACTGACAACTGTCTGACTTGGTGCTGATCCTGAAATGGGAGTGGGAGGGATGAAGGGAGGAAAGGATGGAAGAGAGGCTGAAGGCAAAATATTGGCTTAGTTCACTTTCTGGTGTTCACTGCAATCCCTTTTTGTCTCTTTCTTGGACTGTCTGAGTTTTTGTTAATTTGCTTCATCCCGGAGAAGTTTCATTTAGAGTTTTTTCCTTGACGGAATGTAAAATTCTCCGCTGGGTTTGTCTTGAAACTCTCTGTGCCGTGCCCATCGAAAAGCTGCACGAATTTTTGCCTGCACCATCACAGGAGGGGCTTCTCTGGAGCTCAGCTTTCTCTCTGTGCCCTGGAAAGGTGTGTGCCATTTTCAGCAAGGCAGGAAAATGTCAGGAAGATTTAGCATCCAACTTTTCCAGTGTGAAGTTGCAGACCGAACCACGGAGGCGCACAGAAACCACATGTTCTCCTCTTCCATTTTGTTGGGTCTTTTCTGCTTAGTGAGGATTGTGGGGTTTTTTTCCTTGGAAGGATGCAATTTTTAATTCTTTTTCCTGGATAATTCCTACACTATCAAGAAATCAAATGACTTCTATCATTCTTTAATTTAATAATTTTTCCTTGGTCTCTTCTGTAACTATATTGCCTGCCTGAGGGTACCAGCAACCTTAATTTCACTGTTTTATAACCCACAACAGTTAACACTTGACCTAGGTCATTAACAGGATTATCAGCAAATTTGTTTAAGCTTTTACTGACAACCTGAATTGCTTCAATAATATTTTGACTGTGCAGACAGGAAACTTCTTGTAACCTCTCAATCTAGCATAAAATTAATTTCTTGTGAACACAGCTACCCAAAGATCAATACGTAAATCTGCTTATAGTACTTGGTTTCAAATAGTGTCTGTTTTGGTTTACAGTAAGAAGGTTCCAATCAGCCTCTCTTTTCAGTCTGTATTGGATTTGGAGATGCAATTTCATCTCTTTTTTTCTTTTTTTTTTTTTTTTCTTTTTTTCCATTGATTGCCATCTCAGGACTTTGCATAACCCTGCAATTAAATACAGCATTCTGTCTGAGCTGGTCTCTGTTAACACTTAGAGTTGCTGAAGACAATTTACTGTGCCTTTGTAGTAATGACAGCCCTTGGTGTGGCTTTGAAAAATGTGGTGCCTGCACATGGAGCAAAATGCCTGACCAACTCTTGCATGTAATTTTGGGAAAGGCTGTCAGGACTGGGAACTTTTCAATGGAATCAAAAGGGGTTGCAGAGGGAAATGCTTTTTACAAATCTTTCTTTGCTGCATGTCAGGTATCATTAGGTCAGGGTAAGTCTTCATTTCTCATGACACAATTCCTGCTGGTGCCTCTGGCTTGCAATTGGGTGTTTATCTGCAAAAGAAGTTAAAAGTAGGTTTAAAAGTCTTAATGTGATACCTTTTAGAATTTACTTTCAGAATGCTCAGTCGTGGGGGGCTGGAGGACTGTTTTTCATACAGCTGTATCTTATTCAAGGCTTCTGTGCTTCATCCTAAGATGTGCGATTAGACAAATAATACATGTGTTTTAAAATTCACACCATGATGGTTTTAAGCCCCAGTGCAACAGAAATAAGCTGAGTAAATTCATAATTTTCTGTCAACATTTTGGTGAGTAGGCTCTAACACCCAGAATAATTCAGTTTCTCTTTGTCACTGGACATTTTCTTGACTTACTGCTGATTTCAATGTAGCGTATTAAAAAGAAAAAATCACTACATTAGCTGTACCAAACTTAAAGCAGGTGTTTGAAGCACAGAGATGTGCGAATTGGACACAGCAATTAGTTCTTATTGCAGTTAATTTGGATGCAACATATTTGCTACCCAGTGAAGCAGTCAGGGCATAGAGACAGGTCCTGTACTTTCAGCCCCGGGAAATCAGAGGCACTACCAGAATGTGAAAGCCCGAAACTGATAACAGGCACACCAAGTTTAACAATTATTTACATAAAATCTTTGCAAATCAGGAGTGCATTCAGACTGAATTTAAATTTTTCATTCCCATCTGGGAAGATATACAAATTAGTTTTGATTAAATTTTTTTTTTTTTATCTGCTGTTGTTAGGGAAATTGCTGTTGGTACACTTGCTTTTGATTCTGTTTGAAAACTTGTGAGTTTTTCCTCTAGGAGTGTATGTAATTGCTCTTGTTCTTGTAATCCCCACTTGATGAAAGTTTAGAAATACGGATGCAGGTGTTCATTTTCTTGTTTTTGGAGCTCTGGATTTTATCACCAGTGAGGGTCACTACAGAGCTGCTACCAAACACAGCAGTGCTCTTTGCAGGCTTTTTATGCAGAGCCTGAGTGAGTTCCACGAGATGACTCCAATTCCTGTAACTGCTGCTTGAGTTTTCTGTCAAAAAGGAAAGAAAACAAACAAACAAAAAACCCCCGGAGCAATAATCCCATTCCTGCTTTGGGTGAAGTTCAAAGCTCGACTCAGTGGAGCTGATACTGAAACACAGAAGGTCATTTCGATGCCCGAAGGTGCCAAATTAACTGGACTTGTCCAGAGGTGTTAGATAAAACTTCAGAGGTGGGGCAGAGGACTTCCAGTAACTCATGGCCTTTCTGAAAGATAATTTCAGCATCCAAAGAGCCGGTTTTTTGGAATGAAACATTTCCTTTCTTTTGCAAATGTATAGTTACATTTATTGAAAATATATTGATGAAAAACTTCCTGTGAGAAATGATACAGTGAAAGAGAAGAGGGGTTTTTTTGTTTACAAATGCATGTGAACTACTGTTAAGTGACCTATTTTACTAGGAGTTCACTGCGTTGGTGTAACGCTTGTTTCCATAAAGACTTCAGAGCAGTAGCTTTTTAAAAAATAATAATAAAAAATATATATTTAAACGGTTCTGAACAAGAACCGAAACTTCTAAAAGAAAAGAGGTTAATTCAGAGGTCTAGATATGAACTCCCAGTGGCGTAGTTCTGGAAAGGGAGCGTGGTAGCAATTTGTGGGGTTAGGATTGTATTCCCCAGCATCAGTGTGGGGCTTCTTAGGGCTGCATAAATCCTGGCACGAGCGCTCGTCGTGCAGTGCGAGGCGGATGCGAGATTGAAACTCGGCCCCGTAGGCTGCAAGTTCCTCTCCCAGTTTTGCAGTGAATTAATGAAAGAAATGAAGATAGAGAAGTAAAGATAATCCTGCCTGAAAGAAACCTTGAGATGGTGAGAGAAAAGTTCCAGCCTGCCGGAGTGACGGGAGGGCTGAATGAAACCCCAGCACGCGGAGCCTTGAATTTGCAGAGACATTATTAAATCAGACACACTGCAAGCAGAAACATTTGTGCCACTCTCCTTTTATTTTCCCATTAAACTACTGTGTCCTGCTGTTTCAGGCAAAATATGGAGGAAAATCCCATTAATCTACTGGAAAAATATTGATGAAAGAAGAATAGCAGAGCAAACGAACAGTCCTTGAAACTTGCTAGCAATTAAGTGAACAATAGGTTGAATGTTGAGGTTCAGTCAGGGCAGTTTAGTGTAATAAGGTGTGGGAACGGTGCTTTTTTATTTATTTATTTATTTTTTATTTCCAGCTGGTTTCTCCCACTGTTTTATATCTATATTTGGATAGAAGGATTTGCATTGTATTGGTTTCTTTTTTATTTATTTTTTTCTTTAGCAATAATTAAACCTGCCAAAGTGTAGCTACCTCTCATAATAGGACAGTAATTAATAACTGAAACTTTTAAATTGGTGCCTGGGAATGGAGAGGTTTGTAGAAAATCTGGAGCGGGGAGTTACTATTTAAATAAATTGTAATTAAAGCACAAAAGTATGTTTGGGGCCATTTTAAGCTTCCCACAGAATTCGTGCAGTAGCAAATAGCAATGGGGTTTCTTGATTTAGTTTCTGAGAAGTTGGAAGGCAGCTAGAGGGGGTTTGCTGTGCTTGGGTTTTTTTGGGAGGCAAGGCTTTTCGAGGCATCTCTCTTGGAAGTGGAGAGAAGGATTAAAGTAAGAGAATAGGTAGGCAGAGATGAAGTGAAAGTTGGACCTGAATCTTGAAAAATCAGACAAAAATCCAAACTTTCTGCAATTAATGGCAGTGTGAGGGACCCAGAATCCAGTGCTGCTGGTGATATGAACACTGAGCAAAGCACAACTGAAGGAATTCCTTGCCTCCCTGAAAGCCCGAGCTTTGTTTACATTAGTGAGCTTCGTGACTGTGATTTACCAGGGCTGAATTTCAACAGAGTCTGCAGTTAGGACAGGGTAGAGGCATTTTTGCCATTCTATTTAGTCTTCCTCTAGCAGTGCTTTCTTTAAAGTAGAAAAATAAAAAAGCAAAGCAAAGCAAGTTATGCCTGGCCAGCCTTAGTATTCATGACCAGCCGTGGAGAACAGAGACTTCAGGCCTGTATATCGACCCAGGTTCTGAGATGGAGAGGGTCTCACCCTGCAAAGACTTTGCTCCCACGTGTGGTTTGCTCACCGAGCACATGTCCTGGCAGTGGTTGGGAGTTTAGTTGTCCCAGCTGTGGAAGAAGTGCTGTGCTCACCTCGGCTCTCTGGAGACAACCCAGCTGCAGGAAAACCTCATCAGTCTCTCCTGTTCCCACCTACCCACCCTGCCCTGAGTTTTTTCTCATTCCTTCTGTCCCTTTGCTTCCAGAATTCAACATTCAGCCATAGCATTTAGAAGGCAAAGATCATCTTTTCCTGATTGCAAGGGCTGCATGTCCTTTTCCTTTCTTAACTAAATGCTATTTAGCAGAAGGGGGATGCATTGATGAGGAAAAGACACAAGAAAAGAATTTTATGTTTAATGGCATTGCTTTTCCATGGCGAGTTGGTTGCCTTGGTCCTGGGAGCTGGGTTCAAGTTAGGCTGAGGGTGCTCAAGGAATGGAAACAGAAGTTGTCTGTGCTAACCAAGGAAAGAAATAGTGGAGAAAAGGCACGAGGAACATGCTCAGTTTGTGGAACATAATGGCAACCTGAGCCCTTTGTGGGAAGGTAATGGAAGCAGAAGAATAAGCAGAAGACGGGGATATGAAAAAGTGGCTTGTGGGTAGATGGGAATTGAGCAGTCATTTAGTCATTTACCTTTGTTATAAATATTTGTATTTCTCACATATGGAAATAGTGAAAAAAGATGTTAGTGGGGTTTTGGTTGCAAAGGCAGCAAATGAAGTCAGGGCAATTCCATTTTTCATACGGATAGCTCAGCACACATGTTCTGCATTAATTACCTCCATAAATTCTGTTAACCTGGCAAACAATGGAAACACGTTGGTGACATCACTGTACTGGAGAATAAAAAATGGTTTTAGCATCTTGATTTTCTCAACATGACATTTGAGGGGATTTCTTCTACTATTGGCATTTTACTCCCCCAGTTTGCACCGTGGTGTTTAGTCATTTGCTCGGTGGGTTTATTTTATCTGTGGGGTAAGGAGCCAGGCATTCCACAGCCCGTGCCAGCTGCAGCTTTGATTCACGGAAGCAGAGAAGAAAAGCTGGACAAAAAATATCAGGGCACACCTGAGTATGTGGCTTCCCGAATGTAGTACTTCAGGATTCTCTGAATTTCTATTACAAGTCTTTACTTCTGTGGTTCAAAACCACGACTCCGTTCACTTGCAGGGCTTTTGTTTTTCTGTGCCCCATGTGAGGAGTTGCTTAAAAGCAGATTTTTTTTTTTCATGGTTCATGGCATGCTGCCAGCTGATTCACTTGAGGGTATCACAGCCTTTTTAACAAATGAATAGTCGTTTCCTGGACTTACGCTCTGGTCCCTGTCTCAAAAATTTCTGTCCTCAAAGGGTTATTGATCATCTGCTGTGAGGTTTTTTGGTTTGTTTTTGTTTTTTTTTTTCATGTTTTCAGGACCTTGAATGTGTTTGAACTGCAGCAAAATCTGTGGGAACTTAGGAACTTATAGTCATGGGTGTTGTGTGTGCCCAAGAGTCTTTTCTGTCTAGAACTCTGGAAACAGAGCATATCACACTAGGTTTGGAATTCTCAGCTTACCTTAAGTGAACTTGGACATTACGATGCAACATTTATTTCCCCCTTTAAGTTGCTAGAAGCTTTCCTAGGGGGTCTCTTTGTCCTGCTCTGGTAGACCCCAAATCTATCAGATCTTCAAAGAGCTCAGCTCTGTAAAACTAGAGAATACCGAAAAGTTGTTTTTTGGGTTTTTTTGTTGTTTTTTTTTCCCCCAAGGGAGTAGGAACCCAGAAGTAAAAAGAATTAGATGTGCAGTATGGCTAAGCTCTTTTGAGAAGTGCTTTAGAGCTTATTAAAATTATTTGAGGAAGGTTTGCTGTGGAGTTTTGGCTAGACAGAACATGTGGTGCCATTTCATGTGAGTCAGAGTTTGGGCACCCAGTGGGACTGACAAATATGACACTTCCTGCAAGAGCCACGCTTCTATTCTGGGCTGGTGATGGAGTGGCTGGATTTAGGTAACAGAAGATCTCCTCCATAGTTTCTGGTATCTTTTCTTTTATTGCCCTGAGAAAGTTAAACTTGGGGTTTGGATTTTTGACTCCCTCCCAACGGAGTAGCCCCCATTTTGCATTTTAACACAGTGCCTCGCTGATAGAAGATTTTATACCAGAGTGGTAGAGTAGAATGAGATGAGTGGGATTTGTATTTGAATGAGAGTTTAGCTAAACTGTGATTCAGGTATCTGAAGGCTTTATGCCTCTTGCCTTTTGTAGGAAGTGCTGGGAAAGGACCAATTGGAAGTGTTTTAAAAAAAATGCAAAGAAGTGAAAGCAACACAGTAATTTGGAACCCATTAAGTTAATCCATTTTTAATTTTTATATCCTTGTCTTAATGAAAAGAACTGGCACATATCAACTTCCAGGAAATAGGCTAATAAAACCAAAACCTTATTAGGCCCCTTTGATAAACATTGCATTCCAGCCCACCACCAGCCCTATGTTTTTGCATGCTTGGAAATTGAGCTTTGTGCCACTTTAACAATATCAAGAGAACTCTCATGTTTCATACTAATAAAAAAGAAATAGAATCTGTTTTGTCTGTGTTCATCCATGAGAATGGATGGGTGGTTGGTAGCATAACACAGGCAGGTATTCCCAGGAATAAGCAGTGCAAAGGTGTGTCAACTCCTGCTCGTCCACGTGTCATCAGCAGGGCAGAAGTGGCTTGTCTTTGCTTCCTCCTTGCAGCAGCCACAATAACTTCTGCAAGGTGCCCAGTTAGGAGGTTGGGGTGTGCCTGCACAGCTGATGGAGAGAGGGCAAGAGAAAAGCTTCACCAATCTTGCCTCGCCTCAGAAAGGTGGGGGAAACAGCTCGAGCGCCCAGAGGACTTCTAGGGCTGCTTGTTTTCTGTCTGCATCGAGATCAACTCCAGTTTTCTCTGCCAAGGGACAGTGCAGTTCTGCAGCTTTGCTGTTTGCAACCTCTCAGGTGAGGCTTTTCTTCTTGGGGCCAATTGTCCTCGTCCTGTCTGCGTCCCTTCTCCAAGCCCGGGCTCTGTACCTCACCAGAGGAGGAAGACCATGGGAGAGGTTCCCCTTGGCACTGAGTGCAGGTGGTGAGAGGCAGGCTGGCTGGGCTGAGGCTCACAGGGAGCTCTGGCTGCCAGGTGGCATGGCCTTGACCTCCAATGAGTGCCCCCCATCCCCTGCAGCATGGAGATCCATGCTGTGAGCAGGGAGAGGGCTGCTGTGCTGCCGTGGAGCCTCCTGGGTTGGCTCTGTTTTTCCAGTTCCCAATCCATGCTCTTATTTAAAGGCATTCCTGCATTGCTGATTGCTGTCCTGCACTCCCTCCTTCGTGGCAGCCTTTTGAGAGAGACTTGCAGTGAGGTTCCTTCTTTGGCTGCTTTGTTTTCCAGCTGGAGGAAGAGCTGAGGTGTCTGAATCCGACCTCAGATGCTCTCGGGGAGTGTGTTTGATGAGAAGAGGAAAATTAAATTCTTCCTTTTCAAAAGCTGAGGGAAACTTCCATAAAATTGGAATTTGCCAAATTGTCCAAACTGATGGTGGAGGCTTTTATGTCCTGTAGAAGAAATATTCTGTAGGGTAACTTGGCACATATTGCTAATCTTTTGTCTTTTCATCTGCTATTTGTACCACAATCTCTTAATTTTGGCAGCAGTTATTTGCTGAACATTTAAATGAAAATAATAGAGACTTGGACTATCCAGTTCTTTCCTGAAGACTCCAGTGTTCAGCATTGGAACAACTGATTTTTAATTCATTTTGGTTTCCGCTTGTTTGTTCATCTCTCGCTCCCACCCTGGTGGAGTTCTTCAGTCAGCAATTTAACCACAGATTGAACATGACAGTTGCCAAATTTGGGTTGTTCTGCACAAAATCATGTTTGCATTGTAGAGTAAAATGGTGCAGGCAAGGAGGGTTGAAAGTGCAGAGCTGGAAGTGTTGTGCCTCTCCAAGGACTGTAGTCTGGCTTTGAGCTGTAGCAGAACTCTCACTGAGAAATCTTGCATTTGGAAAAGAGCTGTGTGGTCAGTGGGCCAGGCAGTTGGCATCTGGATCGGGAATGTGCTACAAAGCCCTGCTGGCTGTTTTCAGGAGGCTTTGCACTGTGTCACTTGGCTTCCCAGGGTGTCCCAGGCTGGAGGAGACAAAGCTATAAAAGCAGTGTTAGTACATAGGGACCTGTGTCATCTCTGGTATGTTAAGGCGATTTTCTTCTGAGCAGTGACAACACCTTCACTGCAACATTTGAGGGGAAATGCAGGACCTTAAAATCACAGGAGACTTGACTTCTGTTATCAGACAAGCAGCAAATCAGGCCCCAAGTGGTTACTTAAAACCAGGCTTCACTGTTGGTCACCCTTTTGGTTTGCTGTCCCTTCCCAAAGATTTCTTGGTCTGCCTTAGCAAATTTTGGCAGCATCAGTGTGATAGTTGATCCTTGCCTGAGCCCTTCCAGGCTGCATGTAGGTGTTGCTTTTAGCCCCAGAATAATCCAGGGACACAAAGGTGAGCTGCTGCCACTGCTGGGGGAATGGAGAGTGCAGAAGACTCAGGTCTGTACTCGTAGGTGGGTGAAAGTCCAGGTGTAAGCCCCCTTTGCTGGGAAAGGTTTACTCTTCTAAAAATGGACATCAGGGTTTGCACTGACTCCACTCTGTCCCACCCCAAAACCAAGTCCTGGCTGACTTCCCACCACAGAGTATTTTCTTTGCTGCTCAGGATTATATGACACGTTTCAATTATGCACACTCACCATTTTTTATTTTTTTTTTTTTTTAGGTTGCATAGCAAATTTAATTTTTCCGATTTTCTGGCATTTTTTTAATAACTAGTGTAGTTCTAAACTGGCAGTTTGATGCCAAACAGGAAAAGACAAAATGATGGTGGTTTCTTGGGGCTTTTTTAACTTCTAATGGGAAATGTTAATTAGTTGAAGAGAAAATATGTTATGTGTCTTACATCATTGGCTATTGCTCTGTGTTTACTTGGTAAAAAAAATCTGATTTGGAAATGCTTTGAAGTTGTTTGTAGACAGTGCTTTAGGTATCACAAGTTGATGTCTTGTCTCAAGACAAGATGAATTTTTTTTTAATCATTTTCCTCCTCGTGTCTTACACAGCGAGGGGGATCTCAGGGTGGTTCTGCCTGGCACGATATTTGTTTATTTTTTTTCTTGAAGGAGGTGCTTATCCTGTGTTCAGGTCATTGCAGCAGTTGTTAGTCCACATTTTTCTGGAAACGCTGCTGCTTTCAAAGTGTATTGAGGATTTTTTTTTTGTCTTGCTGTCTTTCCTTGTCTTTCTCTTTCCTTCCCTGGCATGACTCCTGCTGAAACCTGCTGCTGGTGAGCCTCCCAGCCAGCCCTGTGCCATCACCTTTAGATGTGGAAGCAGTTTCAGGCAGCACAAGTGGGTCTGTGTGTCGAATTCCACCCGAGCGTCCCCTCATCTCCTGCTGGATGCCACCAGGAGGAGACGGAGGGACCTTTGCACTTCACATCCCCATCCCTGCTCCATCTGCTGGGAGGAAATTTGTTTTTACCCCCCTGGACAGAAACCCACAGAGAGGGAACTGAAAATGCTTTCTCTTGCTGTTATGCATGGGGATGGCCAGAAGAGTTGGACAGGAGTGAGCCTCTAAGAGGAGAACAAACATGTTTTTAATTGGCATTTTGCTGGTGTGCTGCCACTTGGCAGAAATAACTGCGTCGTGCAGTACGGTGAGTTGTCCTCTTGTACAGGAGGACCAAGGCCCTGATTTTTCAGAGTTAGAAGTCATGGTTCCTCAACTTAATAGCACTGCAGTGTTTCAATACCAGTAAATTTTCCCTGAGAATTGCTACTAGTTTTGAAGTGAGTTAATTACATGATGGGAACCAATGCAGGACACTGAGGTTGTTAGACAGCACTTTATTCGTTCACCCATCTATCTCTTTATCTGTCTGTCTTTCTATTTAAAATTGTTTTATAAGAGCTCCACTATGTCTCCTTAGCATAGCCAGAAATCCTTTTCAAGGCATTCTCTCAGAAAGAATCATCAGTAGCAACAACACTGTGTAGCTACTTGAGGAGTTCCCCTTGGTAACTGGCTGGTCAGCCTCAGAGATTTCTGTAGGAGCTGCTGGCTCAGGGATACACAGTCTTGCAGCAGAAGGAGGTGGAAGGAGAGCAAATGAGTTGTGTGAGAAACTCATAAACTTCAGAAAGAGCCTGGAAATCCCGAGTCCTTTTTTTGTGGGCTGGCTTGTAAAGCTACCTCTTTGTTCCCCTCTGGAAAGAAGTAATAGAAAGACAAGTGATTAGCTTTGCATTGGGATATAATATGCGGCCCCTACCTCTTTTTGGGGCATAGTATGCAAACCCTTCCTCTTCTGTTTCCCAGTGCTCCATGTCAGAACATTCCAGCTGTGGGGGACCATCCTCCCAAGCCAGGGTGGTTTCTGACCTGCAGTCACAGTTGCTTCCCAGCCATGCTCCGCACTGTTGGTTGTTACTCTTGCAACGTGAGAAAATGTATTGCCACACAAAGTAGCTCGACCTCTAATTTCTTTTTGCCATTACTTAAGCCAGACAATTCCCTTCATTCAAGTGTGGCTAAAAGTGCCCACCTTACACAGGATAGTGCCATGGGAGAGGTTGGGACTCTCTTCCTTCCAGTTTCCTCTAGTGAATACGAGGCGATGGGATACTTAAATACTTGGGGTACTTTAATGCTTGTAGGATACTTGGCTTTTGTTTGACTTGAATTTTATGTGCAAAGAAATGTGGGTCACATTGATCTGTGCCCACTGCTCTGACTGAATGTATTTTCATGGTGTACTTGATAAATCGGTTCACAAAAGGCACCTGACCAGGTGTTGTATTTTGTTACACGAAAGGATGTATCAGGATTGAAAGAACTTCTAATGAGTTAATGTGTGAACCAAGTGCTTGTGTCAAGTTTTACTTGTTTTTGCTTTTTACCTAACCCTACAAATCCATTAAAAAACCTGAAGAAATCTGACAATGACTATCTAATCCATTCTTTATGTATTCCTTCAGTTTCAGTGTAGGGGAATGCCATTTTCTCCTTCAGTTTTCATATTCATATGTAATGTTAGGACATACAAAATGTCCTGTTGCCTCTCCCTATCATTTTTGGTCAGTAACCAGGATTATTGCAGGTTGTTAGTTCTGCATTAATTGCTTGCTCTCTGTCAAGGTGTGCAACTCTCTCTTGAAGTCACAAGGAAAATGAGCATCCTAGGAGCTTTATTTCAGAGAAAGGAAGAGCTTTTTTTTTTTTCTTTATTTTTTTTTAATCAGGTTACTACTTGAAAGGAAAGATGTTTTACATTTCAGATACTAATAAAGAGCAGTACACACCTCTAGAACTGTAGTCAGTGTGGAAGCCTCCCTTCTAAAGATTTCTGAAATGCAGGGAGCACTTTTGAGTGTGGAGAAGCAGCTTGCCCAGAGATTCCAGGTTCCATGATGCCTCTGAGGGCTTCCTGCAGGAATTCCTGGTGGATCTGCTGGGAGATGCTGTATGCTGGTCATCTGCACCTCCAGGGCAACCTGGAACTGAGGAGCTGCTTGGCAAGTCTGCAGAGGGAAAATACCACCAGCCAGGGAGGCTGTTGCCTGCTTATTTTTTCCAGATGTCACTGATGAATTTGGACTGAATTCATAAGTTGCAGAGTGGCTGCAATCATGTTTTCAAGGAGCTCATTCTTAAGGAATAAATATATTACTGAAGTTTACTCCTGAGTGATTTGCCTTAGCAACTTATTGCCAAGTAATTCACCTCAGAAGTCATACTTCCTTCACCACCACGTATTGCAGATGCACAACAAACATCTCTGTCTTATCCCAAGAGATCTGTAATTTGTGGGAATTTGTACTCACAAACCCGAGAAGTGCACTTCTTCCTTTTGAATTTTTATTAGTGTTTCCTTTCTGTGGATGCAAACCTTGCTCCAGAATAGTCTGCCTAGGGCCCTTTGCACTCAATAAAGGACTGACTGATTTTTCCTTTGTGTAGGTGATTGAGAACATAATTACTGATACATTCAGGGCTAAGAAATATATAATGCTGGATTATGTTCTTTCTGTAAGATTAGTAAAGTTATTTTGTATCTCGATATGGGTAAAAATTCACAGTACTCTTGTTTTCTTTGGAAGGGGTGCATAACTGCAGGGGGAAACATTTCCCACAGGGATGGCAGAGCAGCTCATTCATGGTGGTATAGCACTGAATACACACAGCCCACAAATGTGTGCACACAAAAATAGAAAATGCGTATATTTATGGGTGTTTATAACATGCTCTTATTTCTAATATTGTGCATCTGTTTTTCTCTACTGTGTCTCCTCCTGTACATCCTAATTAACGGTAAAAATATGCTTTCATAGCTCTTTATTTATTTTTGGTTTTTTTTGTTCAAGTGATATCCAAAATTAAACAGCAGCTAAAAGGAAAATGATGAAATAATACAAATAGCTTAACTTAGCAGATTCCTAGATAATTTTCCTCATATTTTTTTGCTTCCTATTCTTCTGGTTTTTTGGAGTATCAATACCCAGGCCATCTGGTTCTGGGAGCAGTGACAACCATTCAGGCTTACAAATAGATGCTGAAGCTGCTACAGTGGCCACCCCTAAAAGATCCATTGTTCTCAGGTGTTAAAATTCCCTGGCATGAGATGAGATTTATTTCTTTTCTCATTATCAGTTATTTTCATACATACCCTACAAAAGTGAGACCAGATCTTAGATAATAAATACTGAAGGTGCAGAGATTGGTGCAGCTGCAGGCAGCATTCTCATGTTGTGTGCTAATAGTTCATTGGTTTGTATTGATAGAGAGACTTATTTTTTTTGTACAGTATTTTGTATCAATTCACTTGTTCTGCTTCATGTTGATACAGAAATGGTTAGTTAGGGACCTCTGTGATTAAACTCTTAGAGATTATATGGCCAAGATAAGGAACAGAATTTACTTATGTGCTAGTAAAAAGCAAGTAAATGAAAAAGAACATCCTTTAATTTGGATATGTGTATTTATTTTAGATGCCTATCATGTTTAAAAAGGGGTACAAACACACTGTGATTTGATTGACTGGAAAATGTCTGTCAGTGTTTACAAATAAAATCTTCCTTAGGCTGAAAATTGTTGCATGGTTAAAAATAAAAAGGTAACAGCAAGATTAGCAATTAATTGCTGTCCCTCTTTAAAAGTAGCTTTGTCTGAACTTGTAACATTGTAAATAATTACTTTTGTAGCTAATGTGTTACACATGACATTTAGAAAACACTATTGCAAGACAATCTGAGAACAAATTAGATCAGAAGGAAGAAAGAACTGCAGGAAATACTTTCATCAACATCCATTATTTAGTCCCGTATTCGGAGAAAATTCTACACGCCAAATGCAGGCCTTTAATCAAATAATGATTAAAATATTCAGATCTCACCAATGCAGCATGGATGCATTGACCCAAATTTCAGGCATCCAAGGGGAAAACGCTGCAGTTTGTGCAGCTGATGGAAGAGTCCTGTTCCCACCCCCTGCTGTCATTAATTTAACCAGCCAGAAATTGCTTGGGTTTTGTCACTTTTTTTTTGTTTGTTTTCAAAAGTTTCCGCTGTTCGTACTGCGCTTTAAGATAAACAAGACAATCCTTTTCAACTGTCTGCCTTTTCCTTCTTTGTAGCTGATTTCCAGACCCCCTGAACAAATCAACTGCTCACGAGGTCCTCAAATAAACACATCTCTTGGCACAGGTAACTGAGGTGAACTGGACAGAGGCAAATGAAACTCATTCCTCTTCATTTTGTCTCCTTTTGTAGTTAATCTTCTGGATTCGAAAACAATCCAAGGGGAGCTGGGCTGGATCTCCTACCCATCACACGGGGTGAGTTCACCAGACTGTGAAATGCAGAAGTGCTGCTGCAGCCCAGTGTGCCATTTAACCATTGTTTCCTCTCCAGAGGACACTGTGCAGCAAAGCTGCCTCTTTGGAACCTCAGCAATAGTCTGCTCTAGACCTGCACCTCATAACTGGCACTGCCAGGGTGCCTTGTCTTTGGGGCATGCATCACACTGCATGTGAACTCCGCTCTCAGTGGGGAAAAGGAAAGCAAGAGGTGCCTTGAACGACAACCACAACAAAAAGCTCTCTTTGGGTGCTTTCTCTGGCTCTGCTGTAAAGTGTATTTCTAAAAGATTTAACGGGTCTGCTTCATAGTGTGATCTAATTTATTCAGATGGCAGTAGCAGAAAGTGGAAAATATGTGGACAGAAGTAGGTGATGTAAGTGCTTATTTGAGAACTTTTGTGCTGAATTGTCCCAGTACTGTTACTTATGACTTATTATTAAAGCATCCAAATAATACACTAGTGGGTTGGTTTTGGGGTTGTTTTGGTTTTTGTTTACGTTGTATCTGGAGCTCATGAAAGCAGACATTCTATTTGAAGACACAGAAGTGCACTCCTAGAGCACCTGTGCTTTTGAGCTTGCTGACTCCATCATTTGTACATAAGTTTTGCCAGTTTAAAAACAAATGTGATGAGCTGACATCAATGTGTATCTGTCCAGTGATGCTGCTGTCTGGTCAGTCCCCAGCTTCATGTCTCTGTGGAATGTGTGTGTTTGCATGCAGAAACAGCCCATTTCTCTCTTTCCACATTCCTTTCTTTCTGCATTCTCTTCCTGTTCTGTCACTTGTGCCTCCCCTTAGGGACCCCTCCCCCTATGGCAGCCTTATTTTAGATTTTGACCTTCAATCCTCTCTACCTGCCTGCCTGCCCACTGAGTAAACCTGTGCCAGAGAGTGCTGCCACTTCTGAAGCTTGGGGAAACCTGTCACTAGTCTTGATAAGGGCAAGGAGTTACTAGTTAAGAGTCCAACAACTGTTCTTTTTACAAACCAGCCACGTTTTGAATTCTTGCCGTTGGTAGGTATTTGCCCATTGTTTTGGTTGCAGGGTTGTGAACATCCAAATTTTGATTTTTGTTGCTTTGGGCATCTGTTAATCCACCTTTTTCACTCTTAAAGAGAATGGTGTTAGCAGTGCCTTTGCATCTCTGCCTTATGGGATTCAGTTGTTAATACTACTTAGGCCTTCTTGATATTAATTATTATTCAGGTATTTAGCAGTTTTTGAGATTAAAGTTTGGTTTGTTTTATGAGATTACACATGGATGTCTCTGTGCCTCTGAATAAAATTGTTCCATTCTCATGGGGAAGAAGTGGGAAGAGGGTTCATGTTTCTTTCCAGTGGCTTTTCCTGCTGACTCTTCCCAATAAGAAACCTCTCTAAACAGGATGTCCAGGAGGGAACTCTCCAGCAATTTCTAGCTCATCAGGTTTTTTTTAATCTTCTGTTTTGTCTTCACTTGCATTTTTCTTATTTCTTTTTTTTTTTTTTTTTTCTTCCCCCAAACTCTTCCCCCCCTTCCCTTTCTCTCCTAGCTGCCCTGCCCTCCTCTGCTTTGCTCTCCTGCTCTCTCCAGCTCTTTGCAGCTGTGCAGATCTGCTGCTCTCCTCCCTGCAGCTGTGTCCCTCTTGCCCTGGATGCCTGGAGCAGTTGGTAGGGGATGATACAGGGTACCTTGGGGGCTATGAGAAAACCAGATGTGCTGCATTACCCCACCAAAAAGGGCCCCCACATCTGTCAAAGCATTTATTTATTTTTTTTTTAGCTCCTGCAAGTTTTTGTCAGGTAAAACGCAGCACAGCTTATTTGTGTGTGTCTGTACATGTTGTTGCTATTTACTGCACTATCCATGGATATTGAACCCAAAGTAAATCACGGAGTTGTACTGATGTTTTTTGCAAGTCAATAGAATTCTTAGTTAAGAATCATGTGGTAGTAAATTACTGTAGATCATCTGCTGTGGCTGCTTTTGTAAGAGAACTGACACTCTAAACTGTAGTCTTCAAAACACTGTGAAATTTTAAGCTTTCATGTTGAAATACAAATGTAAAGCATGGAAATAGTAATGTTTAGCCTATCCAAATTGGCATTTTGCTGTAAAATGGTGACAACTTGAACACTGTGTGCAAGAGATGCCTGCTTTCTACAGCCCTTTATTTATAGTCAATTAATTAAACCTGGTAAATATGGCTGTGACTGTCTCAGAACTAACTGAAATATGAACTTAAACTTCAGTGGAAAAACATTATAATAAAGATGTCACATCATATTGAAAGATTGCTAATAGCATAGTGCTGATTTACAAGGTAAAGCTAATAGAGCTACACTCGAGGCTGTGACTCACAAATGAGAATATTGGTGCTGTGCCAGTTCCTCTCAAACATGCAGCAGTCTTCTCATAAATGGCTGTGTAGCAAGGCTGGTGAGTGACAGAGTTTGAAAAAAAATAATTTAACTGAAGTGTTTATTAAACCTCTTACTAGGTTAATAATTTTACCCTATCAATACATCCTATTAATTTATTTCTGGCAAAATGACCCAAATGGATTGGTTGTCATTTCCAGCGTTCAAGGGTCCTTCTTTATTCTTTTAAGTCAGCCTCGACTTGGGCATATGTAATAATAGCTTTCCAGAAATTCCTGAATATTCATGTTAAGATTTATAGCTCATTTGTAGTCAAAGGTTTCTGTGTCCCGCACAAGAACAGTGTAATGGCAGTGGTTTAGACTATGGTCTGTAATATCACCCTGTAAGAATGTGATCTCTCCTTGAACCATCCCACACAGCCACAGCCTTGGCATCAGTAACACTGCTCTGGTCAACCTCATTAAATCCCCTGAAGGACAAAGCACCAGCCCCTCCAGATAGCAAGGCAACAGAATTAAAAAAATATATATAATAGTGGGGTTTCTTGATGCTTCAGAGTGATTGGCAGCAGCCACAAGGTTTCTGTCCTGTGCTACCATCTCCAGCACCTGCCTGGGCAACCTTTTTGTGATGCCAATCAGTCAAACACCAGCTCCGTTTCTATAGGTTTCATTAAAGGGGGAAGAAAGAAGAGCTGCTCAGTCTGTGCAGTGCATATTATTGATATGCTGATTAAGCATAAGGCAAATGATCATTAGCAGTAATTCCCATAAATTACAGCAGCACAGATGGGGCGGGGCTGGGGGGAGCGGGATGAAGCAAGTCACTTTGATAATGTACAATAGAAATGTGATGGGTAATTCATCCAGGGCAAAGAGAGTGCAGTCTAAATACTGCTCTGCATATTCATGGGGGGAGTTGCATTGGTTTCACCACCTTTTCTTGGTAAGAAAGATGTATCTGACTCCTGCTCCTTGTTCTTTGGGAAGCCTGAAAAAAAAATGCATGGGTGACATAATGTAATATGTAATAGAAAATATGTAATGTAAAAAACCCCACATTTGTGACATCNGTAATATATAACAGAAAATATGTAATGTAAAAAACCCCACATTTGTGACATAAACTAATATGTAATGTAAAAAATATACTTATGACAGATAATCAGTGTATTCATTCTGCAGTCACCCAGCTTGTGACTCAGTCTTTGCAGATTTATTAGTCAAATTTATGGACTTGCAATTTTTGGGGAACTTTTTTTTCATGTAGTGAGGAGAAAAGTAAGAGAGAAACCATGCTTATCTTGTTTTGCTTGTAGCTAGGGAAGAGAATGCTCTGGCATTTTTTTACTGTCATGTAATAGGCAATTGTTCAAAAAGAAACCAAACAAGTAAAAAGAAATCTAACCAAAGAAAACCCCTGACCCTAACAAAAGAGATACCCAACCACAACATGTTCTGTACATGACCAAAATTAATAAAATGAAGGCAAAATTTAATAGACTGTTTGGGAAATAAAGAAACTGTCCTTGATCTCAACAGTTTTTGAGATCCGTAAGATTTCTGTGAGAGCTGGCCATACATACACCTTAAACTTTTGGCCATGTGCTTGAGCTGTTGACTGCACACTGAAGTACTTTGAAATCGGGTGTGAATAACCTCATTTTTTTCTTGGTGGTCACTTGTCGGGAACTGCAGTCTTGGAAACTGCGGCAGGCCTGCAAATCTCATGGCCCTGTGAGAACTTGGCCTTGATGAGATAATTGTGTGCCTGGGAAGGTACATCTCTAAGTTAGAGGATTGTAAACGACTTGCAGGTGTTGAGAGAGCTGTAGGGAAGTTGCACAGATGAAGAAGGTTAGGATTAGGATTATGGCCAATTAGGGATTGTATAATAGTAACAAGTACCAATAGTGTGGAGAGAGAGCTGGGGTGCACTGTGGAGGCATGTATGCTGGAAGAAAAAGAAGCTGTGTGAGGAATGAAGGTATTTCTCTTTTTTTCCTCTGTGTTTGGGATTATGAGAGTTAATAGATTGATCAATCTGCTTATAAGTGAAGAGGTTTCTGTGGGATTTATTTATGGACTTTTATGCCTTATTTTCTTTGAATATCTTGTTGTGTGTCTGGGCTGACCGTGACAAGAGCTGGCCATACGTGCACCTTAAACTTTTGGCCATGTGCTTGAGCTGTTGACTGCACACTGAAGTACTTTGAAATCTGGTGTGATTAACCTCATTTTTTCTTGGTGGTCACTCTCATGATCATTTGAAGAAAGCAAGCTGATCATTTCAGTAGTGAAAATTGAATCATAAGTATTAGAGAAGGATAAGATTCTCTTTTCTTGTAATAGTTTGTGCTGTGCTACGAAGGCCAGAGCCTGAGTGACTGAGATTAATGAGTTTTTCCATCAACCAAAATTGGGTTAGGATCAAAAAATCCAAGTGAAAGTGAGGAAAATGCCTCCTTTCTTACATTTCAAAAGCCTGAAAGTAGTTTGTCACATTAGACTGCATTACTGCTTACCCAGGATACTGGCAGTCTCCTTGGCCTTGTTTGTTCTGATTTCAATAGCTGGCTGATGTGTGGTACTGTAAAAACTTCTGGGCTTGTTTTACGTGGGATATCGTGGACTCAGTGACTGCAGAAGAGTCTGAAA
The DNA here is from genome assembly GCA_013399695.1 of Formicarius rufipectus. Lineage (NCBI taxonomy): Eukaryota > Metazoa > Chordata > Aves > Passeriformes > Formicariidae > Formicarius > Formicarius rufipectus. The sequence goes on from VXAU01005178.1 coordinate 39,333, forward strand.
CAAGCCCTGGGATGTCCCTTGTGACTGGATGGAGGTGGCAATCTTGTGCAGAGTTATATCCTGCCTCTGCTGAGGGTGCACTCAGATGGCGTTCAAGGATCAGTCACTGTGCGTGGAAAGTTTCCTTGTTTGTGTCGATGAGGTTTTGAAGATTAACAAGTATTTCTGCGAGTGGTGGAAATGATGAGGCTTGTTTTCCTGCAGCTTTGTGTCTTGCTGTTAATTGCATCCTGTGATAGAAGGTTTGTTTGGGATTTTTTTTTTTGCAGTAGGTCCTCACTGCCCCAGGGTTTCCTATTGTCATGCTTTCAGTCTTCCCCTCGGCTGGGCACTCACAAAGTTTCCCTTCCCTGCACGTGTCCCCTATTTTCACACCACTGCAGGATCTTAGGACTGCTGAGCTGTCAAAAAAGCTTGAAACTGGCCAACAAATACAAAAATTCATGAGACACCTAATTTTAGTTTTCTTTTGATACTGACTGACATCTCAGTCTGTGTTCATTTTCTTTTTCTGACACCAAACTTGTCAGCTTCTAAGTGGTGCTGTATTTATAGTGGGCAGTGTTGCTGAAATCACTCTGAAAATGAGTTTCAAAGAAAAGCAAATGGTATTTAGTGATTGGTATGAGACGAAAGAATGAAACTGAAAGATATATTTGTAAAAAACCAAAACCAAACAAGCCTTTGTTTTAAAACTGAAGACAAGCACGTTATGCTGTTATATACTTTTCTTTTTCCTATTTATTAGCAGTGGAATTTCCTTAGTACTTCTTAAAACAATGTGTTCTGTTCAAATCAGGATTTATCTATGTTTTGCCTGAGCTCTGATCTCCTTACAACTTCATATATTTCCTACTGTCACCCTGCCTTTCACAACTTATGTATCAGCTCTGAAATGCAAGCAGACTATTTTCAGGATTGAAAGTCAAACCAACCCCTTGGGATTCTGCTTTTGTGAATCATAGACTTTGTTTTGTCTTATACTGAGTGCCTGATTGGGAAAGTAAAATTTTTTTTGTTAATAGACTTTTTTTTTTTTTCTCACTACAGTATGTCCTTTTGGGATGCACCAAAAGTATATTTGTTTTACTTTATTCTCTTTTTTTTTTTTTTTCAAAATAACAAAAGAGACTATGTCAAAAAAATAAAAGCACTTTTACTACAGCTTTCATAAGTTTTTTTTTTGCTTTCACCTTCAGTTTTCTGTAATCAAGCATGTGCTGTTTTTCATTTTTAGACTTTGTTTTCTTCCTTCTAGAATAAATCCATTTGCATGCATTACTGTAAAGTGAACGACTGCTTTGGAGGGAGACATTTAAAAATCCACCTGACTTTTTTGAACTCACATCTCTCTATTGACACTCAGAGCCTTCAATCAGAAAGCAGTGATGGTTTCTTCAGACCGGGGGTCCTGCTTTTATACAAAATCTGAGCAAAGAACATTATTTGCACTGTACTTTCCCCCCTCCCTCTTTCTGATGGTTTTATATTGCTACAAGTAATGCCTGTGAGATGTACCAGATGAATATGGTAATTCTGTGACTAGTGTTATACTGATGACAGCATTGTTTAGCACTGCCTTCTGAATAAATGAAAGTTTTGTGGTGTCTTCAGAAGCAGTGCCTGAGTAATCGAGGGTAGAGTGTATTTTTGATCTGCTTATCTGGCTTTGGCTTGTGTTTTATCTGTGCACTGTCTTCTGCTGCTTGCATTAAGAATTCCTTTTTAAAGGAAGTTTAAACCAAAAAATGTAGGTGGAGTTGACTGAAGAAATGAGGGAAATGTTGTTTTGTTTTTTTTTTTTGGGGGGGGGGGGAAAAAAATCAAGGTTATGCACATTACTGCAGAGTTGTATATATGCCTGCTGTTGCTGGGAATTGTTACCAAAAAGAAATGTCTTTCTAAAATGTGACATTCTTAAGATGTGTTCTTTTCATAATTGTAGTCTGCATTGCATTCAGTTGAAAAATTCACTGTGATTGTAACAGGACTGTGTTTTGGCCCATTTTTAAAACAACTTTTAACTTGATCGAAAGTAAGAAAGTGTGCTAGTTTCTGTTCAGTGATGATTTTTAAGGGAGGGAGAAAGCCATTCCTCCCCACTCCCCCCCTTTTTTTCTTTTACTGTTAATTCAAATGATGACATTTCTATTAAAAAATAATTGAAACAACAACAAAAAAGAGCACAATAAGGGCAATGTTGTTGTACTGTACTTTATAGTGAAAAATGCAGACAGCCTCCCCATATTTTATTAGCCTCATCAGTCCTTTTATTTACTGGTAACAGGGTTGGATATCAGTTTTCTGTGGTTTCAAAGAAAAAAAAATTAAAAAAAAAAAGGAAAAAAAGGAGAAAAGAGAGAGCAAGTTCTTGGCTTCTATTCCCAGAGTTAAATAAAGATCTTATTTAAAGTTGGAAGTGCAGATACCTCAGCTTCCAATTTTCCTTTTTAGCTTAGCAATGACATCGTTCTCCTCATGGGCAGGATTTTATTTTTGTCAGCAGAAAGGAAGGCCATTTGTGAGAAGTTCTCTCCAACGGCCTCAGCACCATGAGGTTGTTTTTCCTTGGGTAAAGAAATGCTTACTTTATAATCTTATTCTCTTTTGTGCTGAATTTATTTGAATAAACCAGAACAGAACAAAGTAAATACAATAACTGTCATGAAATGCAGCATTATTTATCACAGGGGCACACTACAGTCGATTTTAAGACTGTTTTTATAACATCCAGCCCACAAGACAAGCAACTACAGTCTCCAGTTAAAGATGCCCATAAATGTTTTCTCCTGATACCTTTGCTGTGGCTGTGGGTTATATTTATGATCTAAATTGTTTGGGTAGGTCGTTTATTGTAGATATTTGTAAAAAAAAAAAAAAGAAAGAAAAAAGAAAATATATCTGAAAATATTCAGTGTGAAATGACTGCCCGTGTAGAAGAAAATTTTCTACGCTGTAAAACTGCTTTTAAAAGGTGTCGGGAAGCAGGGACGCGTCCTCTTACGACTTTTGCTGAAACAGCGAGGTGTTCCAAGGCAGGGACTGCACATGTTGCTTTATTTCCTCGCTCCCCCCAAGTCTCCGAGTTAGTTCTGAAAACAGACTGTTAATTATTTCCCTAATTTTCGCACGCTTCGGAGCGGCTTCCCAGCCCTCCTTCCGAGAGCGGTCGGCGCGGGGAGGAGAAGCATCCTGCGCTCCTTGGGTACCAGCGGGTCGCCGGGGCCGCGCCGTCGCTTCTCCCCCCTGCTCCGCACTCCCGTGCCCTCCAAGGGGACCGCCAGCCCCGAAACACCTGTGGGTGGTCCGGGAGCTGCGTGGGAGCAGGATGATGATGATGATGAGCATCGCGCACCTCGCCGCTGCCCTCGCAGCCCCGCCGGGATGCTGCTGGTGGGCGCCCTCGCTTGCCCCGCGGGGTTGGGTTGGAAGCTCGGCGGGGAGTTTTAGGACAGTGTTTCGGATGTGGCTCGGCAGGTGGCGATGTTCCTTCGGTGCCGTCCCCTCCGGCCCCTCGCAAGTCCCCCCAACCTGTCCCAGCGTGTCATCCCGAACTGTCCCGCGCGTCTCCCGCATGTCTCCGTGTGTCCCCCCAACCTGTCCCGCCTGACCCAAGGTGTCCCCCCACCTGTTCCACATGTCCCCGTGTGTCCTCCCGCGTGTCCCCACCGTCCCGCATGGAGAGGCTTTGCCCGGACCATCCCGGCAGCTGCCGGGGATCCCTCGGGGGGGGATGTCGCCCACCCCCCGACGGAGCGGCCACTCGTTCTGTTCTTGGTGCTCGCAGTCCGGGTCGGGGCAGAGGCTGTCACGGTGAAACGTGCGGCTGGCGCTCGTATTCTGCTTTTAATCAGTGCTTGAGCTCTGGGAAGGATATGCTGGGGTTAAGGGCTCTCTGCACTGTGTGTAGATACTATCTTATGCATAATATGGTGATGAAATCTCAGAGTTTTGCTCGGTGACATTTGGCCCTTGCATCTGTGGGTTAGTTTTTCCTGCCTAGCTCCTATTCCTCGGTGTCTCTCAGGCTAGAACTTCATTTCCAGCTGTTGGGCTTTCCACGGCCCCAAAGGGTAATTAAGACGTGCAGGCTGATTGCTGGTTGTCTGTTAGCACGAGCACAAATGGAGGAGTGCTGTGCTGCCGTGTGGTTTGTGCCTTGTTGCATTAGACAAGTAGGGGCAGTCAACACTGTCCTTCCTCGAGGGCCTGACAATTGATTTTAGTTGGACTCCAGGGAAAAAAAAATCTGAATTGCTCTACGGCCTTGTTTTTAAACAAAATAAAAACCTAACCCCGAAGTGAATCTTTTAAGTCTTTGGGAAAGTTTCTGTTTACAGTAGCTGAAACTTAGTTTCTGAATTGGATGTCAACGTTTATATGCTGTGCTTTCTGAACAGACAAGCTAGGGAGAGGTAGGAATTAGTGTCCTATATCGATTGTTTATCTTGGAATGTTACAGGTAGATTTTGACCACTAATCCTTTAATTACCTCCTGTCTGGACTTCATTGATATGGACAAAAATGTTGTAGTGAATTAACTTGTTTCTCCCAAAAGTTATGACTGATGGGAGAGGGTGATAATGTCAGTGTTGGTTATGAACCAGGCTGCAGAATGGCAGCAATCAGAATCTACTTTGCACTCAGAATCTTTATTAAAATTTAGTACTGAAACGTGTCTTGGTTTCAGAGACACAAATCATCAGAGAAATATTCAAAAGCTGTTTAGAAGCGTTACCAGGAGTTCGTCTACTCCATCCAATCACCTGCTCAGTGCAGGACCATTGCTAAGGTTCTGTCAGGTCAGCCGCTATGGCTTTGGATAGCAGAGCCTGGGAAGCCACTGAGGATGGAGACACCACAGCCCCTGTAGGCAGCCTGTTCCAGTGCTGCTCAGGCTTCTAGCGGATAGAATTCTGCCTGATTCCTACCCCGAGCCTCTCAAGACACAGTTTGTGGCTGTTTGCTCTTCTTCCACCATCAGGCTTCCTTAGCAGGAAGGCTGATGTGGAAAACCTCTACTAGGATGGCAGGAAAAACTCCAGGAACGGGATGAAGTAGGAATGTAGGTGTTTTATCTCTGCAACTGACCAAGTGTTTCAGTCTAGAGACAGTTCACAAGCAGCAATGAAGGTTATTTTACATTCCTTTTACAACCCAGGGATTTAGAAAGTGTAAGCTAAATGGGTTCTGGATGGATTGAGTTTTCTTGTAATAGACAATAACAGCATAGTATGGCTTATTTCTCCTAAAAATGAGATGTCTGGCCCTCTACTAGCTTGTGATCCAGAAGCTCTTATAGTGGGAGACATGTTTGTCTAATCTGCATGTTTTCAAAGGCTTTTTCCAATTTTAAGAACTTTTTCCATTATAGCGAAAAATCTTCAACTTGTATTTTCTGCACAGAAAGAAGACTTTGTTTAAGATTTAGTAACAGGAGTGCTTTTTGAAATCAAGTTTTTTTGGGGGGGTTTTGTTTGTTTGTGGGATTTTGTTTGTTTGTGGGGTTTTCTATTAGTTAAAAAAGCAAACGTGTTCCCTGCAGGTGAATAGGACACAGGGGAAGAGAGGCAAGGAAATAATGGGAGCTGAACTGAAGGTGAGAACTCGGGATATTAAACATTCAGGTCTACGTGCAGAGTTGTGTGAGAGCGAGCAAAGAATCACGATTGAAATCTACAGAAAGCAACCTGGATTTAAATTGCTTGTGAAACTATTTCTGCGGCCTTCCATCTGGAAGACTTGGAGTTTCTTTCCCACGTGACAGCAGGGAATAAAGATGCCACAACAACCTTCATGTTCCAGAGAAAAGACAGGACCCTTTGCCTTCTTTGAGGGGGAGAGAGCTTGGCTTAACTCCTGGCTTCCCTGTGCCTGACTCCTTTTTTCATATTCCAGAGCTGGATGCAGGGATACTTGTGCCTGTCATCTGGTCAAAACTCTGTCTTTGTGAGCCTCTGTAAATACTAGAAGTTCAGACAAACAGGATCGTCACTTTTCCCCTTTTCTCATAATGTTAATGCAAAACTGCAACCCCCACCAGAGCTTCAGAAGTCAATTTTGCTCCTCGGAGTGTAGTTTGATACATAATGTGCAATGCATTCCATCAGACTTGTGGGATGTGTAACCTGGCAAAGCAAACACTGCTACTGGAGCTCGAGCGTTTATGTTCCCTGATACTCTTGTGTTACCTGTTTAGCTTTCACTAATGTTTTTGTGACACTTTATTAATAAACATAATGGATCCATGATGGTGATTTAATTTTACTCTGGAACCTGGTCATAAATGTTTGAAGTGTAGAGCATTTACATGGAAGTGCTTCAGCCTGAAGGAATGTTTAGAGGAGAAGCTGAGCTGCACTTCTGCTGATGGCACTGTAATTCAGCAGTGTGTACTCAGAAGTAAATGGTTTTCAGATTAGAACATCGTCTTAACAATGAAAACATCCAGAGGGGGAATGTTAATCAGGTTGGTAGAAAAACTGTGTGGGTGAAGGGCAGGCAGGGGTGCTGAAGTAATGCACAAAATAAATGTGCAGCCCGGGTGGAGCCTTTCCCTCTCCTACACGACTGGTTTGCCAGAACCAGAGGGCTCCAGAATTGATACTCTCTTGTAGACGGGGAACTAACTGGAGGTATCTACAAGGGACGTGTGTGACTAAAGACAGGTATTGGCTTCAGAGCACAGAGGATGGGACTGGAAGGGCAGACAACAGTCAGCAATCCATGGACAAACCCCTTACAGAACATCAGCACTGTCAAATTCTGGATTTACACCGTGTTTTAAGAGAAAGCCATGCATTGTCTGTCTTGTGCTGTAGCAGAGGGTGGGTTGTGGGCCAACCCACTTCTGGCCTCCTGAAGAGCTTGGGATTTTTGTTTTAAAGTGTAGATAAAGAAAACAGAAGCAGAAACTGAGAGAACGAAGCACAGTTTTTAAAACAGTAAATGTGGAATGTCAATGTTCTTAAGATTTTAGGGGAGCTAACTTATCTGGCGTGCTACATCTTGAAAATTCAGTTGTGGCATGTGACTGCACCAGTGCAATGTCTTGGTTTAGAAGGTGGAGGGCAGCATTAAACTCATAGAGCTAATTTCCTAGGTTAAACCACTATTAACAAAGACAGAGAGTGAAAGGTCTGCAGTTTGTGTTGCATAGGCTGAAATGTAGTGACTTTCAAGACAGAGCAAAGAAAACAGAGTTTTACTCGACTCAGAGTAGTGGTTTTATCAGAAGAATGTCAGGTCTCCATATAGAAGGTGCGAAAGAGTTCTATAACCTGTTTTTAAGTACATGATTTGCATTAAGTATATAATTGTTTGTGTCTGTGTCCTTTTAAAAACATAGAATTCAACAGTGTAGCAAGGAACTATCTGAACCGAAGGTACGCCCTGGGACTCTGGTAATGACTGATGCACAAAAGCTTGCTGGGTTATGTCTGCCATCCTATTTTATGTTAAATATAAAATGTATATTTAATTGTTTCTGACATGTTTGGAAGTGAAGGTTTTTAAACCACATGCCTTTTAACCGGTGCGTGTTTGAGGTGTTTACAAACACTGGTCAAATGTGATGTAGGTTTGTTTAACCTGGTTTACTAGTTGAGTTAAAGGCAGTGCTGTGACCAAATGTAAACAGGTTTTGGTGCGGCCACTTGCAATGTGTTTTGTTTAGGAATCAAGTTCATTCAGTAACTAGAGCCCTGTTTTATTTCTCTTTGGCTATGCCTTGTTTAGAAAAACTGATTTTAAAGATACGCATTGAAATTTTCCTTTTGCATTCTTCAGTAAAACAGAGACTTTTAATTGAAACCTTACAAGTTTTTTCTTTTGTTTTCCTGTTCAAATTCAGCAAAGGGTACTCATCCAAGGAAGACCTAGGAAATGGACCAGAGGCAGTATGCTTATAATTTCTGGGTTTTTTTGCTTTGCTTTGTTTTCCTCCTTTTTTAATGTGTTTATAAAACCCAAAAAAGGGAGGGGAAGAGAAAAACAAATTGCAAGTGATAGCATTGCATTCAGCATATGTTTTTACTGCTGAATTTCCCTTGTTCAGCACTGCAGGAAGAACAGACCAGTTTTCCTGTTTGTGTTTCTTGCCAGTGAATGCTTTGGTCCAGTTGTTCCCTCTTGTTACCCCCAGCAAGATTCTACCACCTGCATGGGAGGAGTTTTCTGCATACATATTTTTATATATGTATATATACACACATATATATAAATACGTATGTATGTGGTGTTGACTCATACCTCAGGTGTTCTTTTAGGATACAAGCTTTTTAGAGCTGATTTTCTGACCTTCTGTCAAAGGTTGAAAGGTCCAAAGGCATGTTGTCAGTGCAAGGATGTTCTCCAGCTGTGGGGCACCCCTCTGCAACATCTGTGTATACGCATATGTGCTCCTGTACACTGTATTACTGGAAAAAGAAAAAAGGTTATGTATAATTTAAAGGAGAAAAAAAAATATCCCTTTGCTCAGTTACAATACTAAAAATCACCATTTACATGGTTACAATATTAGAATCGAATCCTGCCATGTTTAACTTTTTCCATTAGGGAAATAGGTTTTAATATAAATCCTGCTTTTTTTTTTTCGTCTATCGCTAATAACTTTTGCAGATTGTCTTTCTGGTTTCAGCCACATTTAACTGGAGGGGGCTGGATATGATAGGTCTCAAACTTCCTCAGTTCCTGTGTTTCCTGTAAGGGGGTTTAGTATTCTGTTGAGTAGCCCCACTCAGGCTGTGATTATTAACCCCTGCATTATATACATGGAGGGCTGCCATTAAAAAAAGGCCAGCTCAGGAAAGTAATTTAGCTAAAGCCCTAAAGTCACATGAGCACCAGATAAAAATCTGTATGAAGCCAGACTTCCTTAGTTCTCACATGGGGATGACTTGTACTAGCAAGTTTCCTTGGACTTTGGAGAGTGTCTGAAGTTCATGTGGTGCAGTGGCAAGTGATGGGCATGACCCCACAAAGGGTGCACATCTCTGCTTTACTGCATAAAGCTCTAATACATGGATAGATTAAAACAAAACAAACAGAAAACAAAAAAAACTCAAAACAAAAAAAAAAAACCCACAAAAAAACCCCAAAACCAACCAAACAAAAAAACCCCACAACAAAAACCCAACCAAACAAAAACAGCCTTAGAAATGTCTGAAAGTCAGTGTTTATATTTCTATTTGAATCCTTTAGAAAATCTCAAGCATGTGATTCTGTGCTTGAGAGAAGCAGGTTAGGTGAGTGTGTTCATACTCCCTGAAAAGTGATTTTGCAGCCTAATAAGAAATTGCATTGAATATTATCAGTATTTGAAAATTATGCAAAAGCAACAACTTCTGCAATATCTGCTGTGAACAATATTGAAGACAGTGATTCAGGAGTAAAATACTGGAGGTAGGGGTGGGAAGTAACCATCTGCTTCTTTATATATACACATGATGCAAATCTTTTTATCTCGCATATGGCAGGTGACAGGATGATCCCCGATGGTCTCCCTTCCTAGCAGGGAGCAGCAGAACCCTTCCCAGAGCTGGCATAGTTACTGAGTACTTTTAAGAATGTGGAGGAGCTGAAAAGGTTTATGTTAGACAAACAGAAGAGGAATGTAAAGGATGTCTGGAAGAGTTAGACTGAGTAATTTCCTAAACTTAATTCTTAGCCATAGACAGAATCACTGTCATCCAGCAAGTCTGTCACTCTGGCCAAAGTGAGGCCTGGACAGAACTCTTGGGTCCAGACTGTATTAAAGTTGTTGCCCTGCCTGTGAACCCACGTTAGATGTAGGAATTGTGTTGAATTTACAGTGTAACTAAGAGTAAAACATGCCTTCATGTAAATAATGCTCCTGCACTGAGCATAACAAAGAAATTACTTTGTGTGGGGGTTTTTTTCCTACCTCTGTCATCCTAAATGTGAGTCGTTTTTTGTAAATGAGATGAACCAAAATGAGTATAAACTGTTACATTTTGGCACCACATTTAGTGCCAGGAATTCAGGGAGGAGAAAGTCCTGGCTGGAAAGGACAGAGGTTAAATAAGTGTCTGAAGGGGAATCATTGGTTCAACATGGCTATAAATGCCTTTGTTGTGAAGACAGAGTGAATGCAGAAGTGCAGTAAGTAATCACTGGTTGCTGGTGTGAGCAATGTCTATAGTATGCTGGGCAACTGGAAAGGTTATGGAATGGTTAATGGCATCATTAAAATGATAATAAAGTGAGGATGCCAAAAGGTCAGAAGAGATTATAAAGACATATTGTGTTATCTGAGAGACCCCGAGCAAATAAAAAAAAAAGTGAAGAATCTTAGAAGTAAGCCAGAATAATTCAATTAATGTGGAGTTTGCATAAAACAAAATTAGATTAAAGAATTGTTTCAATGTCCACAAATCTCTAAAAATGTGTAAACCAAGAATAATGCAAGAAAGATGATACTGCCACTTGGAATGGTTTAGTATTAGCTTCATTTGGTGGCACTTGGCATTTTGTGCACTGAGAGGAAGGGGGATATGGGGGGAAAACAGGAGATAACAATCAAATAGATGTCTACAGCAAGCATTGTGCCACAGGGGATGGAACTCAGGAGAAGACCCAAAGAGAAGAAATTCAGGGAGGAGGAAAAAAAAAGAAAAACTAAGGATGCAATCTTTAAAACCCCCAACTTTGTATGAATAAGGTGTAAACTGAGAAAGAGACCTGTGTGGCTTACACATGGACTTGTTTCCCCAGTTGACTGAAGAAGATAATCCACGCTTTTCATGCTCCTGTGGGGCAGGGTGGTCCTTTCTCTCCACAGAGCTGTCTGTGTCCCTGGGGATACTGAGGTCTGAAGCAGCATTCCAATAGTTCTTTGCCTACAATTTTATGGACGTAGGAGGAGCTCTCTGTGGGCTTGTTTTTTTTTCTTTCCTATGAAGGTCAGACAACTGCAGGTGGCTTTACAGCCATGCACACACAGACCCTTGCCTGGCAAAGAAGCTGAAAACCAAATAACTCGGCAAAGTTACAAACATTTCATACTGTATGCAGCCTTTTCTGTGTCTAAGCACATATACACCTATTTCATATCCTTACATACATAATTGTTACCTGTGAGCTGCTTTGGGTCCTGACACTTCAAGGCTTTTTTTGTCCTTGCAGTCTGCCGTACAAATCTTGTCTTTTCATCATGCAAGCAAGTTGGGATTTTTTTATAGTGTGCATAGTAATTTGGAACGAATCTTCTAAAATAAGCTTATATTTATTAAACTAGAACTTTTGTTGCTAGGCAGTGTGCTGCTGTATCAGAGTAGCCACCATGCAATGTATGTCAACTGAGGCAAACGCTGTCAAGTCATGGAAATCAGATTTTTATTTTACTGGAAGTTAAAAAAGCCCCAAACAACCACAAAGCAAAGATGTCTTGTCATTCCCAAAGGAAACAGTAAGCATTAAATGAATTCAGTTTAATTCAAATGAAGGCTATAGACTAGATCATTGTATTGATATCAAGTTCTTTATGATTTATGGTACAAGAGCGAATATGAAATTAATGTGATAGTCATTGATCCTGTTCTGCAGTGTATTGACAACATTCAATGTCATATCTGCCTTCCAGAATTGAACTGCTTTCTTACTGCTCTTAAAGTGTTATTCCTTATTATTCTACTTCCTACTTTTTTATTAATACAAAGAACTGAGCATCCTGACCTGTTTTGAGCAACTTGTTTGTTTTCACTTGCGTTGGATGATTTTGCCTGTACAACCTTTCCTCTAAACTTATCTTTGAGAAATTAAGCTTTCATTAAATATCTCACTTCTGAATTCTCCATAGAACAATAAAACTTAATGAGTGACCACCAGTAGAAAAGTTACCACAGGTGTGCAGAGTTGAAGTGTAGGTAATGAATCCCTCTGCCTTGGACCATTTTAGATGCTCTGTCTTCTTTACTCTGTCTCCTTGAGCTCTATTGCCTTTATTCCAGAGCTCTGAATAGTTTCAAACAGTTTCTTTGAAAAGTCATCAAATCACATAAATATGATTTATTGTATAAACTTTGGAACTTGGACAGCATTTAGACATTAATATGGTGTTCAGGTCAATCTGTTTTTCATGGTATTGCCTCTGGCTTTTGGTGCTTGTAGGCATAGGAAAACTGTTGTAGGTATTATTCAGAGCTTTTGGGTATTCCTCTGATCCATTCAGATGTGCTTTAAGGGCTGCCTGGAAGTAGTAGTTGTATTAATATTTCTCAAATATCCCTTTCACAGAGAAATGGAAAAAACCCACAATAGTATCTGTCAGAAGTGTAAAGAAAAGCAGTCACATACTATAAAAAAAAAATCATTTAATGGTTAGGCTTTGTTACTAGACAGAGCAGGTGTTATTTCAGACAACATCACAGTTCCAAGGGAGATGTAGGAATATTGTGTGCAATGTGAAAAAAAATAAAAATCAATTTTGTCAAGCTTAGAGTCACAGTATTTCTGATCTTGGCAACTTAATTTTAATAGACAGTGAGTGATGTTCCACATCACAAGCCTGATGAAATCCTGATTTCTAGCTGTAAGATGTGGTAATGCATCTCAGTATTTCTTGAGGGAGAAGAAGAAACACTTGTGCAGCAGCAACTTTCAGTGCCAGATGGCAGCTCTGTTCTCATCTGATTCAGTATATTGCACAACAGCTTTTGTTCAGGTTTTGGTCCTCCTAAAGGTTGGTGAGTGGAACTCGTTTCACTGGTCTTTCTGTGGGGTCAAAGCATTGGCCCTGCCGGGGGGAGTTCAGGTAAACCCATTTATGATGTGTAAGTCCTGAGAACAGGAGGTGCCTGTGATCTGCAAGGAGCTTTTCTAGGTCTGTGGCTTCATTTCAAACCAGCTCTGATCATTATGTCTGAAGAGTTTCAGTGTGTGTGTGCTTCAGTGATTTCTTTTTTCCTTCTTCACTGGTTTAGATATTAATAAGAATTTTTTTAGGGTGCAAATCTGATCTCAATTTTGCTGTGTTTTCCTGCAGCATTAGTGTGCTGGTTACAGAGGAGCAGCTCTTAAATGCTGTGGTTATATCACTGGATTAGCAGAATAAATCCTTGTTTTAGAGTGTCGTTCATGAAATCACATTTTCTTCCCAGGTAATTATTAAATCCAAGTGGGTAAAATTTTAGAAGTTACTAGAAGGCTAATTTAATGAAAATTTGATGTTGTTTAGGTAATAATGTATGCCAGGCGAATTTTACAGGTTTGGTTATTCTTACAAGTAAGAACCATCTCCCCTTCCCTGCCCATTTTTTTTAAAGGCATGGGAACATACTTGGTCAGTATGAAGTATTGCTGTTTTCTGAAATGAAATGAGTCATCTTTGTTATGTAATGATAAATAACAAGATAAAAATTGTTCATTGCGTAGATGATCTGTGTCTCACTAGCAAGTTTTCTTGGGGAAAAAAAGAAAATGCCATCCAGGGGCTGGTGGAAACAGGTTTTTTTGGGTATCAGAAAGTGAATAAGAAAGTGATTTTTAATGAGCAAGTAATTTTCTGTGTCCTGACCATGATTTGTGCTGGAGTATTAAATAAGAGTTAAAATTAAGTGGTACAAGAAGTAGCGTTCCTGAGGTGTGGAGTTTTTAAATTGTGATTTTTACCATATCATTAAGCATAGCTCAAAAACATGAGTCTTCATATTTGGAGAGCACCAATGCTTTACTCCCTGGCACATGGTTTGCAGATTTCCTGTCACGCATTTTGGAGCAGAAGGTCTTTAATCCCCTGTTTGTGACACATTCTGAACTACACGACAGTGTTTGAGTGCTGCTCTTTGCAAGCAGCAAATTGGGAGCCAGTAAAGAGCTTCAGGAAGGAGTTGTTATTGCTGACCAAGTAACCCACTGTTCAAGGAGTACTTCACTGGCATCATTAACTCCATTTGAGAAGGTGTTGGACCTACAGGTGCAGAAAGTTTTTGTGCAAGCTCTGCTGTGGGGCCTCTCCAAAGGTGTGTCAGAAGTTTCACCTGCAGCAAATCCACGTTTCTGGATTTTTGTGGCAAACTGGGGTCACTGCAAAGAGGGGACGTGGCACACCCTGGAAGGCTGTGTGACCTGGTTTTAGTAGCCATGATCAGTTTGTCACTGGAGGGGTGTGTATTCTAAACCCTCTATGGCATTTTTCTCACGAACTGCTCACCATGGACCATTGGCAGCAGCTGCCCAGGGCACACCCCACCCCTCAGGGTACCATCTGGATGTTTAGGAACTTCTGTGAGATAAGGAAGCTCTCCTGCCTCCACACCCACCTGAGGGGTCATGTCTGCTAATGGGCCATCAGGGATGCCAAAAATATGCCATTGTTCACTTCACAGAGTAAATCACCCCTTGTGAAAGTCTCCACCCTGGGGGAGGGACTGGGTGTTCCCATCTGAGCCCAGGCAGAGATAAACTTGGGGTTTGGGGACTGGGAGCTCTTCAGATCCAGAGGAGGAGCAGAGACTCGACCAGACTGAGACTGCCACTGAACTGCAGCCATCGTTTTCACCAGCAGGTTTCTTGTTTTCTTTTTACTTTGAACTCAGGGGGCCCACGTGGTGCTCAGCACAGGGGTTGGTGAGCTCCATCCTGCTCGTGCCCCACTGTGCTGGGCTGCACATCTGGTGCTTTTGTGGCACAAAGGAATTTTCCTTCTGTCTCAGTGTATTTTTGTGATCTTTTATTAAATTGTTATTCTGACTTGCAGTCCCCATTCTGAGTAGGATTCATTTCTCCTGCTGGTTTAAGTCTAAGCCAGCACACTGTGGCACACAGTGGAAGGCTGTGGCACGTGGAAGCTGGGGTGGGAAAAGCAAGCAGTTTTTTGGGGTTTTTTTGTCTGTTATCCTTCAGAGGACATCACGCTTCTTCAGCAGGTGGAAATATGGCTGGAATTGACCCAACCCAGAGGTTCAGTTCAGCAAATACGAGAGTTTGAGTTTGGTGGAATTATCTGAGCTAAGAGCTGGAAAAAAAAAAATGGAAAAAGGAAGCATTTCAGTGGGGGAGGGGGGATCATTTAGAATGAACTGCATTTTTATCCTGGAGGATTGTTGTCCTTTTAAAGATGTTATTATATAACACTTTGGGTTCCTCAGCAAAACCATGTTTAATTTTTATTTGTGGTATATGATCTGTAGGCCCTGCAGATGATATGCTTGTGGCTGATACATTTATCATCTCTAACAATGACACATCACGTTTTTGAGTTTTAGCATTGTAATTATTTGACTTACAGTGTTTATGCATCTCCTTTCATGATCAAGTAAATGTATATCATAAATCAGAGAAAACCAGAAGAATCATCTTTGGTGCTGTGTCTTTTCTGGCTTGGATTTTGAGACTAAAATAATTTGCTTCCATTCTTAAATGCTCATGACCAAGATGTTGCTTCATTGTGAAGAACCAACGTGAGCCTCCACAGAATATTTTTGTAGGAAAAAAACTATTAACATTGTACTTCAATCACATCCATAGCTGTTAAAATTCATATAATTTGAAAAATTTATTGACAATATATTACCGGGGAGGATTGCAGTCTGATAAGAGAGCACAGGATATTAAAAGATTATATATCCAAAAAAAAAAAGAGAGATTTACTGTACTCAGGAACTGCAGTGTGGATGTGGAAAAATGAAAAGGGAAAATTAGCTGGCAGATAAAAAAACTCAAAGCAGTTGAAGGTCAAACACTGACAAATGTTCCATGTGAGTGATAGATGGGGCTTTGTGCCTGTCCTCAGTGCTGTCCTGCTTCTCTGTGATTCCTGCACAGCAGTCACAGACCTGCAGAGGACTCCTGCTCCTCTCCCAGCTCCTTCTGTGACTGGCCATGGTCTGAAGAGGCAGCAGTGCAATTCTCCAGGCACTCCTAGAAAAGGGAATTGCAGTCTATTGTCCTCCTGTGAAATAAAACAGCTTTTTCACCCTGAATTATGGGTGTCTTTCTGCAAGTAATCGACACCCCCATTCACAGCATCTCTGAATTTGTTCCAGTTTGCCATAATCACCTGATACTTCATTGTCCTGTGGGTTTTATCCTCCCTGTGTACATGCAATGAACAGGATTTTCTTTTTCTTTTTTCTCTGCTCTAAATACTGATTTAGTCAAAGCAGATGTTTTGTGACAAATAATTTGAGTGTGCAACATGGAAGAGACACAAAGTAAAGCTGCTTGAGAGGAGAAAATGTAGAAGTATGTGGGGAAAAAAACCCCAATAATTCCACAACATTGGTGCCATCATAGTTGGGAAAATGTGTTAACTTTGATGAAATTTACTGAGAGAAATTTATTAAAGATAGCTCTGATATTATAGTGGAGTTTGTAGTAAAATTTATTATACCAATTTGCTTTATGGTAAGATTTCATTAGTTTCTAAACAATATCTGGATGTAATAAAACACGGGTGAAATACTTGTAGGTAACTCTAGCACTGCAAACGAGCCCTGAGAACTGCAAGAAACAGCTCGAGATGAAAAGGAACAGGTGGATCAGAAACAGAGGCAATCTTTCAGAGATCAGTGCAAAAGCTCATTCCTTTCCCCCCCACCCCTGCCTCAAAAGCTTTATAACTGTGAAAAAAGGGCTTGGTAAATACAGAAGAGCAGGAGACTGTGCCTTGCCAGGGAGCACAGTGCTGCCGAAGTGTAGGGCAGGACATTCAATGTTCTGGAGTCACCGGCAAGGGATTTCACCTCTCCTTGCTCCTAAAGATGGGTCAGGGTAGATGATACTCCAACAGCAAAGTTGTATTTCAATGCTGCTGTGGAAAGTGGCAGTTGAGAATAGGTCTGCAACTTCTTTTTGCATCTCTCTGCTGTTAGCCTAATGCTTAAAATATATAAAACTATAGTTGGAAAAGAGTTGGAACAACTGGGGCCATAAATGGGCACTCCAGTGCTGTAGACCCCCTCCCCAGGAACAGAGAATGGAAAGAAGCATCAAACACATTCTTTGAAGGGCTGAGCTCTGCTGATTCCATTAATCCTTATTAATTCTTATTAATCCTAGAGCAAAATATCTAAGATTAGGGGAAGCCTTAGTAGTATCTACATTTTCAGTAGTTTACATCAGCTGTTTAAATGTTACTGTATTTGGGTGTTTTTGAGAGAAGCTGATACATCTCTTAAGAACTGTGGTCACAAGGTGCACTTGATGGTATTAGGCTGGGTTTTTATTTTTTCATAGTTGTAGGAGTTTGGAGAATGAAGCTGCAAGAAAAGAGATGGTGCTGGTTTTGCTTGTTCTCATTAGCAATCAAAATGTAAATATGCTGGAGTGAGCTATTTGTTTCTCTAATACTGCCTTTTCAAGGAATGCAAGTGGTCACTGCTTGGCTTGCTTCTCAGTCCTTCTCTCATTCCAGACCTTCTAACCAGGTATTGCATGAAGAAGCAAAATAAATGGGAAAGTAAAATACTTTTCTATCCCCTAAATGAACAGGTTGGATCCCTGAAGTACATGCTCTTATATGTTTTGCAGCCTAATTTTAAAATTCCAGCTAATGGGCTTCCTTTGGGAGATCTTTTCTCAGCCTGCTTTATATCTCTTGCTCTTATGAATTGTTTGTTGATAATCAGCCTCTTGTTTCTTAAGGGGATTTTTTTTTTTAATGAGTGCTTTTTGAATTTTAGCCTGGTGAATCATATGAAGTCAGTCCTTGTGTATTTCTCTGCTCTTTGAACAGCTGTCATATGATCACTTTGGTTTTGCTTTGTTTAGCAAAACTATGTGGCTCTCTAGCTCCAGTTTCTTGCATCAGTCTACCCAAGTTCCATTTCCATTTTTCCCTTGGTTTCTCTGCTGTTGTTGGTCCCTTTGTGTTGCTAATAGTAAAAAACTAAGTCACTGGGCAGTCTCCTGGGTTTGCACTGTTTTAAGCAGCTATCCAGAAGCCAGCTTGAATTCATCTTTTCCTGCTTTCATTTTAAACCTGTAATTTGAATAATTAAAGCAGCACACCAACATAAGACACAGATTCATGGCAGTGAATTGAGTAAGGCTCTAGTTCTGCAAAATCATCCCCACCTTCATCACTCACCCCTTTGGATCCCACTGGAATTATGAGTTTGCTGTCTGTGGAATTAGACAGATACTTCTCAATTTGGAGGAGCAAGTGCTTTGTAAGTATGTTTTGGTTGCTGTTGGAAATGTCAGTGTTGGCAAAGTTCACTTCTTGTTTCCAGAAGGAGTCAGAACTGCAAGAGGGAAAGCTTAAGGAACTAAAAAAGCTTTAGTTTTAGAACATCAGAACTCACTCTGAGGTTGAGAGAGGGGAATTGTGCTTTTCTAAGAGCCTTGTTTGGCAGCCTTAGTGAGGCTGCTTGTGCTGACCTTGCCTCTGAAGTTTTTCCTGTTGGCATCCTTGTTGTCAGCCAGTGAAATACAAAGGCATCCTTAAAAAAGGAGGAACCTTGTTGACGTTTTATTTTAAGTTCTTAAAGCATCAGAAAACTTCTCATAGGAAAGTTAAATGTTGGCATTGTATTAGGGGGGGAAAAAAGTAATCTTGAACTAATTTAAAGTTCACAATTAGCTGGGATCACAGGTGGCAAGAAGTTTTAATGATAGCCTGGCCCAGGCCTTGAGGTAAATTATGCATAATTATTCATAACTGCTATTTTTGGCTTGCTTGCATTTGTCCTAGACCTCTGCCCGAGGAAACAATTTGAAATAATTAGTGTGTGAGTGCACTGACAATGATGAATGAATCAAATGCATCTGGTGCCAAACCCTGATCTTGATAAGAAGCAGATAACTTTGCTAACTGTGGATTTTTTGTTTGCAGATTTCAGAAACTGGGAACGGTTTGTTCTTTTATTTTTAGTGTGGGGTTTGTTTTTTTTATTTCCCAGACTGACATGTTCAACATAGAAAATTACCCCTCACTGGGCCGTGATCAAAGCGCAGTGAGGAATTCCAGCAGCGCCAACACGAAGCAGGTCTGCACGCAGTGTGTGCAACTATTCAGGGCAGAGAAAATGAAGGGGCTATTAAGGCAGAACATGCTGAAAAAAACAGGGCAGGAAAGCCAAGAAGTTCACGTTACAGCAGCAAAGGGGCATTGCTTACCTGGCACAGGTTTCAGACACAATTTCTGTGAGTACTCAGCAAACGCAGCTGAGTGTAAATGTATAAAAACGTTGCTTAGGGCAGAGCAAAAGCGGGCACGAAAAGATTCTGGTTTGGGTTCAGGTGTTATAACTTAGGTAAAATGCATCTGAAGTCTTCAGGAACGGTGTTTGTTCCTTTCTCTGGCTCGAGTGCTCAGTTTCTTGTCAGTGTAATTCACCCCACCTGGGTTTAGATGCAGGTGAACTGAAGTTTTTAATGACGAGAGGCAACACCCGTTTTAATTAGCATGCCCTTCTGAGCTTCCGTGCCAAGCTAGCACATTTCTATCTTGTTGGACTAATGAAAGAAATGTTCAGGTGTTTTGAATTTGTTCATTAAAAATTGATTAAAACAGGGCACAGGTTAGTGACTCAAGTAACTGAGCTGTGACCAGCAGTCTCTCAATGCACAGATTGTTTTCCTTTTACTTATTACCTTGGAATCACAACATTGGGAGTGAAGTTCTCTGGAACAAGTGTGGCTGCAAAGAGAGACTTTTCAGGCTGAAATGTGAGATATAAACTTGATGGAAGAGCTGACAAGGTGAGAGCTGAGCTGTTGATTCACTTTTGGCTCTGTGTGTTTCAGGTAAAATTTTTACAATTGAGGATTTAAATTTTCCAGCTTGTCAGTTGCTGTTGCCTGTGTTGGTTTTTTTTAAAGGAGTTTCTTGGTGACATGCATTTGATTGGACCTTAAACTCTGTGCAAACTGAAATGGGAGGTGTTTAGTAAGTCTTCTAGCTAGTTTGGACCTTCTGCTTCTATATGAAATTAATGTTTCTTGAGTGATTTTTTTTTTTTCCCAGTGTAAATTGCACCAGAAACCTACACTTACTTGGGTAGTGCATCTGAACTCTAATGTTGTGGATGTCTTTAGCGGAATATGGATCTAGAGAAGTTTTTAGCCTATCTGAGCAAAATCCCTGTTCCTAATAGAATTTCTGCTGTGATAATTTGTTTGTACCATCAGATATTTTTTCTTGTAAACGTTTCTCAGGGCCATGACTGAATTGCCTAAAATCATGGACGGTTGTTCTTTATCCTCTGTGGTCTCTGAATCTGCTGCTTGGTATTAATGTTGGAGGAGGAGAGAAAATATTGTGAATAACTGTATGTTCAGTATTTATTGGATCAGTTCAGACAATTAAAAATAAAAAGGGAGCCCGGGTATTAAATGCTGACTCACAGCACTTGCACCATTCAACTTGTACACTCAGAGGCAGAATGTCTAACTGATGTGGGTCATTTTTATATTAACTGCCCAAGATCCCAAAAGCAAAACTCCTCCTAAACTTAAGGCTACCAGATAAAATGCCACATGAATGCCTGAGCAGAGGCTTTGTCACAGTCACACTGCCAAGACCCTCTTTTCCTGCCTGCAATCCTGGATTCTGTGTTTTCCCAGGACTGTGCTCAGGTGCTCTCTTCTGTACAGGCATACTGAGATGTATCTAAGTGGGACTTGCAAAATCAAGGGGATCCCTGATCTGTGACCCAAACCTGGAATACAATTTTTGTCTGCCCTGTAAACCCTCTCTCTCCACAAGTACCTGAATCCAGACCAGATCTTGCTATTCATCAGGATTTCCCTCTCTTTTAAAACACAAAGGTCCTCTGGAGAAGAAGATCTCTACTCACCTAATTAGGAGGTATCACAATGTGTGTGCACGGTGGAGCAGAGTCTCAAAGAGCATCCACTTGGTTGACATTTCAGTGAAAAAATGAGATGAAATTATGTTATTTTTCCACATCCTTGTCTCTTGTAAAGGTTTGATGGAGATGGTTTCTTTTCGTGGGTGTTACAAGCTTTCTAGTGGAGAGTTAGCAGCTCTGGAATCAGCCCACTGTTTATTAGCCTTCTCCACTGTCAGGGTCTTTTGACCTGTAGGGCAAACTCAGCATCTTGACTCATCCCTGTTTCCCTAGAGCCCCTTGATGTTCCATGGGGGGCAAGGGTGAGGTTTTCCTGGTAGATGAAGGTGTTCCATGATAATGCAGTAGTTTTTAAATTAGGATGACTGGAGCACTGGGAGAAGGCTTTTTTTCAAAACTGAAAGGAGTAAGATAATTTAAAAATAGCTTGTGAGCTCTTGTAAGTTATTCAGGCTGTGTGTAATCACAAAGCTTATGTAGGTTTTGGGGTTTTTTTTTTTCACTTTCTGGAAAGCCTTGCCACATGTTGCAAAATGCTAATGCCAGCTCTGTTGGCTCAGCTGTACTTCCTTATGTGCAGTGGCTGGAAATAGAATGAAGCTCAGATTATTTTGTCAGAGTTTTTGAATGCTATCTGGACCACTGGATTCAGTGTCCTGTTCCACAGGTGGCAGAATAAAGTGATTTTTATCTTCTCTAGGTGGATATCCTGACCCCAGGTTGCCCACAAATGTCCTGTGACTTCTTGTCTTTGTCAGTAATGGCATTAGTCAAGTGCCCATTGCCATTTCTTTTGCAGAGTTTCAAAAATGATGCTTGGATATGCTAACATTGTCCTTTTACCCTCTTCCTCCACTGCCCTTGGACTCCAGTGGACATCTGTCCATCCCCTTGGACCCTGTCTGTGTGCCCACATTGCCTGCCCAGCCAGCCAAGCACAGCCTGGTCCCTCACAAGGGCACTGCTTCTCTTTTACCTGTCTCCTGACCTGCACAAATATTGAAATACTCTGAATACCCCAGTCCTCTAAAACTCAGCTGTTGTTGGAGCACCTCAGGGTCCCAAACCATGTGTTTGTTATGTGTCTGATTCCAAAAGGTGTCAGATTAGCAGATGAGTCTTTCTGGACCTTCAAGAAGTGTGAAATCTTCTCTAGTCAGCCTGTTATTCCCTAAATGCCTGATGAGGTTCACATAGGATGGTACCATGAGCTACATTGACTGTATTGTACTAGTAGAATGTCCTTTATCTCTAGACACAATTTTAAAAAATTTTTGGTGGTGGTGGGTGGTGGTGGTGGGTGGTGGTTGTTTGGAAGGTATGCAGAGACCTTGTAAAAAAAGCCTTTGCTGTTAATATGTTTTTAGAGATATTCTCAAGCAAACGTGTACCTTGTGGAGCAAACACTGCTGCCAGTACTATGTGCATAGGACCCTCTTTGTCAAGCATGCAGTTTGCCCCCAAAAAGGGGTTTATTTTTTTTAGAAACTCAAATTTGTTCTTCTCCTGTTAACTTTGTAACAGTTTGATTCTGCAGCTCTCTGCCCCACCTGATACCGAGGAACATTTAAGAGATGTTTGACTGCAGGTATTTGTGTTTCCTCTGTGCACATTTTGTAGTAGCTTTACTTTCTACCCAGAGAGGTGGGTCTTGGCATGTGTTTGTCTTTAATTTGCCAGTGGGTCAAAATTATGCAAATGTGAGGTTCTGAGTTGATGATTAATAAGACCAGTAGATACTGCTGGTAATTAAAGCGTGAAAACCATGTTTGGAATGCCCTGCTGTCCTCAGTAGTGGATTTGCCAGTGGAAACTGGTGTTGCACTGCAAGTGCAGAGAGCTGTGGGGGAAGAATCCACTGCTGAGAATGAGCAGGTGTCAACTAATGAGGCTGAATGATGTTTTCTGAGGCAAAGCAGCGAGTGCTCTCATGCTGAGTAAGATATGGCAGAATGTTTGTTTGAGGCTTTTGTGTGTTTTGTTTTATTTATTTTTTTTCAACTTACCACAACTGATGTTTAATTCTTCAGGTGTTTTGTTTGGGGTGTTTTCTGGTTGGGGTTTTTTTGTGGTGTTTGGTTTTGGTGTTGAATTTTCATTTTGCACATAGGAGTAGTGATGCTGCAAGGATTTGAGAGCCCAGAGCTTTATGGGCATAATTTGCTTTCTGGAGAAAAAAAATGAACCCTGAGTTCAGGGAAGAGAGCTATTTGTCTTTTGTAGCCATTTAGGAAAGATGTAGACTGCTCAATGTAATGAAATGGGAATTTTACCAGACTTAAGTAACAAAATAATTTAGCCTGCAAAGAATCTTGAGTGGTCCTAAAACCGAACTGGATTTTTATATG
This sequence comes from Formicarius rufipectus, assembly GCA_013399695.1. Taxonomy (NCBI): domain Eukaryota; kingdom Metazoa; phylum Chordata; class Aves; order Passeriformes; family Formicariidae; genus Formicarius; species Formicarius rufipectus. The sequence goes on from VXAU01005178.1 coordinate 62,458, forward strand.
GTTGTAGAAACAAGGGTCATTTACTCCTCATCTATAAAATTACTCTTCCAAAATCACATCTCTCTACAGTTTCACATGGGTTTTGTTTTGCCACAGGAAAATACTTTGTTGCACCAAGTTTTCATGTAATTTGAAGTTACTGGAGTTTTTTGATTGTTTTGGTGGTTTTTTCCCCCCAGTGTATTCATTTCCCTGAAAGAAAGAAGTGAGAATAATAATTTCTGAGGCAGCAGGATTGGACTAGTTCTTTCCAGAAGGCAGCATAATATAAATAAAAAGCTTCCTTGAGGAGGAAAATATGGCAGGGTGTCCTTTGTGTATAAATCTATTTGTTGTGCAATGTCTGAAGCTGTCACAATCAGACTGGGGACTGAGTATGATGATATCTGCCTTAAAGGTTGTTAGCATCTCCTTATGCCTGATAACAGCTGCACAGTCATTGAGGGTGGTGGGGTGTGGGTGTGGTTTTTGGTATTATATTTATTTTGGGTTTAGTGATGATTTTATTATGACCTTAAGCAGCAACACTTGGTTGTCCATCCTGCATCCCTGCTGTTCACTGCCATGCCAGGACTTCCCTGGGTGGTTACCCACCCTCAGCTGTTCCTGATGCCCCCAGTTTGCAGTGCCGGGCAGAGGTGGGATGCTGGGCAGGAGGGGACTCTGGCAGAGGCAGCCAGTGCTGCTGAGATCCTGCTAACATGCAATATTTAGCCTCACTCTGTGCACTGTGCTGCTGGTGCAGCCCTGGACTACAGAAGCCACACGTGTGCCCTTCCTAAGCTCCAGTAGCCCTTTCAGAAGAGAAAGGGTTACTTGGACATATTAATTAGTTGTCTTGCTTTCTTTTTGCTCCAAGTTAACCCTTGCTTTGGTGGCTTGATTAAAATTGCTGATAATTACAAGGCTATGAGAGGTCTGTTTATGCAAAGGGTGCTTAAAGGGGCTTTGCTGTCTGGGTGAGCGGGCGAGTGGTTCATGTCACTTGGCTGTGCTTGCCCCACACTTCTCTCCTTAGAAAGAGAAACCAAGTAGGACAAAAGATAAACCAACAGAATACCAAAACAAGTCACTGTTAAGGAAACCAGTTCTTCTCCACTGGAAAATAAATGGGACAGTGAGAGAGTGGGCTGATCTGAAGTTAATTTAGGGAATGTTTTATTCCCCCATTCTCTGCTCTGTTACAATGGATTATGCTCAGAAGGTACCGACTTTCAGAAAATTAAATCCGTTTTTTTCGTTGTTCACGTGACTGCTGAATAATGTGTTGTAGTCACGTGGGAAAAGTGCATGATTTTGGGTTGTTTGAAACTTTTGGGCTAAAGTAAAACCAAAAAAAGTACAGGTTAAAATAAGGTGGTGTAGCTTCCTAGGTATCAGTGGGGCTTTTTGTGTAAATGTTTAATGTTGTGCCATATTTGGTATTTTCTTTTACAGGTGTAAGACAAAAAACCCACCATTTTATTATTTTGTAACAAACTTTTTTCCCCTTTTTTAGGCAATGAAAGCAAACATTTGTGCTTTCCACAAGATGCTCTTATGACACTGTGTTTTAACTTTTATTCGACTACTTCAGTCAAAAGAAGGAATTTCTGCATAGTTTTGGTTGCCCTCAATCAGGATCAGGTTTTTGTTTGTATCGATGATTCATTCCAGTGAAAAATTGCACGTTGACCTGTTCTCCAGGATTATGTGCAGTGTGTGTTTTCTGTTTGCTAAGCGTTGGTTGATGATTATCAGTGGCACAAACAGAAAGATGCTTTCGGCCAAACTTTGGCCACTGACATCTTCTTAGCTGAGGACTCTTTTCAGAAAATACTGTCCTTAAGGGCTGAGTCCATCTCTATGTGCTGACATTTGTATTCATGTTACAGAAATACCCCCTTGAATCTTCTGATTTCTAGTTATTTCAAGCATTGCAGTTCCTGCTAAGCAGGACACTCAGACTGACAAAACCTGAACTTCTGTTTGGAGATGTGTTGGATTCTTTTTTTTTTTTCTGGGATGATTCACTGCAGAGAGACATGGGGCTCTCTTTCTCAAATCTGTGCTCTGGAATAGCATCCACCATTCAAACAGGACTTTTTATGCCCAGAGATGAGTCATTCTTAAATATTCCTATTATGCCTTGCACAATGGAATTGGCCCTTCTTAGTACTTCCACTTTTCAAGTAATGAATGTAACAGTAAAAATACTTTTTCCTGAACTTGTCTGCTGCTGCAAAAAAAGTGCTATTATCTCACTTTCAGGAACATTAAACTTTCTTTTTTTTTTTCCTTTAAGTGACCTACTTTGTAGGGTAGATATTTAATCTTAGCATTCTTCCTTTTTCCACAGCCAATCTGTCCATTTCTTTTTTTGTGTGTAAATAGCAGTTTTTTTGCTGTTTAGTGCATTCTAAATAATATTCTGGTTAAATCTTCCAGTAATATATATATCTCATTAGTTAGTGCTATATTCTATGATTGATTGTAAACCAAAAATCCTAACAAAGATTTTAGGTTGTTTCTGTGAGAGATTTTTTTTTTTTAAATGCAAATACATATTTAAGTTCATCAGTGCAAAGAATGTTTTGAAATATTTAGAAATGAGCTATTGGCTGGCATGGTATTTATGTTGTTATTGGAGATTTGGTTGACATTCTGCCTGTTAAAAGATGGATAGTGTGAGGGGCACGTGTTGTATGCCAGAAGAAATGTTTAAATATCTAAAAATAATGTACTTTCTAAAGTGGAAAAACTCAGTCTCTTCATAAGCTGCTTCTTTTCCAGCAGATTTGCAATAGGAGTAGCCAGAGTTTTTAGAAGCATCTGATGGTGGGGCACGTGTTAATACACAGTTGTGTTACATGACCATCACTCATGTATTCTGGCTCCTTCTCAGCTTGTCACAATTTGTTTGTTGTTCTTACTGAGGGGAGTTGTGCCACACTGATATGGTTATCATCTTACAAAGAAAAGAGGAGGGGGAGAGAAAAGAAAAAAAAAAAAAGTATTTCCCCATACCGACTTCAACTTCATCATCCCAGAATTCCCAGACATCCTCCCATGGTTACAGGGTACTCTTTCTTCACCTAATATGCTTTCCTCCATAAAATCAGGTGGCTGTGTGTGCTACTGATGACATGAGTTTTGTTACCCCAAAGGGGTTTGGTTTTTTGTCTATCTGATGTTTTCTGGAGAAATACCTCTATTTGTAAAAGATTACATACATATATAAAAAAATCTAGTACTTGATTTTTTTTTTAAAAGGCCCTTTCTTACATCTGTGTTACATATGCAAGTGACCACAGCACTCTGTTCAAGACCAAATTGTCTTAACTGGGAGAACAGCTCGAGGTGCTTGCCTGTGCTGTTCTTTGGGGTCATGAGAACATGTTCAATGCAGCTTCATTTCATTCTTCCTTACTTGGATCACACATGAGCAGTCACACCAGAATTGCTGTCATGGCAGAATTAACACTGTTTAAATAAATGACTGCCAAATATAGCCTGGAAATAGTTAATAGGGATGGTGTTCCTACTGTGCAGTGTGAGAATCCTTCACCTGCTGATGGAGACAGGACCCTCGGGGTACAGACTTCTGGAACTGAAAATGTTGTAGATTGGGCCTGAGGAATCCTAGAAGCAAGTGCCTGCTTTTATGTAAGAACAAAAGACCTTGCACAGGTACTCAGTGCAGGCTCTGGTTCCTCGTGCTTGGTTGAGATCAGAGTTCTCTCATCATAATTTAAAGAAGCGATTCTGTGACCTGTGTGCACACAGGTGCTGTCAACTGCAGCCACCAAGCCACTGATTTAACCTTAGTTCACCTGCAAACTGGAGCTGCTGCAGTGATCTTTGTGCTGTGCTTGCTGCTGCTGAGGTGGACGAGTTCACCTGCCTGCTCGAATGGTTTGTGTCAGGCATGGGATGCTCTTCTGAGAATCGGAACGAGGTCGTCCTGTAAATTATGCAGGAAACCAGCAGTGCTGGAGATGTTCAGCTTGGGGGGAGACCGTTGTGGGAGAGGAAGTAGTCTAGGAAGCAATTGTGTAGGTCTAGGCGTGCTTTTATCAATGGGATTGGCTTGTATTTGGGTCATGGTGAACTGATAACGTGCTCATGGGCGGAGGAATCCAATTCTGCTGAGTAAAAGTTCCAAGGATGTTGTTCCTCCCAAAATGTAGAACTTTGTACTTCCCTTGGTTAAACTTCACGAGGTTCCTGTCAGCCCGTTTGTGCAGCCTGTGAAGGTCCCCTTGAATAGCAGCATGAACCCCATGCATATTAACCAGTGCCTCCAGCCCTCTGTCCTCAGCAAACTTTCCAAGGGTGCACTCAGCCCCATTATCCAGATCATTAATGAGGATGTTTGAACAGGATTGGACCCCTTGTTGTTGATGTTTGGAGTAACCCCCTTGTTACTGGCCTCCAGCTGGACTTTGTGCCACTGGTCACAACCTTCTTACCTTGGCTGTTCAGGTGGCCTCAGTCCCTGTCACTGTCTGCTCCTCTTGCCTGTGTTTCATCAGAGTCACTTGAGAGCACCTGGGAGCAAGTGGTGAAACCATGCTGACTCCTCCTGATGGTTTCTCTGTCCTTTGTGTGCTTGGAAATGGTTCCCAGGATTAATTGTGCTATGATCTTCCCAGGGATGGAGGCCAATCAGCCTGTGGTTCCTCAGGTCTTCTCTACTCCCTTGGGAACTGGCATTAACACTTCATGATTGTTGGTAGTGGCGGCCACTCCTGTGCTTTCATTTAGGGGCTGAAGGTGGTGGGGTTTTTGTTGTTGTGGTTTGTGTGTGTGCATTTGTTTTGTTTGGTTTGGTTTTTGTTGGGGTTATGTTTGATTTTGTTATGGTTTTTTGGGTGGTGTTTTTTTTTTTGTGTGTGTGTCCTTGCTCTGGTTCTGGTGTGTTTTTCCCAGGTTGACACGCAGATGTGTTTTGGTTTTTTTTCCCCCTTCTCAGCTCCCTACATTGCCGCTTTAATGCCGAGCAGAAGAGAAGGCAGGAGTAGGGCAGAACAGAATCAGCAGTTGAGTTGTTGTAAAGCCACGACTTCATTTACTGTGACAGTTCAATCAGCTTTCCATGTGGGTGATTAGAGGTCAGATGCACATTTCTGTCCTCTTCACAAGGAAAAGACATCAGAGATTGAATATTTTGGCAAGCTGTTTCTTTGTGGTGTCTTAATTCCATCTTAGTGTTGCATTAGTCAGACAGTGGTTATTTCTGAAAAAAACAATGTCTTGACAGCAAGTGAATTTTAATTTATGCCTTAGAACATTGTGTTAGACAGTCTTGAAAAACAGAAGCTTGTGTCCAAAATGTCCCATCTTGAATGTTGCAAAACTGTCAGTCTCATTTAAATTGTCTTCCTCTGCATGTGGATGTGTCCAACTTGCTGCAGTTTGACTCCAAAGAGCATTATTGGATTGCCTCTGTGTTCTGTCACAGCCCTCTAATTTAATTAGGTGTTGCCTTCTCAACTTTTGGAAAAGCTGCGTGGATTTGCTTCTCTCTCTCTGTGGCCTCTCTAATGTCTGTCTGCTCCTTCCCCACACTTCCAATAGTTGGGAATAGTCCTGGTGCAGATGCCACCCTTATGTTGACAAGGCCTCCTTCCTGCCCACTTGCCACTCTTTGTGGTGTCCAAGCCTCTCACTTGGTTCAATCACAGTTTTCTTTCCTCATCTCCCTTGTCCGTAACAGTTTCTGAATCATACTCACTTTTGCACTGGGTTTTTTATAATTGTTCTTGCAGCAGCATTCTTCTCTAGTTCTTGCCTGACACTGTCACCTTTGTTGCCTGGTTTTGTAAGCCTGACATACTTTTGTCCCAAATTTTTCTCTCCTTCCATGTTTTTTTTCACTTCATAGTTCCCTAAAACCTGTATTTTTGTCTTCATTCTACTTGAAAAAAAACCCCAAACTATCCTTGCCTTTTGAGAAAGAGCAGTACAACCTGTTTATAACTTGTTCTGTGCAATTAGGTTTCCTCTGTGAAAAAAACTTGTCCAAGCTGGGATTATTCATAAATATCATCTGAACATTTCATGTGAATAAATTCTGGCTGTGGGAGGCTCGTGATGAGCCTTTTGTGATTAATATTCTACATTGCATGATGATGTTTCTGTTTCTTTGCTAATATTATAAAAAGTGTTGTCAAACTTCTGTCTAGAGAACTGTTTTGCTTGCTTTTCTTGTCTGCCACCCCTACACCTCTGGGGAATAAAGCAAGATCATTGCTAAAAGCAATATGTAACCCTGAACAACAGCACCAAAAGTAAGCAGAGAACAAGTCTGGCCTTTTTTTGAAGTGCTTTCTGCCTGTTAATGCAGAGAAAACAATAAAAGAAACCCTTCTAAACACTTTCAATAAAAAAATCATGGCCTTAGACTTGAATTCAAGAACCTGCCTGAGTAAAAGCTAATATAAATCACAAGGAAATTGTGCTTTTTTTTTTTACTTCCTTGTCACCCTTTTTCAAAGGAGGTTTTTCTCTTGTCAGTCCAGTGTTTTTTGTGGGGAACTGAGTTTTCATAGAGTAGAATATAGAGCATGGTCTTTCAATAAAAAGTGGTGCCTCATTATCTAAAACCAAAAAAGTTCTATTTTTAACTACTTGGGCTCTCTGTCCACACAATTCTTTTTAGCTGTACTTTTAAGAAATGTCTTCCAAGATTGTGGCACGAGTAGACTTGTGAATAATATTCTACTATTTTCTTCCCCAGACCTCTGTATATGGTGACTGAAGTATTAAATCTGCATAAATTATACCCAGGCTTGTGAAGCACCATCTCTCAGCTTTTTCACTGACGTTTTGTGTTCAATTTAAATAAATAATTGCCATCTAATCAATAATGGCAACAGAATGGTTTTTCTGTTGGAGGTATTCTTGTTTATAGAGTGAAATAGGTGCAGTGTAATTACAGTAAACAATTTTACATTTAGTAGGAGATAATGCATTCCAAATTAGCAGACCAGAATATTCCAGAATGATTAAATTATAAAACCTCTGAGCATAAAATGTGTATTTACTATTGCCTGCATAAAATACTTCTATGGGTTCAGAGGTGCATTGTGGGGGTTTTAGTTTTAAATCCTGCCTCTTAAGATTATTTTTTCAGGTGAAATGGATAAACAGATTTCCATTGGAGGGGCAAATTGGCATTTTCATGATAAAAATGTTAGTCTTGCCTCTTGAAATTTTGGTATATGAAATATGAGACTTGGTGCCATCAAAGATAACATGTTTATTTAACAGGTTTGTTTGTTTTTTTCCGTCTCCTTTGTTTTGGATGTAGGCACCACTGAGCTTCATCAGTAATAATTTAGTTCATTACCATTTTAGAAATGGACCTCTGCTTGTTGCTACTCTCAGCTTCCTTTGTTCTCCATCTCCTTTTCTGCTGTTGGGAGCTGTAGGTGGCCTGTGGGTTCAGTTGAGGTTGCAGTGCCCCTTTCCCAAAACATTGCCAGTTGGGATGTTGGCTCTGGGACACGTGGACATGGAACAACTATGAACTGGACTTCTGAACTTCATTGCCTGTCAGTAAATCAGCATTACTAGCTGCATTTCATGGGCTATAAATCAGCAGTGATACTCAATTTTTCCAGTTTCCTGTGGCTTGAAGCACATTCCAAGTGTTTTCACGTCGTGGGTTTCTCGCTGGGTCCCATCCATCTTATAGGGGAGAGTTCTGATTCCAGCGGTGTCAGGGATTCTGGACAGCTCAGGTTCTCCATGGGCTTTGAATTTCATTCTCAAACCATGCTCAGCTGGAGCCTGGGAAAGCAAAGGACTAAGGCTGGAGGTCTCAAAGACAGTTGCAAACATATGGCAGCTTTCCTATCCGAGTGTATTAAAATTTTTATCTCTGCTTTATGGGACTTCAAAGTCTCAGCTCGCATAGGAAGCCTGTGATGGTCTTATCTGAAAGTCTTGAAATTCAGCCTTTATCAGAAACATAAATAATTTGACACAGTCCCTGACCTCAGGGCAGGAAGAGACCAGGAGGATGAGACAGCATGAAGGTTAGTTTGTCTCTCATCCTTGGAGCCCTGATTCACTCATTACTTTGGAGGTCATTGCCAGGACATGTTGGAAGGCCACGTGGTTACCACTGCAAGGCTACCTGGCTGGCAAATAGAGGGACCCATTGTATTCTGTGCTGTGTCAACTTTCACCTCTGGAGCCTCAATTCAGCAAAATAAATAAAACAGTGAGATCCTTGTTGGATTTTTTTGTCTTTCTCCCTCCCCTGTCTGCAGTCCCAAGTGCAGAGAGCTGAGTCCAGCATGCTCAGGTTCATCGATGCACGTTCCCAGCAGGCGCCCATTTATATTTGGTTCTGGCTTTTGTGGTAAAAAAACCCCCAAAGAAACCCTCTCTCCTCTGCAGTTGTTTTCATTTTGAGAGCTTTTCACTGCATGCAATCAGTGTCATACTGAGAGCTGTGCAAGGGTACCTTTTTTGGGTTTGACCACAGGGCCTAGAAGTGAGACAATTTTGAATGTTGGAGCACAAAAACTATTTGGTGCCTTTCCATTCAAGGGCGTTGTGATAAGGAAACTAAGCTCGTGGAAATAAAAGTAAGCTGTAGGAATACTTGCCAGCATTACAGCTGATGAGCACTGTTTAGCTTTCAGGTTCTTGTCTCAGAGGCCAATGTTTGATCTCTGCAGTAAAATATTGATAGCAGCGATAATAATTAGTGTATTTCTTGGTGCATGTTGTGTTCCACTATCCCATAGTAAGCTAGAAAATGAAATAGAAGCCTCATATTTGCATACAAGGACTTAGGGAGGAATTTAGGGCTTATGTTCCTGCTAATGGCTCTGAACCTCCCACAGTAAGTGTACAAATATACCTATTTAATGAGATTTGAATTTGAGGTTCTATGGGAGGGCTCTCTGAAATATGACAGTACTTTTTAGTATTGAATGTGTTGTGTTCCAGGAGGCTTTTTGCCTAAGACACAGGTAATGTGAAAAACAGATATTTTTTTTTTTTTTTCCTTNGTGAGCTGTTTCATCTAGAGAGCTTCTTGTTCACTCAACACTGAGACCGATTCAACCTGAAAGCTGTTTTTCTGGTTGCTTGGGCTTTTGTTTGTTGTTGGTTTATTTTTATTTCTACATGTAAAACTGTATTTTTGCAGTTCTCAATGTATACAGTTTGTCAAATCCTGAACAGAGTTTTTTAGAAGATGGTGTATCTTTAGTTTCCTGCTGCAGTATAGAACTGTGAAGATCAGCTAATGCCATTGCTTCTCAAGGGTCTTCAGCTAAAATCTTGTTGAGTTACTTCTGTTTATTTATCTCATGTTAAATTATCCATAAGCTCCTCTTTCATCCCTGGCCTGACACAGGAAAAGTAATTGTTTAATAATGTTTTAGAGCCTTGAGAAATCAAGAGTGTGTCAACCAGAGGTTGAGGAGATGTCTGGACTATCTCCGGAATTCCCAGTCTAATTACTTTGTTCTTGTTGAACCGAAATGAATTAATCTTTAGAAAATATGAAATGTCAAGCTGTGAGTTTCTGTATAAAATGTATTTTCCAATTAAAATAACTGGAAATATGTGCATAGAAGTAACTTTTCCTAATTGCATGGTTAGGAAATTAATTTCCATGGAATTACAGTAAAAATAATTGTAATTTTTCTTTTGACTCAGCAGTTGACAAAAGACTAACAAACTTTTTGGTGGTATTTTTAACATAGCCTTTTAAGCATAATAACTCTTATTTCAACAAGTGCTTAGTTTTGAAGACCCTTGGTGGTAATTAGATTTAAAAAGCAACACATGGACTATACTTATTTATTGTCATTCTTTTCAGTCCTTCCTAAGTGAGGGACTGGAGGAAACAATACAATGCTTTTCAGGTATATGTCCTAACTACTTTTGTCTTGTACTCATGAGAGGGAAGGTGTGATGGCTGAGACAGGATTTCAGGTGGTGTTTTCATCAGGAAAAGAGTAGGTGGGTTTCCTTCTACAGGAATTAAGAGGTAATCTTGGGAGGAAAAATGTTGCTTTATTGATGACTTGGGGGAAGAGCACAGTTTGAGGGGCTTCACATGCCTTGTGAACAGCAGCGCTGCTGATTGCCTTTGGAGCAGCTGTTGTCATGGGTTCAATGAGTTGATTCTGAGCTGATTTAGAGAGGTGAGGGCCGACTTGGTCCTCCTCTGAGACCTTTTGTGTACCCAATTGAAAGCCATTCCCTGTGGGTCGGGATGCTGTGCTGAAGTGCCTGAATAAAGAGGCTCAAAGAGAAAGGTCTTGGTGTAAGGGAGGGGAGGCAGTGTGGCTTTTTGCTGGTAGTCAGGCTAGGGAACTTGGCAGTTTAAATGCCCCTACTGAAGAAAGCAGTTTTCAGTGGAAGCAGGAGATGATGAATGATGAAAAGAATGCCCCTTCAAACTGTTAGTAAGAAATGGTGCTAAAAGGGAAGCGTGGAGGTGACATGTGAGTGTGTAACTGCTTAGCTGAAGAATATCAGAAAAGAGCAGTGCAAAATGAACTAAGTGAAAACAGAAGAACCCAAATACCTCTAAATTATGGTCATTACACTGAGCAGGCTTTTATGGAATTGATTTTTGGGCTCCAGCAGTCATGGAAGTTGTTTGAGATTTCAAATTAAATTGTTCTCTCGTATGAAGTTACAGAGCATTAACTGTGTTTCACTCATGCAAATTAAACATTTCCATTTCTAGATTAGATCTCCATCTGGGTTGTGCCAGGGAGCTGAGGAAGGTTTCATTGCAATCAAGGTCTTAGAAAAGGGGCAGAGTCACAGTGCTTGCCTTTTGCTGTCTGCTGGGCAGGGTTACCTCCAGTTTTGGGATCTTAAAGGGGGTTATTATGTTGGAGGCCACAGATCTGAAGCTTTTCTCAGAGGCTGTGAAGAATCCCAACCCTTTGGATTTGATGAGTGTCTTGAGTTGGGAGGGAGGACTCCAACACTCAGCAGTAATCTGCTGCATTGTCATTTGGGTAATGATGCAGTGGCCTTGCCAACATCAGGTCTGCCAGAAAGCTGGAAATAGGGGCACAAATCTTAGGGCATGTCCACAGGGCAGCTCTGACATCTGCATTCTCAGCTGAATTGCGCTCACTTCCCACTCAGCACTGAGGTAATCTGCTTGTGAAGGGTCAAGTGATCTGCACATGCATAGAAGAAATCCTTGTGGGAATCTCTTCTGGACTGGCTGGTATGGTGTGACTCTTTCCTGGAGCGATCCAATATTTTCTGTGGAATCAATAACAAACTACCCTCCCATCCTGGAAACTCGTCTTTCTTCCTGGCCAATTTATCTTCATTCATGGTCTGTGGAAGACACTGGTTGAAGGCAAACGTTGTTCCCAGAGCAGCTGGTGTATCTTTTTCTGTTCAGTTTTGCACTTGGAAAACAAGCACATAACGTTTGGATTAAAGAAAACAAGGCAGCAATGTAAAATTTGCTCAGAACTCTGTATCCATCTTTGGTTTAGTCATCAAAGAACGAATCAGATTTTCTGCGGGGAAGTAGCTTGATGTGTGTTTGTGTTAGTTGCCCTTGTGCAGTAGTACTGACAATTATATTTATTAGCCCTAAATATTAAACAGCTGGGAGGATTCCATTGTATATAAATAAGTCATTTGAGACCTGGAGGAATGCCATTTCCAGTAGAGCAGCTGGTGCTTTTTCCAGTTGCATTCAGCACACCACTCCAGAATTTCACTGTACTTTGGGTGTTGTGTTAATGATAATAAGAGAACATGAGGTAGTTTGGGATTTCTGTAGGAAATGCGTAAAAGTACATTGTTTTGAAAGGCAGAATAGCAGGGAACTGCTGTATTATCCACCTGTTTGGTGCATTTTCATGTAAATACCTTTTTGTTTGTGTTTTGCTGGCAAATACAATGTGAAAAACTGCAGGAGCTTTTCCAATGTGAATTTTTAAGTGTCCCTGTGCACAGATGTTTTTCCCTTTCTCGATTGCAGTGGTGTTTTCCTATTTAAGCAGTTTTTTCCTGCCTAAAAATTCCTGCTTGCTGATGTTTCTGAAAGCATTTGCTAATCGGGTGGGATTTCTTATGAAGTCAAGCTCAACTCCTTGTTACAGTCCAAGTAATAACTCAAGTATTGACCCACTGTTAATTAGTTCCTAATCTATATATTAGAAAATGGAGGCATAAATGTGGACAAGGGATATCTTTGTGTTTACCTCTCCAGCAAATAGTTTAGAGAGGTCAATTCTTTGCATTATTGAATGAATGTGCCACGATCATTTCTATGTAAATGTTTTCTGTCAGTACTTGTGTGGCTACATCCGATGGCAGTGCTTTAGATGAAGTTGATACTGATGGAGAACCTACTGGTTTTTATTTGTGTTGTAATTAAATATTAAGTATCAACAGGAGCCTATTGTTAGGAGCTGCGTAGCTGAAACTGTTGTAATGCTGTGTGAAATACTTTGTAATTATAATTACTTGAAGACATCTTTTTTTTTTCCACCAGATTGCCACAACCACAGCGTTGGGTGAGTTCCATCTTGGAGAGATTTCTCCTTGCTGAACTACCCATTGTACAAAAAAGCCTCTGAAACAGCTATACTTAAAGGCTGAATCCTGCCTGGTTTAGAGAGTGCTCGTGGGGAAAGGTGCTTTTATGGGAGTGATTGTTCCTTGCGCTCCTCAGCCACAGGGACTGTTGTGTTGAACTTCCCAGCAAATCTGCCTGGCCTGTGAGAGAAATAAGATTGCAACCTGTTTCTCCAGGAGAGACAGGCAGCCTAGAGTGAAATAAGGCTGTAAATGCTTTGCTTGTCCAAACTCTGAGTGGGTTCAGATGTCTGTTAAAAAGTCAGATGTTTTCCTCATGGTGGTGACCTTTTTGCCTCACTGTGATGAAGAGGATTTGGTTGCAGAAGGGTGAGAATCAACTGTCCTTCCAGGTTTGATGATGAAGTATTCAGCTCTGTGGCAATTAGAGATGAGAGGGGAAAAGGTGGCTTTACTTACCTTTCTGCAGTCTGGATTAATTATTAGTCTGGTGTTCCCATGATAAGGTGTGTACTCTTTCTTTCTTAGTGTTATGTTTTTTATGTTACAAGACAGTTGCACTTTTGTTAATGTTTATTGTAATATTTATTTTATTTTACTTCCCAGTTGTTTAAAAACTGAGAGGTATTAGTGCATCCAGCTCATCTGGTGGTTTTGTTTTGAGAGAGACAGGAGGCTCAGGATTTCTGTTAAATTATATATGTAGTTTTGATGCCTTGGTGGGATGGGGTCTGTTTACTCGGGCAGATACTCAGATCCCTATGGCAGTATATATTGTGCTGTAGGTAGCAGAGGATGGTGCAGCTGTAGTAGGCAGAGGGAGGAGTTCTGGTTCTTTGCATTAGATCTGATTGTTTTGGATAATTTGGGATGAATTTGGAGCTAAATGTGCAGCCGAATGCTAGACCTCAATTTTTTGTTGGGGGTCTGGATCCTCCTGATGAGTTTCTCATCTCACCTGAGCCATCAACACACAAGATATTAGTGTTTTGTCTTGGTTTTAATTCTGAAACTGTTTTGGGTAGTTATGAAGCAAAGCCCAACTTCTAGGTTGAAGCAATGAACAAAACCTGAATACCATGATGTGGGGTCAGGGATGTTTCTTCTGTTCCCACTTCAGTGGTTTGCTGAGCAGAGAGGGAGGACAGTGGCACTGATTGGTGAATCTGAGGTTGAATACTGTTGTGTGAGATTTTTATAACAATATCTAGACTTCTCTGAACCTTCCATTCTCTCTAATATGCTTGTTTTCTGTCACAGTAGAGCTTTCTCATTTCACAGTCGTGACTGGATAATGTAAAATCATAGGCTGGTAACAGAGCCTTAGGGGAAAGTGTACCAAAGGCTGTGTCTGAGGAGGGTTTATGTGCTGGCAATGATAATTTCACTGTGTGTAGAACTCAAGCAGAAAACTCTTGCAATGCAACTTTCTCATTCATTTGCAACTTAGGAAAAAAGCTAAAAATAAAAACTGTGGCTGCAGCCAGTACCAGGAGGGAATTTCACTGATTTTTTTTGAATGCTAAGTGAAGCGCGGGGAAACACTGTGATACTTCTTAAGTTCCTTAAACTCCCAACTCGGATAATGTTCTGTCCTCTGATGTCAGCTGGTTGGTATTTACGGGCCTTGAATCAGCATCCTTGGTGGTGTTTTGAGGAAAGTGTTTTCATGCTGATGATCTGGTCTGGATTGCATTCCTCTGGGATATGGTCATTACAGGGGGTTGTTAATAGCAAGCTTTCAGAGCTCTTGCATCCTGTACTTGTTTGTTGAGCTTTGATACAGGGTGTGGGAAGGTTCTGTTTTTCATTTAGACAGAATTATTGGTCATCTCAAGCTGCCCTAAAATGTGTGTCAATTTTTGTTGGTTGGTTGATTTTTCTCGCTTCTCATCAGAATTTGAGCCATTATTTACAGAAAACGTTTACTTTCAAGTATCTGGAAAAGTTCTTTTTCTCTGTGTATTGACTGGGAAGTTCAGGAAGATGCAATAGAATTATGTTCAACATATGTGAAATCTTGATTCACTTACGGATCTGAATTGGGACATATTTGACATTACAGTAAAAACGTCCACAGCAAATCTAAGTGCTAAAAAAAGGAGGCATCAAAGTTATTAATTTTGTCTTAAGTCCTGCAAGCTGTGTTCCAAATGGGGGGACTGGAGATGTGTGAAATATTTGACAGTGTGCAATAGAGAAAGAAAGTATTAGACTTATTTATATTGAATTATGATATAATACCCTATTATTCTGGGATATTTTTAGGTCAAGTTCTATTATGCAAGGACAGAAAAAAAAAAAACCAAACAAAAAACAAACCAAAAAAACCCACACCAAAGAGTACAAATGTGATTTAAGTTAGTGGTGACTATTCACATGCCTGAGACTTTAAATCTTGACCTGTTATATTTCTATGCTATAAAATAAATCCATTGTTTTATACTTAACTTGAACTATAATTTCAGGCAATTAAGGTCATGAGCAGAAAGGTGTCTGAAAATGACTTGTGGGTATCTTGGGTTCTTTTAGAAGGATTTCTTTTTAGAAAGAAGTACCTGCAATGGTTTGTCTTTCCTGTTGTGGTTTTCCTCTGTCTGATATTATTTCTTGATTTTTCTTTTTTTTTTTTTTTTTTTCCCATTAAGTCTTGCTTATCACAACCCATCCTTCTTAGGAGATGGGGGTTTTATTTCAGCATTTCCACTCAGGCTGTGCTTATGATTTTATTCAAGTTAATGGCAGATATCCTGGAGAGCAAGACCATGGATTTTCAGGGAAATGTCAGATCTACACCTGAAAGTAAATGAAAGCTTTTATATTAGTGAATATTGGGTTCCCACACTAAAGATAAATAGCAGAGAATATTTTGCAGTGCTTGAAGGATGCTTAGGTATTACAGCAACACATACACTTAACAATATGTTGAGGTAACAGCTGGACAGGCATGTCCATGGACCTCAAGTGCCTTGGTCAAGAATGTTTGTGGGCAGCGCTTCCATTTTCCAAAATAAAGAAGTTACCTTAATGTTTAAAAAATTCTGTCACAAAGGAATATAATTCTGGAAAAACTAGGGGAGGAAATGTCTTTTTATTTTTTTTCCCCCTATGTCAGTCTCTTATTTCTAGTGGAATGGACTTTTTACCAGGAATGTCTACCTTATGCTCTTACTGAAGCTGTAACTTTTTTCCTTTAGTTAAAAAGAAATTGGTGATTTCATATAACATTATCCACTGAGGAGAACACTAATTCTAAAAGGTATTAGCATAATGTAGAGCAGTGGCTCCAATGACTGCTCATTAGTCATCTCAGTATTTATAGGAACTGAACATGTATTATGCAGCTTTGGAATATTTAAGCTTTTTACAAGAGCTTCATGAGACCCTCATATGCCAAACTTTAAGCTCGTAATAGAACATTTTGACCATTTTTATTATTTTCTGGGAAATACAGTTATTTTTACTTTTATCCTGTTAAAATATTAATAGAAATTTAGCATGCCTACACTAATCTTAGTAGTTTTAAGAACTGTGCTTGGCTTGTCTGAAGCCATTGCCTTCTTTTTAGCATAATCTGGGGAGAAAATGGAAAATAGACAGACATACCTGCTCTTAAGTGTGTGTTTATACAAGGGAAAGGAAGATCCCCCTTCATAGTTTTTGAAATCAGAGATGAATTTTAACTATTTCACAGAGGAGCAGAGGTTTCCAAAGGCTTTGATCCCTCGAAGATTTATGAAAAAGTGACAGGGAGAGAGACAGATGGTATTGATTGTCCCAATGAGGAAGAGGCTTCTTTGGGCTCACCTTTACTTAGATATCTGAGCCCATGAGAATGCAGACTGGTAGGAAAGTAGAATTAACTTTGTTAACTCTGTTGCTCATGTTTGGTTGCCTCTTTTTATTGTGATTGCCTGGCAACCAAGGGAGGGGAAATAAAGAGAAAATGTTATGTGCTGGTTGTTATTCTGTCAGTGAAAGGCTGGGAAGTTGCATGCACTGACTATCTGAAAAGTGAGATCCCAATCATCACAACCTTTTTGTTTGCTTCACTTAGTGGCAGAAGGCAGAAAGTGGGCATACATGGGAATGGAGGCTTTTGTGGCAAGGCACAATCAAAGTGATTTATATTTTGTTTTTCCTGTTTGAAGACTGTGCTGAATACTAAGAGCCAGTAGATGAGAGCAGGGACGGTTTTCAGTGTTAGAACAAAACGTGTTTTTCAGGTAGAATTTGAAAGGTGGTTCTGCAGAGGCTTCTGTGAACACTTCACAGATAGTGAAAAGCAATTACACTGAGGGGAAAAAAATGAGTTTAACTATTAATTGAGTAATAAGCAATAATTTGACTGCTCTGCTTAGCAAAAGTGCATTCTTGCACATGAAGATGTTTTTGTGGACTTTCAAAGTTCTGTCCCATCTGGCCACATTTCGGTCAGAGGACAGGTGGGCATCACCCATGGAAAATGAAATTCTAAATAAATACTGTTATACTGTTGCCTGAGATTGTCAGTGGACTGTCAGGGCATTAGCTACCAGAGGTTCCTTGTAAAATCATGAAGCTCCATTTTTAGTTGGAGTTTTTTCCTTTGTAGTTTAGGAGTTTTATAGCAATGTGATGCTGAAAGATGAAATGCAGAATTTTGGAATCATGCAATTGCATATTTGTGCTGTAAATCACAAAATGTCCTTCAATTTTTTTTATTGTAAACTTGATTTTTTTTTTTTAGTCTATGACAAATAATAAGACACAAAAACTGATGTCACAGGCAGGATGAAAGAATGGAGGAGATCACTCATGTCCCAGGTTCCCACACCGAGAGGGAACTTTTTATTGAGGCTGCTCACGACATCCTCGGAAATGTCCTACATTCACCTCTGTACACTTTCTTTTGGGAAGAAATTGGAAAAAAATAAACCAAGCCATAAGTCCAGCACGCTCTGCTGGATCTGCTTTGGAAAATAAAACCCTTTTTGGCCTAACTATGTCAACCAGGATGATAAGGGCACATGAGTTAGACCCTCTCGCTGGGGATCTTGAGGTTCTTCTATACCGCTGAAAGCAATCTCTTTTTTTTCCTGTCATTAACAGTATCCAAAGACAATTTAAAAAAATGAAAAGCAAACAAAAACACTTTTCAAAAGCCAAATTACATGCTGGGAAAGGAGTAGTGCTCTGGCACTTCTCCTGGATGTGTTTCAAGGTGCCTGATGGCATTAGGGTAATGTGATATAAGTGCTGTGTAATAATAGAAGTTCAGAAATGGTGTGTCCCGCATCGTGCTGTTGTAGGGTCCCTGACACATTTTTATAAACATTTTCCTAAAAAATGTTAAATTTCTCATTCCTCTTGGACTGCTTGGAGGATAGTCCTGTCATTTTTGTCATTCCTTAGCTGGTAACTTCCAGTCTTGCCATAGCCAGGACTGACAAATATCCTTTAGTTTTGTAGCTGCCCAATGGTGAAAGAAAGAAATGCCAGCTGGGGACACCTCTGGAGTGTGATGCCCCATGGGCCAGAGTTACCCAAGTAATTGAGTGTAATCAAGGTAATAAATTCTGTGTTGCCCCTGGCTGTGACTGGTGGGTGATCTCCCTCTGTCCTTTCCTCCACCCATGAGCCTTGTGCTGTGTTTGCTCAGAGTGGCTTCAGTGGGCTTTCAGCCAGGGGCAGCCTCCCACAAAGATAAATTCTCAGCTACTAAAGGTTTGTTTGCTTATCAAATTTTGCCCTCTATGTAATGATAATAGTTTTTATTTTTTTAATGCTGGAAGGAAATGTTGAGGGAGGCATGGCCTTTTTTTGGGTACCGTGTTCTCAAAGCAGCAGAGCTCAAGTGAAGTGTAAGGCAGAGGTGGAGCTACA
The DNA here is from genome assembly GCA_013399695.1 of Formicarius rufipectus. NCBI lineage: Eukaryota > Metazoa > Chordata > Aves > Passeriformes > Formicariidae > Formicarius > Formicarius rufipectus. Next base: position 80,863 of record VXAU01005178.1, read on the forward strand.
AAAGCAATACTGGGAAGAGAGATGTTAAAACAGCACGACTTGGCATGAGACAGGACAAGTACAGTCTTCTCTTAGTCTAAAGTGGACATAAGTTTAACATTTTGCAGCAGTAAAACATTGAATTTCTTGGTCATGTGTGTCCAGAGCAGGTTTGGACTGAGAAGTCCTTGTAAATGATCTCAAAAGAGCTGTATTTTAGACTGGTCTGTCAATGTAATATATAAGGATTTACAGTGAAAGACTTTTTGCCTGCCTTTGAGCTCCTGAAATCAACACAGGAACAACTGACAATAGGGATTAAAGAAGAAAGCATTTAATGTTTTATTAGCCAAAATGCATTCTATTTTATGATTTTCCCCTCCTTAATTCCACCCCTAAAATAAGAATTTCTCTTTTTTTTTTGAGAAATACAATTTTTTAATTATTGTAACTTGACAAAGCAAGTTGAATACCTGAGTTACAAGTACAGAAATAAAAATTAAAACAGGTACAAATATAGGTGTTTGAGAAGCCTCATGGAATAGAAAAAAAACCTTCATGGGTCATGGAAGGAAACTTTCCTCAATATTCTTGTTAATGTTTTTTACCATAAGATCACTTGGAGATGGCAATACAAAGCCTTACTGGGAGACATTGCAATGTATGAACAATGTAGATTTACTGCTTGCTTTTTACTTTGATCATAATTAAGGATGTGCCAAATGTATTTGAATCTGGTACATGCTCTGATTTGGATGCTCCTCTGGCACCTTGGGTGACTTTTTTTTCACTCAATTGTCTGTGCAAGCATGTTGGATAAGAAACTTGTGACCAAAAAAGTTGTGATGAGTCTCTTTCAGAAAACATACACCTGCCATGGAGGTATTTCAGTCTCTACAAGTTCCTGGTTTTATTTCCATTTCCCACTGGGCATTTGCAACATGTTGAACCGATTGGAAATTATATGGAAAAGATAATTACTGGATGACTTATGAACCAGTGTGGGCTGCTTAAAATGTTCATAGAATTGGGTTTTATGATATCAACTCCTCTGGTTTCATCTGGTTGCTGTAAGTTATTTTCTATTTGTCCAGGTAAAACCTCTGTATGAATTGGTACCTCCAGCTTCATTGCAGGCAGTTGTGGCATCTGAGTGGCTCTTTGCAACGGGGTTAGATTATTGGCCCAAGGCCTGCACTTGTACAAGAACGTCTGTCAGAGGAGAGCCCTTCACTGAATTTTGGGCAACTGGCAGAGGCTGGGAGCCAGGGTCCAGCTGCAGGCTGGAGCTGCTCCTTCTAGGATGGGTTTCCATGCCCTGGGCTCTAGTGCAGTAATGTGGACTCAGCAAGTCCCTGTACTGCAAGCTTTTGGTGGCAGTGTAGCATGTTATGGCTTGCTGCAGCACTTCAGCTGCTGCAGACACATCCAAGATTGTGTTTTAAACTCTCTTGAACTAGTCAGGAAGAGATAAAACTTGTGTATAGTCAGATCTGTAAAGTGAACTACAATAAACTTTGTTTCAATTAGAGGAAGAGTATTTATGCTGCTTTTATCTGCTGGTTTAATAACATGCTTTAGAATCCCATCTTCAATGGTATGTGGGCAATTTCATTGTGCAGACCAGCTCTTAGTCACATTAAAACTTCCTTAAGTCAGTGGGTTGGGACTGAGAACTCTCAGATGCTACTCTGGTGTGGCCACTTGTTCGTTCTTTCTTTGTATATGTGTGTGCTATGCATGTGTTGTAAACCCAAGAAACTGTAAACACTTCTGCATTTTGGGTTTTTTTTTTGGTTTTGGTTTTGTTTTTGGTTTTTTTGTGGGAACAGCACTTTCCTGGTGTCTGCTCTGCAGTGCACTGAGGTCCTACAGCAAAAGGTGCTGATGTAAAATGAGTAATTGTTAGGCTGACATCTTAAATATGACACTGGTGGGACTTGAGTTTTGAGGGAAGATGTTTTTGTGGTGGTTTTTCTTTGTCTCCCCCCATAAGAGTGGCAGTGATTTCTGACAACACGCTTAATTCCATCTCCTCTGCATCTCCGGTTTCTGTGCCATGCAGTGGCAGTTTGTGGCCCTGTTGCTCTGCAGCTGCACAACATCAGCCCTAGTCACCCATTCAGGGAACAAGTGAAGAAAGAGTACATATTTACTGTTAGTCATTTCCCATACACAGCCAAGTAACATTCAGATGTTTCTAAGTACCCTGGTAGGATTGTTTGGTTTCTTTTTCCTGTGATTGGTAAATATTCCTCTCTGGTAAGCGTGACTTTAGAAATCAGGTAGGATGTGAGTAAGTCAAAAATAGAAAGCTCATTCCTTCACTGTTGGGTCAAGTAAGTTTGTCAGCTGATGCTGCTGCAAAACCAAATGATGATTGTGTGTTCTTCAAAAACCATTTCAGTGTATTAGCCTATGTAGAGTCAACTAAGCAAGATACAGGAAGGTGGAAGGAATTCTTAATGACTCTGGAAACTGGGCTCAGCTTGACTGTTTGTCCAGAGTACATAGATCTCAGTCAAAATCAATCGGTATGCTTTGAATAAATGTAAAACTGCCACACTTGATTATGACTGTGAAATTTCAATTGCAGCCATTGTGGGATTTGATATCTTCTTTAATCTTTGAAATCCAACTGATTCTGACAGTGAAAATGTGGTGGTGTCCCGTGAATCTCTTCTGCTTGAAGGGAGTGTGGCTGTAGCAGGGACATGCTGGACTCAGGAAGGGCAGCACTGCATGTAGTTTAAGGAATCGAATATTTTTAATGATGTCAAACAGCTTTGGCATCTCTTCCATGCCACCTTGAAATAACTTGGAGAAAACTGACTTATTAATGGTGAATTCTGTGTTCAGTTAAGATATTTATATGTTTTAATAGGAAGAAAGTGCATGCAAGTTCAACCAACCAGACTTTGTCTATTTTATGTTGATGTCCAAGCAAAGTTATTTTTGCTTTTTCATCTGTATGCGATTTTTACTGGCACAATGATTAATCTGGAAACACTTGATTTATTCCTCCTCCTTTGGTTTTTTTTCTCCAGTGGGAAGAGATCAGTGGTGTTGATGAGCACTACACCCCGATCAGGACCTACCAAGTGTGCAACGTCATGGACCACAGTCAGAACAACTGGCTGCGAACAAACTGGATCCCACGCAACTCGGCTCAGAAGATCTACGTGGAGCTCAAGTTCACCTTGAGGGACTGTAACAGCATCCCCCTAGTCCTGGGCACCTGCAAAGAGACCTTCAACCTCTATTATATGGAGTCTGATGACGACCACTCGGTGAAGTTCAAGGAGCACCAGTTTACGAAGATCGACACCATCGCGGCCGACGAGAGCTTCACCCAGATGGACCTCGGGGACAGAATCCTCAAGCTGAACACAGAAGTGCGTGAGGTGGGGCCCATCAGCAGGAAGGGCTTTTACTTGGCTTTCCAGGACGTGGGGGCATGTGTTGCCTTAGTGTCAGTGAGAGTGTACTTCAAGAAATGCCCTTTCACTGTCAAGAACTTGGCCATGTTCCCTGACACGGTGCCCATGGACTCCCAGTCGCTGGTGGAGGTGAGGGGGTCTTGTGTCAACCATTCCAAGGAGGAAGAGCCCCCCAAGATGTACTGCAGCACAGAAGGAGAGTGGCTTGTGCCCATAGGGAAGTGCTTGTGTAATGCTGGCTATGAAGAAAGAGGCTTTGCGTGCCAAGGTAAAGATGCCCCTTGTGTCTGTGGTTCTGCTCTTAGTAGGGTCCCTGCTCAGGGCATTGGGCTGTGCTCATTTTCTCCAGAGTCTGGGGAGAAAGAAATTAGTTCCTAAAATGGCCATGGGAAAGGGTTTATTTGAACTGTGTAAGTCATGTGATTTGCTAGAAAATATTTGATAAGAGTTGACAACTCACTTTCAGTAAACACACCGTGAGGTAAATCTGGTCTCTCTTGCCACTCTTGGGCTTCCTTTCAGTATATTATGGTTTATTTAAATGCTTGTTTGGGTCAAAATATGTGATTTTGTGTGTGTGATTTTGGTTTTTCTTGTGCAACTTTGTGGCTCCACGTATGACTTTTGCCACCGAGCTGTGTTGATTAATTGGGTTTGGTCAGAGGGAAACATGTGGCACTGTTCCAGTGGCATGATTGCTAAATGCAGATACGTTGGGAAGATGAAGAGTTGCACTTGAAAATTGCACTTTTGTAAACACTCGTGTATTTAACTCAAAATAATTTCCTCCAAACTTTTTACTTCTGCAAGCTGTGGTTATGTGAATGCTCCCAAGATCAAGAGTATACCAGAGAGGTGGAGTTTTTGGATGTTAAAGAAATGCCTGTTGCATTTACTAATTTCAATACAAATCTTACATTTTAATCTTAGGTTTTAAATAACTTTTGCCAACAATGAAAAAATTGGGTACCCCAGCTTGAGTGTGCTTTTCTGAGGTTGGGTCCTGATATTAAGGAAACAAATTTAAACTCTTCTGTTGTGAGGTGAGTTCAGGAGAGGATGTTTTGTTATGCAGAAATGCTTTATCTTGGGCCTCCTATAACTGCCCTCAGAAATGCTATAACATCACTGATACTCCTTTATCCACTGTGTTTAGTCTTGCTCATTAAGAGCCTCTTTCCTTGCAAGTGTTTGAAAGCTGTTGGCTTGGAATTTTGGTTACACACGAGCACAAAAAGATAAGCACTCGAGAAAGGGACAGACTAAAACTGAGCAAAATATGAGCAAAACAAGAAAAACTTGTTAAAAACAGGTTTTCAAATGCTTGGTGGAGCAAGGCAGCGCCTACTGAGTTTGCTGGAGATGAGGAAAGGGTTGACATGCATGCGTGAGTATATTATACATGGTTTGGAAGGCAGAAAATCACACCATAGGAGGACTATTGTTTTCTACCTTGTCCACTGTTGATCAAGGGAGTGATGTATGACAAAGCCATTAACGACAGTGACAGGTCCTCCTGGTTTATTCTGAGCTAACATTTTATATTCTACTAACTTTAACTGTAAGTCATATTTATCAAATATTTTCAGTGTGGTGTGATTGAAGTGGCACTCTGAGAGCAGGCAGTAATTCAAAACCTCCCACTTGTTGGCCTCAGGAGCTCAGCAGGAATTGGAAAGCTCAGGAAAACAGTGCAGTTTTGACCGCAGGCTCGAAGCTCCTCCTGCATCTTCCCTTTTCTTTCTCTTCACTCTTGCTCTGTCTTTCAGGCTTTGAGGATTTTTGTGTCGGTTTGGGTTTGTATTTTGTTGGCAAAAGGGCAGTAGGATGAGGATTGTGGTGCCTGATGAAGATCCAGAATGGCTTTACAAGCACGGGCTGGAATGAAGGTGCAGCAAAGGGAAAAGTATGTTTCAGCTGAAGTTTGAAAGAGTAATTAGTTACAGAAATCATTGTCTTTCCGGGAGGTGACAACACTTAGCAGCTTAGTGCCTGTCACTACCTGATCCTGCATTCAGGCTGTTTCTGATCTGGCTTGTTTCCCTAATGCTGTTTTCAGAAACAAAGTCATTTTGCATTAGCAGGAGATGATCACTGATGATTAAAATGAAGGACCTTGATGGTAAAAGATCAGCCTTTTTAAACTTCATTAAGAACAGCTTTGGTTTGTTTGTTTGTTTTTTTTTTTTTCCTCCTTGGAAAATTATCAGGACACAGCCATGCCCCCAAATAACACAAGTGCTGTCAACTGCCTCCACTGCTTTCTTGTCTTTGCACAACCAGGAAAAGTCGATGTGAAGGCTCAGACCATTTTTTATTATTGGTGTATGTGTAGATATAAAAACATGCATATTTTTATAACACATTTGTATGTAAGCTCTGAAAAGCCAAGATTAGACCACTGGCTTTACTCAGCTTTTTGGTTCTTGTTGGGTAGAATCTTGTTCTGTTCTGGATCCAAATTAGCACTTTACACATGCAGCAGGAAGATAACCCGCCTGTCAGTCAGGTAAAGAACTTGGCTCTGACCACCCTTGTCCTCTTTATTGTGCCTGTGTGGAGCAATGATTTCTCAAAAACAAATTGAGCGCCTCACTTTGAGGAATTCTGGTATTTGTGGCATGCTTCAGGTTGACAGCTGAAGATGTAACACCTTCTCTGGCAAAGACTTTTGCACCTGCTCAGGAGTTTGGAGGGATTAGATTTGCCTGGAGTAAAGTAGGATGTGTCAGGGAGCAAGTTGGAAAAGTCAGTCTTTTGTGCCTGTTTTCCCCTTAACTAATACCTACAACTTTTTAGCTCCTTCTGTCTTAGAATTGGTGTGTTTTAATTAGTGGGGGGAAAAAAAAAAAGACATCTGACTGGAACTACGCACTACATGCTTTCTGATAGTCTTCTTCCCGTTCCTCTGGAATAGAAAAACTCATCTTTTCCACTTTTTCCCCATCAAAAAGCCAGACTAGATGAGGTCAGAGGTTTGTCTGCCTCTTAGTATTCTTTCTCTGCCAGTTACTAATGGCAGTTTCATAAGGAATATCAAGAAAAAGTGTAAGAAACGATATAAAATGCTGCTCTTCTGAGTATACCTTTCAGCTTCTTTCTGCTGACTTTTTAAGACTTAAGATACATTTTGTAAAAAATGCCTCTGTATAATTGGAACTAGTGACCTGTTACTGGTTAATTTGTCTATTTTTTATTCATTTATGTTTTTAGTCTCTAAGTTTTTATGGCAATGAATGTCATGTCTTGTGTGGAAAACATCAGTTCCTTCTGTGTTTAAATCTTCTATTTTAGAGTCAGTGGGATAAGGGATTTTATGTCCTTGTAGAGTGACAAAATAACTGCTCCTTTTTCAGCTTCCCTATTAACATTTTTCAAGGTTGCTTTTCATGTCTAATGTCTCATCTCTAATAACTCTATTTCCAAGTTTGTCCTCTCTATTGGTGCCTTTCCTTTTAGAGGACAAATTGCTCTATACCTCAACTCATCCTTTTTGGCTGCATCTGTACATATTCAAAGTAAATAATGTGATTTTTAGGAATAGGGAAGTGAGGCTTGTGTTGCAGTATTTAAGTTGCAAGTACAGCAGGAGATTATGCAGTGGCAAAGTGCTTGGAACAGCCCGAAGATCAAGAAAAGAAAATAAGAGGAGCATTCCCATCACTTGCTCAGTGAGTGATCTGTATGTGAAGCCAGAGTCAGTTTGGTTTCACATGCTAGAGAGGGGAAATAGATCTGAGTCTGAAGGTCCATTAGTTGGGGTAATGATATAAAAATAAATAGGAAAACTTAGGCTAAATCTTAGTGGGGGGGGAAGTCTGTAGTTCTGTAATGATCTAGAAGCTTCTTTGGAGAAATAATGAAAGGCTCATTTCAGGAGCTGTTTTAAAAAGTGCAGTAACCAGATGATAAAAGAAATCCTGCACTGGCAGGCTCAGACTAATAAATCCTTTCCATCCTGAATGTGCTTATTCTGTTGTTGGTTTTTTCATGCACTTCAGAAAGACCAGCTGGACATGGAGAATGTTATTTCTCATTATGATATACTTAATTAGCAAGGATGCAGTGGGCAGTTATTTCTATCCACGTGGGAGTGTGTTCTTTCGAATACTTCCAACAGGTGATCCTTTACACCAAAACCAAACTTTGTGGCTCCAGTTATCAAGTGGAAAATTAAAGTGGTGGATCTGAACAGAATGACTCAAAAAGCACAGGATGACATTTTTTTTCTGCATGCTGTTCTTTCAAGGCACAGTTCTAAATTTTAGTTGCTGGAATTGAGTAAATCTGAATTGTAAATTGCCTTTGTAATACTATGTAATAAAGTTGTAAGTTTTAACCACAAGTAACTGATATATTTTCTATAACAAAGACAGGAAAAAAAGAAAAGAAAGAATGTAGAGCAACAGCTCTTCCTTCTGTATTTAATTTTGAGCTATTAATCAGGTGGGTTGAATGGAAGAAAAGGGAGTGAGGGGTAAAGGAGAGAGAGGTTAAGTTCACCCACTGTGCCTGGTTATTGCAAAAATGACTTCACAAGATTTCCCTTAACACTAAATTTTTCAGTGCTTCAGGTTGTGTAGTGAGCATATCCTAAATCATATTTCTCTGAGTTTATGGAGATATGAAAGGAATGCCATCTCTGGCTGCTGAACCTGAACCACCATATGCATTGCTTAATTCTTTCAGTGGAATGAATGCTGTATGAGAGAGAAAAATATGTAAGGCATCACTAATACTGAGGAATAAAAACCTTTCTCCAGATTTCTTTTTTCCTGTGCTTTAAATGACCATTTTGTCTCTGCATAAGTAAATCTAATTTTTGCTTTCTTAGATCAGTGGTGGTGGGGGGGAGTAACTTTACATGTAAAGAGAAAAAGATTCTGTGTGGAATTAACTTTGTGCAAGTGAAAACAGATGGAAGGCACACATGCTTGCTGAGAGTGCAAAGGCATTTTTCCTTGGAACAGCTGAGGGGCTGGGGATGTGGAGCTCCCACTGCACAGGTGTGGCTTTAACTCAGACTCTGTCGAGGAGCAATTACGTTTAATAAAATGTAGGAACTGATCACAGGGAAGTTGTACCATGCGATAATGGAACCATCAAAAGTTTCCTTTTACATGAAATGTAAAAAGATCATTCATGTTTTTTAAAGCAGACGCTTGAGATGTATTTTTTATTCCTTTAGCTGGAAGTATTGTTTTCATTTTTTTTTTTTTAAAAGCAAGAGAGATGCTTTTTTTAAAGGACTCTTAATCTTTCAAGCTAGTAAACTAAAATGACAGCGACTATAAATTATGAATCACTTTATTTGTAAAATATTCATTGTTTTTATCTACTTTATATTCTATAAGTACCTAAACAGAGCACACAACCAAGGATTTACCTTCCTACTTAGAACTGATTTAACTCTTATGAAATTTGCGTTGAAGACATCCAGATGATTTTTATGGGAGAAGAATTATGTTGCACTAAATGCTTCCTAAAGGTCCCAGCCAACTTTTTATGTAACATCATCTGAGTGTTACAAATTTAGAAAATATTCTCCAATTTGTACATCTGAGAGGTAGATTTAAAACGCAAGTTCTTAAGGCAAAATTTATTTGGCCCAATCTCATTGTTTGTAAGTACCTTTGTCGCACATCTTGAAGGGAAAAATTGAAAAAGAAACATTCTGGAATTACTAAAAAAGAGGGTGTCTTTTTTGTTTGGTTGGTTTTTTTTGTTTTTTTCCCCATTTGTTTTTTTTAGTTTATTTTTGTGGGTCTTTTTAAAATTTTTTTCTTTTTTTATGTAATACTGTGCACACTGTCATGATACAAAAGTGTTCTTTCGGTAGTTACTTGAGAGGAGTTTTTACTAAATTTCTTGAAGATAATGATAAAGGTGTTTCAAAACTTGATTATAAATATTTATTTTTTTTTTTTTAATATTCAGTGATCAGGAGCCTGCTGTTAAGTGTTCTCGAAAACAGGAATATATGTCTCAGGGTTGTTCAGTGCTTCAGTGTCTGACATGACTTGAGAATTGAGCACTGGATTTTTGTGCTTGAAATGGAAAGGCTCCCTCAGAAAATGGGAACACTTGCAAGAGTGTTAATGATTCTCAAAATGCACCTCCCCGGAGTTGCCCTGTGTGTTTAATCCAGTTTTTAAGTGCCTGCTCTGCCTCAGTGTGTGTATTTTGGCCATTCCTTCCTTATTCCCCCTGGCCTGCTTTTCAAGCAGCCAAAAGACCACCCCATTAACAAGCCCCTGCAACATTTGCCTCCCCCTCTTTTTTTTAACCCAGGAATTTTTGCCTCAGTTCCCCACCCTCACAGGTTCAAGATCCCTCCTGCTGGATTGTTCTGTGCCAGGTTTTGTCACGGGTATCTCACCCATGTCCCTCACGGAGAATCCTGAGGAATCTCGCTGGCATGCCCTTAACCTTTTCATTTTCATGGGTTCCCTTCTTTAGAGGCTCTCGAAAAGATTAAAAACTGAATTACTGGCATCACCCTGAGCGTGTCTTAGGGTTACTTTGGGCTCAGGGCTGCACTAAGGTTGTATTGTCGGCGTGAATCCGTCCACTGCCAGCCCATGTACGGAGCTGTTGGACAGTCCCTTCTTAGTTCCAGGGTGGCACTTGGGAAGGCTTCCAGGGATGTGCATTCCAGCTGAGAGCTGGGTCTAGGCTTGCAAGAGATTGAGAGAGAGCAATTGCTGCAAGAGCTGTAAGTTTTGATAATGTTCAGTGAAAATGCTCTTAAAAGCAAAGAAGCATCTTGAAAGATGAGCACGAGATGACGGGAATCTTCTGTGTGTCTGGGGCTCCTCAGCGGGAAGCACAAGATGTTGTCAAAGCACACTGTTGGCAGACATATAAATAAGCAGCAGTCGATAGCAGGCTTTATTGAAACACTTGGGCTGCAGGGAAAGGATCAGAAGTTGCTGTTGCTTTGGGTTATGCTCTGGATAACGAGGGTTGCACTCGGGATGTCTCGTCCTCCTTGCGTTTGAGATTTCAGTTTTACTCTTGGGAGGGCACGAGGGAAATAGGAATGTGGACTTCACACAGTCTGTTTAGGGAGGGAAGATGCAGAATTCATTGATGCCAAAAGCTTGGGAATGAGAAAAACTGCTGAGAGTTTGTTCTTTTAGCAGTCAAAGGGATTTACTTGGAGCAGCGCTGGAAAGCTGGCCAGCTCAAAAACAAACCAGCTTCCACTCATCAGGGCAAAACGAGCCATTTTATACATTTTGATCCCTGATTACAACACTCAATTTTGCATCTTGATAAGATTGTGTTACCTGATCATACATGTTAATGATTGGATGGAGCTTGGGTGGAGTCTTCCAGACTCTTCTCTTGGCACTGGCATAAGGTGTTCTTTCTGTTCTTCAGCCTCCCTCCAGATGTCTTATGCTCCTCTTCCTTGCTTTTATCTCCTTGACTTTCTTTGTCTCTGACCCAGCCACGGAAGCCTGCAAAAACCACTGGCCTGCAGCCGTTTTGTTCTATTCAAATGTCTGCATCATCCTGATTTATAACCACAGAGTTGGTTGTATAAAGTTCTCCAACTTCAGGTTCAATGATTTGAACAGAACACCTCCCTGTGTACTTCTAATTACTCAAGCAAAGTAGGTGTTGGACAGTCTTTCCTAACCCAGTTAACCCTTTAAGGTTTGTCCCCATTTCATCATTGCCTGGGATTTGTTTGGGGCTTCAGCTTTAATACCTGCCTGCATCACACAATCAGGTACCCTGGCAATTAGTGTGGGTGTTTCCTAGGGCAGAGATAGACCTTAACAACAGCAAATCCTTCAGAGGTCAAGGAGGTGAACTCCTCCACTGTCATGAATCTGTGGGTTCAGTGCTTGTCTACTGTAAGGTTAAAATTTGATGTGATAATTTAGAACAGCTGCTCTTTGACAGAGAGATTCACTTTCAGCAAGGGAAGAAAAAGCCATATGGTAAAAGCTGACACTGTGCCAGGCCTGGATAACTGCAGGAGTGAGACAGGACAGTTCTCTGCAGCAGTGTGGTTAAAGTAACGCATTTTTACTTGCCATTGGTATTTCCAGTCCGTGTGCTTTCTCGAATCGTACCTTAACACCCATAAAGACTTTTTCTGTAGTTATTTTTTCAATGATACTCTTTATTAACAATGATGGTTAATTGACAGAAAAGGATGTTGGACTTTAAAAATGCATAATTTGTTCCTAGTCCTTTCCAGGCTGCTGTTTCTGCTGGAAAAATGATTGCTTCCAAATTTTCAAGGAAAATAACATGTATTGTTAGAGGGGGTGTCTCACCCTCGAGTTCATGTCCTTTTAGCAGAGTATTTAAGAATTCACTTGAGTGGCACTGCCTTTATACACATACTTAAATTCCAGTAAATTGAGCATGAGAAAGAGCATGAAACGTAATGAAAGCAGTGATGTCTTGTGCTCAGCCTAAGCAGTTTATATGTAGGAGCAAGGTGGTCATCAGGTGTTCAAACTCTTATGGAGAGCTCATTTGTCCTCCAGGGGAATTATTTGTCACAATAACTAGTTCTAGGTTAAAAAAAAAACCAAAACCCAGAGTCTCTTTGATGTGGTAGAGATTTTTAAGGTAAGGAGAATAACAGAATAAGTAACTTAGAGGTACCCAGCTCTTATCATTAGGAAATGCCACTGAACAAGTGAAAACCTTCAACCAACGATGCACTTGTCCTTATTTTTATTTTTTTTGGTGTGTCCTATCCCCCTGTCTCCCTCCCCCTTAATGAGGCTGGAATACAGAACTTAAGGAAGAAAAAAAAGTCTGTCATTCTCTTAGGGGGAAAAAAAAAATTAAAAAAAGGGAGAGAGAGAATCTCTAAGGTGATTGCAGTAAAGCAGTAAAATATGTTGAAGTGTTCATCTGTTACCCAGCTGAACTAAGGAAAGACATAAAGTTTGACAAACATATTAAAGTCTAATATTAAACATGTTCTTTGATGTTTTGCAACCTTATGCAGAGTTTGACCTAACCCGAACAGCCCCTTAAGCTCTGTTAGAAGTAGTTCTAAGATTGAGGTATGCACATAGAGAATTGTTTTATCTATAAATATGTTCTGGAGCATTTTTAATGCCACATTAATAGTGAGATGCTGTCGTGTACAGCAAGTAAAAATTCCTCCCTCTTTTTCATAATGATATAATTGCAATAATTATGAAAAGAAATACAAGCAAATAATTCAATATTCTGTAGTTCCAGTTTACTGGGGGCATCTCCAGCTGCTGTAATGTGCCCCTTTAAATGCCAGAACAATCTGAATTCTCTGAAGGCCTAACAGGATTTTTTGGTAACTTTGGTAGCATAATCCTAATACTGAGCTGACAGCTATGGGCAGTTTATTTTAAGAAGCTACTCCTCAAACCTGTTCTAAGAATTTTCAGATTTTGCTCCCTAGAGAATAATATGGAAAACCAAAGCAGGGCTGAGGGCTTGTGACTTGAAGTGAAGTCAAGGTGTGTTAACCATGAGATCCCTGTCCCAGCTGCAGAACTGCTGCTCAGGCTGGGGAGGGGAAGCAGCTGGGTAGGAGACAAGGCATGATAGCTGGAGAAGTAGTTGTTTAGAAATCTCAGATAATCACAACTAATGAACTTTCTGTTTCATAAATTATTAGCCCATTCATTAAGCTGCCTTGTGTGGAATGTCTCTGACACGTTTGACTGTGAAGATGGGATGTCCAGAACTTGCACCTTGAGGTCGTACATATTTGTAAATACAGAGGATGGAATTAGAAAGAAACAAAATTTGTCCTTGTGCATGGCACTTAATAAGCAATGAAAGTCTTGTTTCTCATACTGTGTGAGGGGATGAACAGTGAGGTGATAATAACAGTAAAAGGAGAATCAGCTGCTGTATCTTTACCCACACTAACCAGAGCAGATGGTGGAAGAAAGAAAACTAAAAGCATGGTTTTTGAAAGGTTCAGAACAAGAAAGTGAATTAGAGGAGGGAGAAGAATTGAGGGGAAAAAATTGTCATAGTAAATAAAATATATTATTGTTTCCCTGAAACCTAAATGCTATAACAAGTCTTCTTAAAAAAAGAGAACTTGCAAAGTAAGTATCTCATGAAACAAAAGGATGCTGCTTGAATTCAGAGAGGAGTATGGGTCAGTGGTGTCTTTAAAGGAAGGTACAAGTTTTCTCTGTGCCTGACTGCTAAAAAGATACTCCCATTTTAGGGGAAAAAGCGTGGTGGCAGTTTCCAGTCCATGTTTGGGTACAGGGTAGGTCTCCTATGGAGCTGGTCTGCAAATAATAATATTAGAATTGTAATACTGAGCGTGTCACACTGAGAGATTTAAAGCTGACGGGGAGTACAGTAAACAGGGACACATCTCCTGTGTGTCAGTGAGCCTTGGAGTTGCAGACTAAAAGAGATCTGTTGTTTCCTGGAGAACCTTCCTCTGACAGGAAGGTGTGAATGGTCTCTCCGAGTCTCTTCGAGCCAGCATTTTAAGAATGATGTTTCTTCACATCACTGAATTTTCAGGGCTCTGAGTATGGACCTGGTAATGTCTCAAATTATGGACACGACTAGGGGGTTGGACTAGATGGTCTCCAGAGGTCCTTTCCAACCCTGACAATTCTGTGATTCTTTGAACTTCAAAGCCACAAGACTTCATCTTGTCCTGAACTCCTGATGCAGCAGTTTGAAAAGCCTTCTGCCTGTCCAGTGGGCTGAGCCCTGCTCAGCAGAGGGACATGACTTAAAGTGCTTCTCAGCAGTCATGTCTTCATGTCTAGTTTCCCTGTGTAATGATGATTCAGTGGTTCAGTTTGTCATCCACATCCTTTGGGAGCAGCTCCTTCGTGCCATGTTCTTAGGCAAACAGCTGCTGTGGCCTGGGAGGAGGAGCACAGGGCAGCTCTTGAGTTCTCTGCCTTCTCGAGCCACTGGCTTGCGGGAGGTGAGAGGAGCTTCTCAGGTGGTGAATCCCTCAGAGGTCTGGAGGGGAGAGGATGGCAGAGGTTTTTGAGCTGAGTCCAAGCTAATCCCTGTTTGCCCTCACACTGCAGCCGTGCTGCTGATCCATTCTAATCCACAGCAAATCTGAGAGGTGATTATATAAAGACCACTTGAGTTTTTGCTCAACTGGATTTCTGGTTTTGCTTCTGATTCGTATCTGCGGAGTGATAACAACCTAACCTTTCAATTTTTAATCTCTTCCCTGAACAAGCAGGGTCTGCTTCCCCCCAAAAGTTAAATATTAGTCTTTAATTGAAAAACACACAAACTTCTCCCAAGTCCTGGGGTAAAAGCAGGTGTTCAGGCACAAGCCTGTTTAGCATAGTGCTTATTTAAACATGGATTATGGGCTTCTTTGAAATCGAGTGCATTGTTTTTCTGTGCAATAATTACTTTGCGGAGCCGGTGTGTTTAAATTACTGCCTCACAACCTAGCATGCCCTCTATCCCAAATTCCCTTCTAATTAGGGATTATCTTATAGCTTGTCAGCTATCCATCTGTTGGGAGCCTTCCTTGTCTATCTTGCAGTCATGGCAGTCAAGCTGTTGCCTCCTGCTTGCCTGTTAGCATCAGATCCCCAGATGTGCATCCACAGATGGCACATCCACCAGGCTGAAACAGTCACTCAACCTACAGGTGTTTTCTTGTTTGTGTGTGGCAAGAAGTACTCTAATATATTACTTGTGAGTGCAATATAATAATGTAATAATTATATTACATTAATGATTATATATGTAGTGATGTAAGTGGGTTACTTGAGGAAAAAGACTCAATTATATTTTTCTCAGTAGGTTAAAATCATCCTGGTCCAATGACTTTTCATAAATTACTGTCTCTTTTAAACCTCTATTATTTTCATACCATGCTTTAGACTTTCTGCTATTTGGAAGGGCATTTTTTTCACTGCAATATAGTAATTTAACTTTTGAGTTCTTGTGTCTTTTTTTTTTTTTCTGACATCAGGAAGAGGTTTTTTTCATAGAAAGGGTGATCAGGCCATTGGAATAGGCTGTCCAGGGAGGTGGTGGAGTCGCCATCCCTGGCAGTATTCAAGAAATGACTGCAAGTGGCACTCAGTGCTGTGGTTAATTTGACATGGTGGTGTTGAGTCAAAGGTTGGACTTGATGATGCTGGAGGTCTTTTCCAACCTCAGTGATTCGATGATTCTGTGCTTCTCTGAGTTGTTTTTGTTAGGTCCTTTGGGTACCATGTTGTCCTCCTGCTTTCTACATTCATCTTTTTTTGCTGGATTTGAGGTTTAAGAGCAGGAAGGGGAGTTTACCCTGGCTCAGTTTGGTGAAGTCTACCAGACTCCCAACCCCCCCTGCCCAGACAGTGTGAACATATTCCTTGTGCTGCGAGATACAGCTGATCTTTTGGGATCATCAAGAGACTCTGTTGTTGCTCTGAGTTAGGACTTTGGAAATGCTCTTGACATCTCAGAGGTGATGTGTTTGGATACAGCTGAGGCTTTTGGTTTTTCATCACAGACTGCAAATCTGATTTGGGGCATTGCAACTTCGGGTTGTGGTGCTTGATAAGGTGGTTGTTGACGTTCTAGGGACTGTTTCCATGACTTGAAAATCTGTCTATATTCCCAAGGTTTATTTAAAAACAAACCAAAGAACAACCAGTGCTGCATATTGTCTCTGCAAAAAAAATTAGGAACACTGTTTTTAGATAAGTCATGTCCTATGATAATCTGAGGCGGTTTCTAGTTGAGGGGGGAAAAAAAAAATTGTATCATTTTTTTCCTGCCTGTAGTAATTATGAAGATGTTTAGAGTAAGATGAACTTGCCTATGTACTGCAGACTCCTGGGTGTAAGCAGAGCCATTTGAACCAAGGGTTTTCTTTGTCAAGTCAAAAATACGAAGAGGTGTGACAACTGCAATTTAGTTATGAAGACTGAGAAAAGGATACTTATGAAAACAGCTATTGACAGAGGTATAAAATATTTTTTTCGAGTCCTGTGGGAGAGTAATCAAGAGCATGCTTGCAAGGCTTCTGTGAGTTCTAATAAAATGTTTCCTGACAATTTTTCCTCCTTTTCTCGCCCCTTTTCCTCCTTTTCTCGCCCCTTTTCCTCCTTTTCTCGCCCCTTTTCCTCCTTTTCTCGCCCCTTTTCCTCCTTTTCTCGCCCCTTTTCCTCCTTTTCTCGCCCCTTTTCCTCCTTTTCTCGCCCCTTCTGTTGTTGTTGACATAACTTTCTCCTTCACCTTCTCACGCTGTGATGGCCCTGAAGACCTTTGGACAGGCTACTTTTTTCTGCTCATTCCTGTTTTGGTAGGAGAGGGAGGGTGGGTGAAGAAAGGCAGAGCTTTCCCATCTCCAGTGCTGGCACACTGCTTGGCTGAGGATTGCTGCTCATTGCTGGCTCGCAGCAGGAGTCCCTGGAGCCGGTGACAGAGACAGATGATGGCATGCTGGAGTCTGTCAGCTTGAAATGGCAGTGCCTTGAATGAGGAGGAATGCTTTCCTCATCAGCAAGCTCGATTTGGCCTCCTGGAAGGGTGGGGCAGAAGGGGAAAGGTTGTTGCCTGGTGGAGTGTGGTGTGTTTTTTTTCTTTTGTCTTCCCATTTTAGATGCAAAGTCTTCTAACCACATGTAAAGGCTGCTTGTGCTGTCTCTGAGAACAGTTGTGGAGTTCCCATGGATTTGGTGGGAAGAAGCCAAGCATTTCAAACAATAAGCTCTTGGGCAGATGAGAACATGTGGCTTTTTGATAAGATGCTGTTCCTCCTAAACCACAACGTACCACTCTACAGTTAGGAAAGCAGAGCAATGAATCAAGGAATAAACTTATTTTGTATCTGTGAAATACAAAATCACAATCATGGAATTTGCAGAAGTATGAATGAATCGATTGTTCAGCTAATTTACCCAGGAAGGATCTTTAGCTCTGTCAGTCATTCAAAACCACTTTTTTATATTGTAATTTAAAGTACAAGACAGTTGGTGTGCTGATAATATTAATCAAGTGGCATTCTGATAGATAACAGTTGGCAAGCCTCTCTAGACACCATCAGCATGGAGTTCTAGACCTTTCAGTGAAGTATGTAACATTTGTCTGATACTAATTCAAGTGCATGTTATCCTGTTAGAAAAAAAGCCATTTTACTAATAGATGGAGTCCAACTTTCAAATTATCAATTTAGCAAACAAATACATAAAGAGATTCTTTGGCAAGTATTTAATCTAAAGCTAGCATCTTAGAAAAAATTAAAAAGCAGCAGCTGAGCTTCAGCAACACAAGTATTTGCAGCAGTTTTTTATCTTTATTTTCTTATCTTTAAATGTAGCTTGGTCCAGCTCAGACTTAGAGTGTAAATAGCTGTGCACACACTGGTGTTTTTGCAGCTCTCATTATTCAGGGTCCAGTTCTGCCTTGAAGAAACATAATGGAATGTCTGTGCATCGAGACTTTATAAAAAATATTTTTTTATCAGTTGCAAAAAAAGCCACCAGTGGCACCCAAGTGTTTTGTTACAGAAGAATTAGGATGATGAGAGGGCTCTGTTTTCATTGCTTTTGGTTTTGGATTTTACAGAGCCCTTGTGGGCACAGTTTCATTATAGCTCTATGCATGAAAAGTGCTTCAATTAGCAGCAGTGAGATGGTTTGCAACCGTGCTGCTCTTTGCCTGTCCTTTAGAAGTTTGCAGCAATTACTGCGCTCACAGGACTGCATACCTGAGGGCTCTGGGTCTGCTCTTCTGGGTCAAATAAGTCCATTTCCACTAAAGGAAAACCTGTCCTTTTCTGCCTCTTTTTTGCCCTGATACGTATTTTTCATCCTGTGATACCTATTTGTATATCTCTGTACAGATATACATATTCACACACATAGACACAAGCCACAAAGAGAGCTAAAAGTCTGTTCTCCACTTGCTTTGTGTGTCTTCAGAGAGTCATTTGTAAAATACAGGGCAGGGAGATTTACAGGAAAACATGTGGAAACCACGGGGGTGAAACCTGGAGAGGCTACTTGGCCCAGCATGGGATGCTCCATGTGAACCTGAACAGAAGCTGCTGGATAAGGTTGGGCTGACCCCCTGCTGGGGCTGGAAAACCTCATGAACTAAGCTTAGTGACCAGGGAAAGTATTTGACTCTCAGACCACTGCTGCCACAAAATTATTTTATTTATGTATGTATATAGGGGTGTGTGTGAATAGTGCCAAGTAACAAAACTTGCAATAGAGGAATTTTCCCTAATGCAAGGTATGTTAAAGAGCAGTGAATAAGTGTTACACATTTCATCTAAAAAAAAAAAAAATCATGATATTTATGCAACAAGACATTGCTTTTACGTGAATTTAATTGATGAAGTTTGAGTTGTTTTGTTGGCATAAATAATAATTGATGCTTTTAAATGTGGGAGGTCTGTTTTAAAGACATAATTACCAAGGGATGTGCAGTGGACATTAAGTGTTGGTGTTATTTAAACCCACTGGCAGCTCTGTTGTCTGTAGCCAAAAAAGTGTTTATTTGTTGGGCTTAAAGTGAACTGTGATTGGATTACTTCGATTTTAACAGCTCTTTTAGTCTGGTCTGCCCTGAGTGAAGATCATAATTCATTACAGAGGACTGCTTAAAAGTAATTATTCAACTAATACAGTAAACCATTATGATGTGACTGGGTGGGTTTTATTAATACTTTGATAGTATGTATCTTCTCAGCTGTGAGCATTGATGTGATGTATTGTTTGAGAGCTGACATGTTACCTTTTGCAATGGAGTCTCCTCAGTTGTGAAATGCAGGTGGTTTCTCTAAGGTAGGTGCCAGTTCCTGGTTGAGGTTGCCCACACTGCATTCCTGCCCTCTGCAGAGATGCCAAGGGGCACAGGACTGCCCCACCACCCTCTGCAGAGAGGCGAAATGCCCTTTGCAGTGCCCTGTTTGCAAAGAGGTGCTGTGGGGCACCGTGCTGCTGAAGGCAGTGGTTCCAGGCTCTCCAGGGAGATGCTCCTGCTCCACACCCCAGTTCCCAAATTCCCCTCAGGGTGGACCTTCTGGGCTCTCTTGTAGACTCCTCTGTGGTTTGCTTTTACAGCTTATTTTGTATTTGTTTCATACATTATTAGGTGTGTTTATACCCATCCCCTTCCCTGCCAACTCCCTTTTTAATTCCTTCAGTGTCCAGTAGTTGCATCTATGCTTTTTCTTGGCTCTTGATACAACATTCTCTTACCGCTTGATACAACCTTCTCTTACCACCTAGATTCAAATAATGCTCAGGAATTAGCTGGGTGCCCCTCATCCTCTTCACTCTGGAAAAATCAGTGCTTCTGGCATTTCTGATAAATACCCCTAGGGGCTTTTGTGGGGGAAGGTGACTGTCTAAGAATAATACTAATTTATTACTTTCTGACCTCCTTCACCATGTCCTGGGATTGCTCTGTCCTCACTGTACCAGTCGGTCTCATAAGAGGTATTAACTCCTCTTACAAACACTGCTTTAAACCACTGAGGAGTATCCTTTCCAGCTTGGCATTATTATACTGCATCTTTTTTTTTTTTTTTTTACAGAATAGTTAAACCTTTTTTTCTGGGTTTAGACAGATGGGAAAACAATACAAATTTCTGGTCCTCTTTGAGGAAGTTGCTGAAGGGTTGCAAAGATTGCTGTGTAATCTTTGTGCAAACCACACACCCACAGCCCATAAAAGCCTGTCTTACTGATGCAAGACAAGCTCTGGCTGAAGTTCCAAACCCCTCCGCTTCCAAAATCCTGTGTGCTTCAGAAAGTGCAGCAGCCACGAGTTTAGGAAGGATCCGTTTGGGGTGTAAATGAGCCCACCCAGGGTACGTGGCTACTGAAAGAGGAGTGGGCACAGTGCACCCCAAAAGGGCAGTGAGCGTTTCAGCTCCTCTAAGAGCTCAAGTTGCCTGTACTCATCTTTAGTTTTGTTTCTCCATTTTGTAAAATTTGCCCTCCCTGTAAGGCCCACAAAATCTGATGGTTGCAGAAAATGTATTTTTAGTGAAAAAGGACTGAACTGCAACTCCACGTTATGGAGATACTTCAGCTTTGTTGAAGGAGAGATTTCCTGCTTCCCCTGCACCCCTTGGAATAGTGTCTCATTCATATTTCATTGTGCTGATGATTATATTTGCAAAGAAGTCTCTTTGTTTAATGATCAATCAGGGAATTTAATTCATTAATCTAAAAGCACTCTGCAGCATAATAAAACATCATCCACAGTTTACAAATAGAGTTCTAAAAGAGGAAAAGATGCAGTTGCTTGGTCACATAAATCTGTCACCCAGTGCGAAACAGAACCCAGATTTCTTGAGTCTCATCTCTCTGCTTGCTTCATGAACCGTGGCCACCTCATCACTGTTTGAGAATGATAAATGCCTCCCATTTATAAGCATATGCATGTTCTGGTTATGCAGTAAACAAAGAAGTCTTTCAGTATTAAGTGAAAGTATTCACAAGGGGCCAAGCCTGTGGTCCTTATGCAGACAAAGCTCTTGTGGGCTTGACTCAGAATTTTGCTTTGAATGATTACTAGACCAAACTCATAATGTGTATTTAAACCTTCTCAGGGGAGGAAAATAGCTAGCATGAAACAAATCAGAAGTGAGATTTATTTGTTTCTTTTTCCCTTTGGAATGAAAGAGAATAAATGTAGTGTCACTATGGATGAGATCATGTGAGAAAGCCCCTTGCAACAGTAGTGAGGTGACTTTTGCTGTTCCTAAAATTGCATTTCTAGAGGTCAGTTAAAGAATTTAACTTGCATAGTTCATCTGCCCATGACTTACAGAAGAGGCTTTTATTTGCTCAGCACATTGCATATTAATGCAATGGGTGCCACACCTTGTGATCATCCTTGAGATAAAAATTTAGCAAAGGGTCTCACAGTAATGGTACTGTGGTTTTTAAAGTTAAGTTTCCAATCAAAGGTGTTATTTATTAAAGATCTATGATTAATGATTCTATGATGCTCTAATTAATTCAGTTACTATGTTCTCCAGGCCACTGCACTGTAAACATAAAGATAAAAAAAGAAATATTGCGGACAGTTGTTTTTAAAAACAGCCACCTAAAAATCCCAACCTTTGCCAGGAAAGTGTTCTGGAGAAGGTACCTTGGAGTAATTTGATAGTACAGAATTTAAGAAGAATGATTTTAGTCCTTCCATCACACAAGTGGACGTTACACTCTGAGGTGAAATTCTCTCCTCCTCTCCTCCTAATGGCAGGTTCATAGCATGGAAGTGTTTAGATATCTGTGTTTTCCTTTGGCAATACAATCTGTCATTCATTCCTATAATCCTTGTCTTTAGCCATTCTGTGTTTATCTTTGGGTATTTTGTACGAAATAAAACCAGCCATTCAAGAGGAAATGGAATCAAATAAAATCAATCTGAAAATAACAGCTTGGGCTGCATAACACAAAGTACTTTCAAAGAAGATATTGAAAAAAGCTACTTCTTATCTCTAGGTTTTGGGGTCTTTTTTTTGGGTTGGTTTTTGTCATTCTGAGTTTGCTGATGAATTGCCAAGTAGCTAAATGTAAGTGTCCAGGGGTGGGCTGTGGTGCTTAAACGGCTGGTTTGTAATTCTGTTCCTCCTAGGAGCTTGTGGGCAGCAGTGAAGCTTCTTTGAGAGTCTGACTTTGCTTGTATGTGTTTATTGTGTGATGGCAGAGCACTCTCTTCTATTTTATTGAACTATTGCATGCAGCCATGGGCAGCCTTTCAGCTCTCTCTTTCCTGTCCACCATAGGTCATGCCCCAGGTGTGCACTGTCATATTTTTTTCCAGCTGACAGTGCAGGGCTGCTGAATGTGAATGGTAGAATGTAAAGCAGGTTAGAATCTGTGATTTAAACTCAAACAAACCCCAATTATTTTTGAAATTCCAGATGGTAAGCTTCCAATAACCCTATTTTTTTTTTTTTTAGGATGACATTCTTGGATTTGTGTGCTCAAGAACAGGTTGTTCATTTGCTTTCTCAGTCACCCAGATATGTATGCACATGCACACGCCTTGTCAGTTTGGAGAAAGGATTTCAATCATGATGTAACAGTATTTTTTGAGCAGAAAATGGTTTGGAGAGGGATTTTTCCAATCAGCTGTAATCTTATATGTCTGAGGAGCTTTGAAGTCCTTCTGGTTTTGGCAAAGCAATACATGTCCTGCTTCAAATATTGAATCCTCCTGTTGAAAGCACCTCTGGCCAAATGGGAATGGGAGCCCCATTCATTCGGGGACAACTTCCCTGTTCTTAAAGGGGTCATAGTTTTACATTGACATCATCAGTACCACTAGTAAAGGTATCATTGATGTTTAAATTTTAAATTAAATACTATTGCCAACAAAGTTTGATGTAAGAGTTTTACCTCCTGAAAAAGAGAAAATCCCTACCTTTCCATTTCTGTTTCTATCCCAGAAGTACCAGGATTAGAAACAGCCGTAAGTCTTACACAAACACACACATATATGTATATAAAAACATTAACATGTATGTCACATATGTACATATCGCACATACACTTACTACAGACATATATTACACACACATGTACATACATTTATATATATAACTAAAAGTCAGGTCCTTTCCAAGTATTACATGCTGAAAGTGCTAGGCACCCATATAATAACATTGATTTTTAGAAGTCTTCTCATGTTTAAGTTTTCAAGCTCAGGCAATTAGATTCTTCAGTAATGGCCACTTTTAGTTTTGTGGGTGATATGATATGAGGAAAAAAAATCCCAATAAGTTTATAATTTTTACACCACTTCAACTTCCCACACTGCCAACTAGTGTAAGTGGTGCCTAATATGTTTGGGTGTGAATGGTGGTTTTATCTTATTTCTAGAGGATATCTGTAGTTAATTCCTTACTTTGACCTGTTTTCTCATCGTTTTATTGCACTTGAAGTTGAGACTGCTAGACACAAGACACTGTGGGTGCTATAAATGTACATGGATTTAAAAGGTAACTGTATAAAAAATGGTGGAAGAAAAAATTAATTAAGGGTTATTAAGTGCAAAAGCATCTTCTCTGGCTCAGGAAGTCCCTTTTCCACAAATAGCTGGAGTCTGGGGAAATACTCTGAGGAGGCACAAAAACATTTGTCTTGTTGCTGTGCTCTTGTCAGGCAGAGGCACTTAGGGAGGTGTTCTCCAGCAACAGTAGAAGTGTCTGGGGGGTCCCTGCTCTGATTTTTATGGGATTTTATCCTTAAGGATTTCCTCCTTTGTGGCAAAGCTGCATTCAAAATAAGTAATTGTAAATGCCCAATGCATGTTGAGTAGAGAAAGAAAGGAAAGCATAGGGATTCTTGAGGTTCAGTCCCATTTTGGGTGTCTAAAATTAACTGATATTTTGCATACACAGAGTGCAACCTATTCATTCAGTGCCATGTCTTTATGCTGTCACTTAGTGGTGCCCAATATATGAATATTAAAAAGGTAATGCTGGGACAGCTCAGGTTCATGATATGAGTTCATGGAACTAGTTACTCTTCCATTTCCTCCAGTGGGGTCTGACCAAGGTTTGATTTCATCCTTCCAACACCATCTGAACTTCAAAAACTAGGAAGCAAACAACAGCCCCACCCCCCAATTTTTGTGATGAGAGGAGCTGGTGTGTTTTGCATGAGACTTAATTTTGGTGGAAGTGAAACATGCTTCTGTTGTAGAGTTGTTTGATAAATAATTTCGACGTTCACATAGCACCAGAAGGCAGGAGGAAGGATGTCAAGTGAGTCTTTATCAAACCTGTCAATATGTCATAGTGAGATGATTCCCTTTTCCCTGGAGCTATTGCAGGGAAGGCTGAGGACAGCGAAACACCTATGAAGAGCCTAAATATTGCTTTCATAGATACCAAGATGGTACTATTTTACTTAATTTTTCATTCTTTTTATTGTGTAAAACGAGTCAAAAAAAGAGTTAAAAATTAAGGAATGGATTTTCCAGATGATTAAACTGTTCAACAAGCTGGAATACCAGATCCAGACTTACAGATCCCAGAGCTGGCATAACACTTTCTTTTTCCTTTTTGTGCCCTTTCTGAAACAGCATAATTAATCAAGGCACAATTTTCTTGTAATTTCTGTGAAAAGTAGTTTGCTTTGTGCTTGGCTCTCGAGTGACAGATTGCTGAGGTTGAGCCTGTGATCAGGTGCCTCTTTGACAGACAGTTTCATATTTCAGTGAACATTTCCCTGGGCTGGTTGACTTGATTTATACTGGCTAAACTTAATGTGAAATTAAAATTGACTTAATTTCAATCAATCTGTGATGGAGCAGAGTGGCCTGAGCTGAGGAGGTGCTAACAGGGGTCTCTGGGTGTCCTCTGCAGCGAGGTGATGTCTCGGGGAGCACAGAAGCTGCCCAGGCAAAGCTGGTGCCCGGATGAAGGCACAGGGGCTTCTGCCTTCATCTGCCTGCCGGACTCCTGGTGCCTCAGGTCAGGGGAGGAAGTGTGACAGCTTCTTCAGCATGTCACTGGGACAGTGAGGAGGGAAAACTGTGGTGTTAATCCTTGGTTTCTGCCCTTGGCCTCTGGGGTGCAGGTGTCTCATGCGTTTATGTACTTGAGGGGCAACATCGTTGGTTTGGATACATATGAGTGACCGATCATGTGGTGATCTGGAAGGCAGAAACATTTTGAAAAAGACAATTATATTTTTAAAATTAATAATTTGGTCCTTGTTGTGGCTTGTGGGTGGCCTATGGCACTTGAGGAGCTTCCTCAGGAAGTGTGTGTTTCTGTAGGTGGGGTGAGGGATTTACGCAAGAGGTGAGGATGCTGTGCAGTGCTCACTTCTATCCTGTGCAAGCTCTTTCATGGCAAACAAGTTACAAGCAGTCCAGTCATCACTTGGAAGGACCTTTAAATGCTCAGGGATCTGAAGTATTTGTAGAGGAATAAGCTATAAATTTGACAGGGCTGAAATCATCATCTAAAAAAACCAAACACCTTCATAGCAATTTTTGTGTTGTAGAGACCACATTTTCTGGAAACTGTTCCTGTCACTACTTCTGGCAACACCAGTTCTTCTCTCTGTTTTTCATGGGAGAGAAGAAGAAAATGGGAGGAACAGATACCACAGCACATTGCTTCTCTCAGGTTATTTTTTGCAACACATTTGTGGTGTTCTACAATGCCAGATGAGCAATTAGACCCTGAACCAGCGAGATACCAAGTGTTTCCAACCTCCACTGAAACAGCAGGTTAAAAAGATGTTGTGCTATCCTGACATCCCTTTCTTCCCCACTGCTGGTCATCCTACTTTCACTTCTCTGGTGGCCTGGACTCTGATATCCTGATGATGTACAATTTATAGTTCAACAGTGCCACTCTGTTCAAGGAAAGGCATCAAGAAGAAATGGTTGTATTTTTCAGACACAGGAAACTTGAATGAAGTAATAGCTGAGTTAAGCCATGTAATTCCATGGAATATTTTTAAAATTCTCAATTTAAAAAAACCCAACCAACCCCAAAAAAACCAAAAAACAAACAAACAAAAAAACCCGCCAAAAACAAACCACAAAACAAAAAAAACCCACAAACAACAACAAAAAAAACCCCAAAAACAAAAAACCAACCAAAACCAAACAAAACCCCAAAACAAAAACAAAACAAAAAAAAACCCAAAACAACAAACTTTTTTCTTTTTTTCTTTTTTTCTTTTCCATTTTAAAACAAAATAATTTAGGCACTTAGTGTAGTTTTCGGTTTTGTACCTGTCTGAGGGTAAAACAGAAGGGCTGAATTAATGTGAGACTAATTTGACCAGCTGAAAAGCTATAACTGGATTTAAAACAGACCTGTTGTTGTAACATTTGAGCAGATATTGATTTTGGCTATCTGCTCCCCTGCCAAAAAAACCCCAGCTGGCATTAGTCTGTGTCAGGCTACAAACAGTCGGCAATTACAAGTTATGCATAAATGTTTCTCTTATAAATGTACCTCTTTCTCTGTGGATTTCTGTAGCTGATGACCTTTTGCACAGACACAGTTTAAGTGTCTTAGTAAGAGGCTTGTAAGCCTGGGCTGTTAATGAGACAACCTGACTGCATCAAAAACAAAAATGAGAGTTTATTCCTCTTTGTCTAAGATTACAGTTCTACTCAGGAATGGCAGAAAAGGTTTCTCCTCCTCGCCTTGTTTCCATTCTTGCATCTTTATGTTCCACTGTGCGGGAATTTCAAAAGTACAAGAAGGAACTGTTTCACATATAATTATGCATATTTCTATAATTAATACACTTCATCAAACCTATCTAATGATACAGAGTTATAGCTAAATATCAACTAAGATATATTTTATAAAGTTGGTGAATTCACTTAGTTCTTACCTATCTTAATTTTCACTTTATTAGTAGAACTCTTCACTTGTATCATTCTGTGGAATATCAGCAGGTTCTCCTCTCAGGTCACTGTTGGCCAAGGTCATTTTGCAGATCCTATTGTTATCACTGAAGCCTTTGTCCTGGGAACTGCTCCTGACTCCTTAATCTGAAAACCTTCAAAAAGTGTGTTCCAACAGACTTCCATTGACTTTTGCTTCTTCCAGAGAGCCACAGTTCCTACCTAATCCTGGGTGTCTTTTCCAACCTCAATCCTACCATGATTCTGAGTAGCACAGTTACCTGGTGTGTTTCTGATGTGAACTGAAGTGGATGGAGTGAGTCTCACTCAGTTTTGGTGCTGGGGGTGGTGGGTACACAAGGACAGCTCTGTCTGACCAGATTGAAAGGTCACTGGGTCTTAGAAGGCTCAGAACAAGTGGATGCATTGCTAAATATCTCCCCCCATCCTCACAAATCTCCTCAAATCTGCACTGCATTTGTTTATTTATGTAAGGACACGGACAGAGCAAGAAAAGCAGAGGAATGCTCTCATATAGCAACCCTTCAGAAACCCCTTTATTGCCAAAATATGATCTTTTGTGTTTGTGTGTGTACATATTTGTGTGCATGCACATATAAAATTTCCTCTAAAAACTGTGGTGAGATTCCCTTTCTGCTGAAAGAAGGTGTGTTACTTGGAGCAGAACTGTGAACAAAGAAGTTTTACCTTTCCCAGAGCCTGCTGCATGTAAACCCTACATTTTACGGTATCAGTGGGAAGTATTTTCTAACATGTTGTACCAGAAATGCTGATTTAACTATAATTAAGCTCAGCAAGTACACATCTGTGCATCTGAAATTTTCCTTGAGCTGAATATTCAGCCAGCAGGAAAGTCTCGGACGAGGTATTGACATGTGAGGTGGGAGATAGCTAAAAATACAAGTGAGTGGACTCACTTTGTGAGTGTATTCATGACTGACACAAAGGAAGTTTTAAGAAATGTTTTATTTTAATTTGTCCACGTGGAATTGATGTGTCCTCAGGTTAGTTTAGTGTAGGGTGTGTACATGGGGGCATTCATAAAGGCCTCTTGTGGGTTTATCCCAGAAAGTTTCTGTCACAAGTTTAATGGAGAGATAATTTGTACTTGAAATGTCATCATGTGTTTGTGTTATTATTTAAATATAAATGCACATGTATTTGTTCTACTTTGACATATATAAATAATATTTATGCATGAGTAGTATTTTTCCTATCAATGATGATGTCAGTTATAATTTTATTAATATTTAATTTTACACTCAGTGTGCTCTTAACAATTAAGATGGGGAGACAGACAATTTGCTTCCTTGATCACCTGGCATCCTGGAATTTTTTTTTCAGCTCAGCCTAACATAGACACTCTGCAACCATTTAAATTAACGTTTTTTCAGCTTTGCTTTTTGATTTTCAGATCCTGATTATTTTTTTCCATTGAAAAAGCAGATATCTCTGTAGTGAATTTAAGCTTGGCTGTGGGCTTCCTTTTCTTTTGTAACTTCTGCAGATTATCTCAGAAAGGGTCCAGGAACTGTAGATTGAAATCAAAATGCAGAAAACACAAATATTTGTGGTTTAGACCCTGCTTTCCAAAAAAGTTGATAGCTGACACTTAGATTGGGGTACCCTTAGATTTTGCCTGTATGTTTAGTGTCTATTCCTGAGTGCAGAAATCCATTACATTTTAAATACCATGTGCTAGGTAGCCACAAGAATTTCAATAAGCAGGATTTTTGCAAGAGTGACTGATTGGACAGTTTAGAATTAATACATGGATTTCAAACGTAGTCTCAGTATTTGGGGTGTATTTTTCCCACCAAACATGCTTCAGATGTCACATTGCAGAGAAGACTGAACCGTGCCATAGGCCTGATGCTCCCAAGTTGTTCAATGTCTTGAACATCAATCCGATAAGCTCCACAGCAGCACAAGCCCATCTCCAATAAATCACCAGAGTGACCCTGAAGTCTAGTTTTGGGAACCTAATGGATTTTATTTGTTCTTATTTGGAAATAGGGTCAGTGTGTTTTGATGTGAGAACAGTGGCTTCTCCATACCTGGTCAGCAGTGAAATACTCTGTATTCATTACAACACTGTGGTTGTCAACTGCAGGACACGGACAACTTTCTCTTTCATTCCACTTCAAGAATGCTCTGACTTAAAAATGAGCCTATTTAAGGTGAGCCTGACAATAATGTTTTAGATAGGTCTGCTTTAAGGAAACCGGGGATTCTTCAGGGTGCTTTTTCATCTTCCCTCAATACAGTTCTGGAGTGTCACTGAGTTATTCCCAGTGACAAGGAAAGATTTATGCCTTGACAAGTGTGGAGGTGAAGCAGTGGTGAAGGCAGTGCTGCAAGCGATACTCCTGATCCTAGCAGGAGTTGCTGGCATGCTTGCATTTTTGGAAGATTTTGCAAAGTTTCCCCTTGTGAAAAACCATAAATTATTTTAGCGAGACTTTTCTGTGCAAGCTGATGTCACCTCTTCTGGCCTAGAGATTCTTGAGGTGCATAATAGAAGTTAATCCAAGTGCATTTTTGGTCAGGGGATCTGAAAGGGTGTTATGGGGGGGGAAAAAAAAAGAGGATTTTCAGGCTTATGAAATAAGAATTGCCATCAGTTAATAGTTTAGATACCTCTTATTCCTTTCTCCCACAATTTTATTTTTTTTTTTAAGAAAGAAAGGAATTAACCCTATCCAAACAAAGAGAGGGAGGGGGGAAAAAAAAAACACCAAAACATTTTAGGAGTCAGGCTCTGATTGTGCTGTAGCAGCAGCTAATCTCTTGAGAGCTGTAACATGGATTGAATTCATCAGAAAGAGAATGTGTGTCAGAAACGACCCTGTGTATAATGGGGAGAGATCAGGTCCTGCTTTCATGGTGTGTTAAAAACTAAAGGCCACTTTCAGGTCTCACATACAAAGAAAGGAGGGGAGGCTTTGGGGGAGATTAGTCAGGCAGTGATGTTGTAAATAAGCACTTGCCTTCATGGGTGGAGCACAGGCTGCACTTCGAAATATTTCGGGGGTTTGAATGAGCTTCAAAACCCTTTGCTGATAGCAGGGAGATTCTCAGTAGGAAAAAGCCCCATAAATGCACATCATAAAAGTTTGGTGTGTCTGCTTAGGGAGTGAGGGTAGCTCTGAGAAATAGCTGAATGTCAGCTGCTCTTTCCAGTGGCACCTAAAATCCAGTGGTCATCATCCTACGTTGCATCTCAGGTGTTTCAAAGGCAGGACTGTCCTCAAAGAGTGTCTTCCCACAGCATGGGTATCTTCTTTGGTTTTAACAGCTGGGAAAATTGAATTTAGGAAAATCTGAACTGCGTGGAGACTTTGGTCCAATGAGTACGGTAACAAAAGGAAGAGGAAATCTAGCTCACTGTATGCAGTGATGGCATCACAGACTTAGGGCTTAAAGGTTTTCTAATTGTGAAGTGAAAAAGCTTGAGGGGGCTGGGTATTGGTATTTTGAAAACATAACTAGAAGATACTTGTGATTATCACAGGAGCTCAGGGGTTTCCCCTCCCACCCTCAAAACAGGGTGACAGTGGCTGTGTTATCATTGCCACCCCACCAAACCCTCCAGATGTGCTTTCCTGTTCTGTCCATTTACACCCTGATGGATAGCAGGTTTAGGATGAGGCAACTTCAGAGCTGGATTTGAAAGTTCCTTGCGGGATTTGAGTGGAACAAGCCTGGGAAGGAAGGTTCAGGTGCACTGAGGAGGTTATTTACTTCTCATTTACTCAGAAAATGAGCTGCAAGATAAAATGTGGGAGAGGATGAGATGGATATTGAATTTTTTAACTCCTTCATATAAGTCAGTTTACTTGCTTGTTTTCATGCAGTCTGAGAGTCAGATTTAGAAGACTGGTGGTGGAAAAAGATGACAAGGAGGCCAAGACTGACAGAGGATACCAAGAGGTCAAGAAGTGGAATGATACTTGTGGGTTCCCCATCCGCTCTAGTTAGAATTAGCAGCTCCAGGTCAGCACTAATGGATTTGTTTCCCCAAGGTTGGCAGGAAAATTGCCCAAACCATGAAAAATGCTTATCTAGGGCCAAAAGCAGGGCCTGGGCATGTGTTACTGGACACGGAAGAATGCATCAGTGCAGTATTTGTCTACTGGGGTGACGAGATAATACCTTACCTGAGCAGAGCTTCCCACAAATGTGGGGCACAAGTAGGTGTTTGCTGTTTTCCCTGATTTTACAATTGTTCTGTTGCACCTTAGAGGGAGAAGAAGTTGCTTCTTTCAGGGAATCTGGGGTTTCCCTGGGGAGCCAACACAGGTGAGACAAGTACAGTGGCTTTTGTATTCCTGACGGATGCACAGACAGGGTGGGGGGAGAACTGGGGGAGTGTGCTGGTTTAGAGTTAAACTGGCTGGAGAAAAGAATCCAACTCAGAATGGGATTGCAAGTCAGAAGAACAATTTAATACAAGTTCACAAAATACACTTTGGAAAATTTGGTTGTGCCACGAAAACACCAGATGTACAGCCCAGCACAGTGGGGCACGAGCAGAATGGAGCTCACCAACCCCTGTGCTGAGCTTTTGGCAATGTGGAGTGGAAATACTAAGTGCAAAAATGAAGGAGGTGAAGTACCATGATTCCCGACCTTGTAATTTGTCAAACTCCCCATCCATAACGTTGTTGCCCTGCTTCACTACCTTATGGATATTATAGATTGTTCAGACACTGAGATCTTCCTGTGCAACCTTTAAAGTCCTTCAGGAGCTGCTGACCTTTAAAAACATACTTAAAACAAAATGGCAAATGAGAGTTTTTTGTTGTGGTTTTTTTTTTTTTTTAAGTGAAATTCTTCCCTCCATCCTTTTCCTTGGATATTATTCATTGCTTGGACACATTTTATGCTCTCTTGCTCTTACAACACAGCCAGACTTGCTGGTCCAAGTCGAGGAGAAGGAGGGTGGAGGAAAAAAAACCAACCCAGACCCCGGGACTGCACTTTTTCTGCGGTAACTAAATTGTAAATGAAACTGAGTAAAACATGTAGCAGAAAATTAGCAGAAATCAAACTGGATCAGTGGGAAAAAGTAACCTTATCCTCAGAATGCCAAATCCTGAAAGTTATAGAAAATGTTTCAAGGCCTCCAGAAAGTAATTTAAGGAGCTGGTGAGCAGCATTGTTGTTTGCTTTGTAAATGGAATCACTTGGCTGTGTGCTGCTGTGGGAGCTCGAGTCCCAGGCAGGCACTTGGCTGTAGAGTCACTGAAAGCATGTCATTAATTATCTGTGGTGGTTTTATGCAGTGGATAAATCAGATGTTACCAGGCCTGCAAGCAGGAAAGAAATAGGTTGTAGGAAACAATCACACGCTGGACAGGTGGGAAAGGAGGGAGGGGATGCATGGGCATGACCCAGGTCTTTTCCGTCTCCAGCTTCTGTGGATCTAGGAAATAGGCTTACTGGGGCCTTGGGATAGTCTTATTTATAAAAAAAAAATAAAAATAAAAGAGAAGTCAGCAAAGGGTCCATGAGAAACCACAGTGCAATTCCCAGTGGAAATCACAGAGGGGAATGATAGAAGAGGAAATAAGTGTCAGGAACTGCTGGGCTCAGGGAGGGGATCGGCGAGGCAGCGTTGCTTGACCTCTGCTGGTTACATTCAAAACACTTCCAAAGGTTTCTGTGATAAAGAATGGGAAAATAGGCTGTGCCTGGAGTGTAGAAGGGCTGCTTTGTGACTGACACTTGTGCTCAGCAAAGGTGTCCTGGTCTCCTTGGCTCTGCCTGCTTTGGTGGGCTCGGGGTCATCGTTCAGCAGCTTTGCTTGGACCTTACACGAGACCTGTGCGCCACTTTAAACTCCAGGCAAATTTAGTAGGAGATAAGGAGAGCAGAAGCTTTAATGAGCCTTCAGGCCCCAGGCATACATACTCCTGTGTGCTCTGACCCTGATTCCATGGGTTTGTAATAAGGTCCATCCAATCCCATTCTGCTACCCCACCCTAGTCCTGCCCCATTCCACCCCTGGCACACCCCATCAGGAACTGGGTCTGGGGATTTGGGACTCCTCTTTGATCTTCTTCATCTTCCTTGAGCACATCAGGTCCTTGGAGGTATCAGGTCCTTGGAGGTCTCCCAAAGTTATAGATTTGAGGGTCCTTCTGTCCCTGTTTTTATCTTCTGGTGCAGGCCTCGTGGTGTTTTACTGCAATTCTACCTTGGAAGGAAGACTAAACAGCTCCTGGTATTTTGAAGGGTTGATATAGAATGGGGTTGGTATGAGTAAACATTAAGCTACTTAAGGTTATTTTACTGGTACATTAAATCTACAATAACTTCTAAAATCTATAAAAATAAATAAAAAAAAATCAAACAAATCCTAAGGCATCAGTAGCCTTCAGGTTACCTGTTGGACTGTGGCACCTGTGGGCAAGGCAGGAGGGGCTCCCCTGTTCTCCAGTGCTTGCCTTAATCTCAAACCCCAGGGGCTTTCCGGGTGCCAGCTGTTTTCTTTCTTCAGATAAACTGAATTTCCCAAAGCCTCAGCAGTGAGGAATGTGAAAAATTCAAGTGTCCAGGTTTCCCTGCTTGTCCACATTGATCCTGTACCTCTGTGGAGCTCCTCAGCCTTCGGTGGTATGAATGCAGGGCAGAATTTTGATATGAAATCACTGATTACAGGAGTTTCAAAGATAGTTTGTAAAACTGTTCCAAATCCTTGAATATTGTTCTACTGTGCTAATAATTTTCTAGAGAAGCATTATTTTGGTTATACACATCTGTAGAGCCTGTTTAGACAGTTCAGTGTTTTCCTGTATGAAATGAAGCTATGAAGTCCATTCGAAAACAAACCACCATGCTTATGGCATTAAGTATTTCACTTTCAATTGTTTCATAGTCATTCTAATAATTGAAACAAAAAAACAAACACCAAAAAAACCCACCAAAACAAACCAACCAAACAAAAAAACCCCAAACCAAAACAAAAATGCAAACACAAACAAAAAAACCCAAAAGACAATCCATAGCAAAATTTTCTGATGACAAACTTAGAAATACCTAAGCTGAAGATGAAATAAGACCTCCTTGTTCTGTTTTTCCCTTTGTGTTGATTGCTTCCTGCAGTACTTAATTTTTTTTGTGCTTGCCTTGATCCTGCCTTAAATAGCTCTGAAGTGGTTGATTCCAGAAGTTATCCAGTGGTTTGAGATGTCAGTCTCATGTATTTTTTTCTCCTGGAACTCATTAAATCATTTCCCCTCTAGTGTCAACCCCTTTTGCTTTCACTTGATACAACATTTTGGTTTCCCTGCATTTCCTTGGTGTCTGATATTCTTTAGATAAATAAGATCTGTAGTGAGCTTTTCCCACTCTAATAAAGCTGAGTGGGAGGAAAATGTGAGACTGTAAAACTTTTCCGTGACATGGATGGTCAGACCATGGCACAATCAGTGCTCTTGTTTCACAGTAGTGTTTGTATGTGTTGCAATTAGTGTGTTTGCTGGCGCTCTCGTTACCCTTCTTCCTTTGTACTCATTTTCTCACACCTGCTCCTTTTGTTTTAGCTTTCAGAGTGGGGGGGATAGTATGGAAGACTAGAGGAAGCCACAGAAATTAGATACTGGTTGGTGTGGGTAAGTGTTGGGGTGTTGTGTGTAGTACAGCTGGGCTGTAGGTCAGTGTAGGACACTGAGTCAAACACATTTGCATTGTACTATAGACAAGCCCTCATTGCTAATTAGAAGTGCCATTAATTGCCCGCTTATCCCCTGTATCTGTGCTAAGGAGTGCTCTGCTCTCATCTATCCTTACAGAGCTGTTCAGAGGATGCAGAGAAGAAATGGGTTTAATAAGGGGGGGTTCTTCTGTAAGGTTGGTGTACCTTTATTGCTGTCCACGTTGTTTCCTTCCCCATTTCTTGTGCAGTCAATAAGTCTCAGTGTTCTGTGGCCTTTCTTACCCTTGGCCCCCTCTTTGCTGTGTTGCTGAAGCATCCTTTTAGCACTGTCTCCTAATGACCACTGCTCCTCAGACTGGCTGTATTTACCCACTGGTTCTTCCAGTGAGTTATGTCCGTGCATAATTCATGGACCTGAGGTTGGGATAAGGCAGCTGGAAGGCAGGAAGTGGTCCTCCTGCTTTCCTCTGCCTCCAGAGCTTTGCAGAAATGCCAGCTCTTCTGCCAACAGAATCGCTGTGCTGCTGTAAGGGAAACACTTGAATCCCTTCCCACTGCTGGTATTAACCAGGCTGAGTCAGAAAAGACCCTGCCAAAATCAGCTCCCCCTCGCTCCCAAGAATGGCATGGAATTGTGTGCTCCAGCTTGTGCTGGAGTGCTAATAGCCAAGCTGCTGTTGTTATAGAAGAAAGGTGCTTTATTGTCAAGAGTTTGAGGAACTCTACCAAATCCCCTTCCCATATTCTCCAGATGGTTTTAGTGGCTATTTTTGGGCCTCACTATCCCCTCTCTACAAAGGAGATAATGTTCCCTATTGTGGTGATCACGTTGCAACAACAATTTAGTTTCTCTTTGTGCTACCCAAATGACATGATGTGCTACCACAAGTATAGCAAATGGAAGGAGCTCTACCAGACCTACTCACTGAGAATGTTGTGTCTTGCATCACAGCTTCTGCTGGACACTCCTGCAGTGTGGTCTGAGTTGTCCTGATTAGTAAAATGTCTGTCTGCTGCTCCCTTTTTTCCTTTCTTGTACAAATATTTACATGTTAAGCATGTCCTTCAGTTATTAATGACTGAGATAAGAGGGAAGCTGTGCAGTCAGTGTTCCTGGGTCTGGAATTCAAGAGAGGAAACCTACTTCCAATGTTTTTTGCAGGTGACCCCTTTAATTTTAACAAGTGATTTTCCTCTGACAGAAGAGGGAATTTCTAGTGCTGTTTTCCAAAAGGATCAACAAAACTTATGAATAAGTTGTGACTATCTGGGTGTAGTTACTTGTTGGTACTGGTTTTGTTCTCATAGCCACATTTTCTGTCTAGGGAGCAGAGAGTATGGCATAAATAAGGATCCTTCTTTGGGAACATGATGTCCTCAAGTAAAAGTTGTGCAATCATTGATACTAAACAAAGAAAACTTTGGCTCCATCCAAGGTTTCTGAAAAACTCTTTTTTTTGTTGTTGTTGTTTTTGGAAGGAAAAAAGTGTTTCCTATAATAAATTGCAGTTTCTTTGCCACTTTTCTCAACATTTTTCACAGAGCAGTCCTTGACTTTGCTAAAGTAATGCTAAGTGAATTAGGGATATGACGATTGCTCTAGAAAACTTTGGCCTTTGCACAGTGATGCTTGCATGGAACTACAAAATCTGCTGGGTTCAGTCCCCCCAGGCTTCCCAAGGTTTAATAGGATCCTTTCACTGCTAAAATTAGGGCTGTGGTAAGTGGGTTATAATCTTACAGGTAGTCATGTGGAAATGCCCTTGAACTGTTGGACATGAGGGTGAAATGTCTCTTTTTCTTTCTTTCTTTTTGTACCTCTTTGTTTCAGGCATTGTTTATAATGAGTTATAGATGACCTTTTTATTCAAGGGATTTGAGAAGCACAGCAAGAGTACAAACTCTGCTTTCATGCCTGATTTAAAGAGGATTAAATGTAGCTCTGGAAATCTCTTCTTGTTCATCTCTTACAGTTCTGAGCCATATTTCAGCAGCTACCATTGGCTAATTGACTGTCATTGTTTTAAGCAAAATCAATCGGAATCACTTGAAAGGCAAAAGTTTTCTGATACACTCACACATTTTCTGTTCTTGCTTTGCAGGATGCATTTGAATTGTTTTAACAGTGCTGGGACTTGACTGCCATAAATTTCTTTCATAATCCAGCAAATTCCAAGTGGTTTCTGCAATTTGGCCACCTTTGTGTGAATTACAAACGATGAACAATAGGGTTTTATGATGGTAATGCTGACACAGCCCGACCTGCAGCACTGAAAATACTGTGCTTTTTTGCAAGGCTCTTTCATGAGTTTCAACTGAGCCTTCAGTGTGAGCAGAGCCACGTGCCACGCTGAGTTTTCACGTGCAGCTCTCATGGATTATTGATCATTTTACTTTCCACGAGCTCGTATTTACAGGGAGGGCAAGAGGTGACTGAATGGAAGAGATTTTTTTTCCAATAGTTGCCTGCCTGTGAGAAGAGCAGCACTGCATGTCTTTTATACCAGGTATCTGATTAAGGACTGAATAACAACATAGGCAAAGGTAACTCGTGCTCTTCTATTTTTGATGCAGTGGTTTCACGTGGGCAGAGAAATTAAAAAGAAATCAGGAGCCAAAAGCAGCAGTGAACGGTAGAGAGCTAATTAGAGCACTTGGATGCTGTTCTAGAAAAGCCATATAAAATAAGTTTGATTAAGTAAGAGAGTGAATTTTCCTGAGCCTTCTGCATTTGGTAGGAAGATTTATGAGAACAAGCTAAATGGTGCTCTCAGGAAGCCAAAGTTCCCACAGAAGGCAGGAAATCACGTCCTTTTTTCTGTACCACTAAAAAGAACGTTCTGCATTAAAAGGCATATCTGTGAGTCACTGATGTTTTGAGGGAGTGCAGCTGTGATACTAAGCCAGATCCCTGTAATTTTACACCCAGTTATAAAAATAACCGAAGATGGATTTATATATATATGACAAATATTTTTCAATAAATAAATATGTTCATTTTAACTTGAAGATTCAATCAAGAAGGACAATTAATTTTAATCTGGAATTTTTAAATTCCACTGCCTCTGTTGCTTCCTCAGGTCACAGTTTCCAAGTAAGTGTTTCAGTTCTCTTCCAACATGAATATTTCAAAAACCTTGAGGGTCTTCTTTTCTGTCATCTGACAGGTGGTGTGGTTTTTTGGTTGGTTTTTTTTGTTTGTTTTATTTTGGGGTTTTTGTTTGTTTTTTTTGTTTGGTTGGTTGTTTGGGGTTTTTTGTGATTGTGGTTTTTTTGTTTTGGTTTTTTGGGTTTTTTTTTGTTTTTTTTTTGTTTTTTTCATAAGTCTGAGAAATTGATTTGATTTCTCAAGGAATTACTGCTGGAGGTTTCACTGGGTGCCCTTGTGCTGCTGTTGCTGTGGTACCAGCCGCGTTCTGTGGTTTAACAAAGTACAAGCACTTGAGTCAAGTGGAAAACTCTGATTTAAGATATGTTATTTCAGGCTTGTTTTCACAGTTACTGTTTAATTTGCACAACGTGGACATGGATTGTTACAGAAATTCCAGAAGATCATGTTTTGGCTAAAACCATAACAGCAGCTTCCCCC
>VXAU01005178.1:118918-409942 GCA_013399695.1 Formicarius rufipectus
CCCCCGCATTGTGTGCTCTCTCTGCTCACATTTAACGAGCATCTCACTGAAGGATCAAACTTGTAGCTTTTAGGGCAGTAACATTTTTTTTTCCACTGATTTTCCTATGTAATTGCAATTATTCCTTTAGAATTTTATAGACTGGAGTTTGTAAAATACAAATATACAAAGATACAGCATTATATCAGCAGGCTTGGCACCTGAGTCATCTCTTTCAGGGAAAAGCCCTTGTGTTTAAAGGGAAGGCCCACTGTGGATTTCTAGCTGAGGTATTTTTGTCATTGACTGGAAGGCTCAAAATTCCAACAATCTCCTAAGGATGTGAATGGAAAAAAAAAAAATCAGGGATGAGTTCTTGAGCTACAGTCCTGGGTTATGTTTCATTCCAGAGAATTATGAGAACAGTGTTTTTACACAAAAACTTTCTGAAGTTTTGGGTTGCTTATTTTTGAGCAAATAGGCAACACTTGTTCAATTTAGAAAGATACTGAACAACTTTAAAAAGATGCAGGCTTACTGTCTGTAGCACAGATGTAGGTGAGTGTGCACTGCTTCAGCAGGAAGGACAGGATGAGCTCTTTAACGTGGCATTCAGCTCACATCACAGGAGCAAAGCAGTTTTGTTGTTTGTTTTGTTTGCTTTTTTGTTGTTGTTGGTTTTTGTTATCCTTACTAGTGAGGTTGTGATTTGAAGGTGGAATAAGAGTATGACCCAACAACTTCTCAAAGCCAGTGTTTGCATCATTGTGCTTGTCAGGGTAAGGATACCAAGACAGTGGTTACATCTCAGAAAGTGTTAATATTGCTAGCAAATAGTTGCATTTAAAATGATCACCTTCTCCTAACTGTTTTGAAATTCTAGAAGCGTTTCCTGATACCTTGTAGAGTTTCACAGAGAGCTTTTTACTGTCTGACAGTCATGAGCTGCCAGCTTTTTTACAATTTCTTACCATTTCAATATGGATCTTTATTTTTCCAGATTTTAGGGACCTAAGATCAAAAAGGGCTTCCTTTTTAAACTTTATTCCTTTAATAACAACAGCTCAGTGCTGTTTACCTTTGTTTCCAGCTGTGTAAGACCAGAACTTGAATACCTGTTTAGTTCATCTACATTTAATACTAATTTGCAGTAACAAGATGATAAAACGCAGAAGTTTTTAAGCAGTAGGGGGTTTAAAATTGTCTTGATCCCTTCTGAATAAACCCTAAATTAGTGGGATTAACACAATTGGATCTGTGTTTTACCTGGTAAAGACCCTCTAGGGGATAAAAATGGCAGAGAGGAGGGAAAAAGGCATTCATCTAGAATAGCACTGAAGTATATGCCTTGCTCCATAGGATGTGGGTACATGCTTAAATTAAACTATACTTTTAAAAACCCTTCCTGAATCGGAGCTATAGAGAGCAAGAGCTCCTGGAGTACATACAATAAAGAGTGAAAAATAAGGAGACAATGAAGTCAGGCGAGAAAAAGAAGAGAACTGAGAATTTTTTCAAAGTCTGAATAGTCTCTGATATAGAAAGAACAGCCAGTCGTGCCCGTTCATATTTTCAAGGCTTTGATCAAACTTCAGGGCATGACATTTCTGTCTGTCTTGTTCTAATGGGGAAGAAAGTGACTTGTCAGGGGAAAATGGTTTGGAGCTGAGGAGTAGGTTACAAACCTGAACTTTTGGTAAATCTAAATACAAACTGGAGACCTTCACAGATTCATGATTTTTCATGAGCTAAATACAACTGGTATTCAGACAATGCCATGCCTGTAAATTTTGTGAAGTTTCAGCTAAATCCACAGAGCTTTTCATCTATATGTGAAGAGGAGCAATCTTGCCTTACTGAGTAGCTGGTTGTGCTTCACTGTACAAAGAAGACAAAAGAAAGACTCACAAGTGGTACTCGTTTTTGCTTTTAGAAGCTTCACAATGTGTCTTTCTAATGGGATCTTTTGCTTCCCTTTTAAAACCTTTTAAACTGGGCTTTGGTAGCTTTGATGCTGGATGAAGATTACCCTGCAGACAGATTGGTGATGACTTTTCTTGATCACCCTTCTGTGTTGGTGTTTCTAATCCCAGGCACGCTGGAACATGGTCCAAGACACGTTGCCTGATCTTATTCCAGTGCTCTGCTGGTTCCTCATCAGTCTCCAGGTGTGTCATCTCCCTTGAATAAAGGCAGCAGCGAGCATGTGGTGGGCTCTGTAGGTGGTTTCAGGTCAGAGAAGCTGCCTCCTTTCAGGTGGGAAATGAGCCTGTCACAGTGAGTTATGGAAACATGAGTAGTTTACCCGGTGCATCAAAGGAAAACTTGTGGAGCTCTGGGTCCCCGTCGCTCACTGTGCTGGTTGCAGTGGAACAATCCAGTTTTTCATTCCCTGAGTACAATTCCATGTGCAGGCCCAGCGGGAGGACATTCCAGATTCCCCACTGCTTTCCTCCACCACCAAGCTGTTTTGTGGTGTGGCTGGTGGCACGTGTGGTGTCTGCATTGTCAGCTCTCTGTTGTCTTGCTCTGCTGCCCTTGTGCGTGTGAGCAAACTCCTGTTTAGATAAAATGTGGAAGACCAGCATGGAACAGACTCTTATGGTTGCCCTTAAAATATTCTTACCCTGTACAGATGTGTGTTGATACCCACTTAGACGTGGGACATTTGCAATCCAAAAGGTTGTGCGCCCCCTCAAGAAATGGTTTAACACAGAATATGGTGCAAGATCTGATAAAGAAGAGTCTCTCTAGCTCCAGGTGTTGCTGTCCTTTGCTGTTTTGAGCAGCTAAGGAGATCCCCAAGTTAAACACAGTGATAAATTTCCCTTCCTGTCAGCAGGGAACTGAAACGTGGGACCCCTTTTATTAGAGATTGATTGCTGTTTGCTGCCCTCGCTCAGGAACCAGTCTTTGCTCAGGGATTGCAGCTACTTGGGAATAGAATGGGCTGCAGGATGTGGCATCAGCCTGCTGTGCTGTGAGCCCTTGTGGGGTTCTCTAATGGCAAGAACGTAGTCTAAGAGATCATTCCTATCAGAAAGTGTAGTTTTCATATCCTCCCCTCCCACCCCTTTTCTTTTTTTTTATCAGCAGTTTTATTAAAAATAACCCCAAGCTAACAGAAACTCTCTATGCAAGTTTCCAAGGGCACTTTCAAGATGTTTATCTGACCCCGATATTCATTGGGAGTGAATTGCCTTCAGTCCATTTTGCGCCTCTTAAAAGTCATCCCTTAAAAGGCTTTTGAAGAGGGGGGGAGGGTGCTTTCTGTTGTTATTTATTTATATGTTTGCAACTGGAAAGAGTGACCTTCTTCCTAATGAATTATATCCTCTTCAGTTAAGCTAAAAGTGGCCATTTCTGGCTAAAGAGCAAAGCATTATCAGTCAGGTATAGATTCTTCTCCAAGCAGCAAGCAATATGCTTAAAAGGTTGTGCAGTCCTGGCTGCTACAATAGCCTCATTCTGCTCGTCTTTGAGGGGGAGGATGGAAAAGGTCAATGAGGTACAATTGCTCTACTGTAATATTTACAGATAAAGTACCAGATACGACCTAATTTATAAAAGAAACATCATGCGCTGTCTGTTATTAATTAATTTTATACTCTCCTTCCGAGCAGATCTCTATAGATAATTGGTTAAGGGCTTAAAGATTTGTTTAATAAATGCCTAGGTTAAATGGAGCTGAAAATTCAGAGAAATGGCTCAATTTGCTCAGTGTTCAGTGTAATAAGCTGGTGTGGCAGCACAGGATTTTCGCTAATTGATCACAAGTGACATCCCACTGTTTCTTAAATGAGGGCATTCATCTTCACTAGTGTCCTATAAAAGTGCATGGGTTTACGTGCAAAAACATCTACAGGGTACCTAAGGTAAGTGTGCTTTATGTCTTGTAGGTGCTCTAGCCTGTCCTCATTAATTTTTAGCTTAAGCTGGAGTTAAAGCCTGTTAAAAGTAGATGAGATACCAAGTGCAAGTGCTGAGTATAGAGACAAGCAGAAATATTGGTTAGCATCTCAAGCACAGTGCATGCAAGGCTCAAAAATACCCTCTTTTTCAACTCTTTGGGCATGTTTTAAAGGGAGGAGACTATTGCCATAATGCAGTACATACGCCTAATCCCTTTTAAATCAATGCAAGTGTTTCTTGACAATGACAGTGTTTTGCAGATGTAAATTACCTCTCCCTC
Organism: Formicarius rufipectus; assembly: GCA_013399695.1. Lineage (NCBI taxonomy): Eukaryota > Metazoa > Chordata > Aves > Passeriformes > Formicariidae > Formicarius > Formicarius rufipectus. The sequence goes on from VXAU01005178.1 coordinate 123,090, forward strand.
ACTTTATTTCTTTTTCTGTCTTGTGCTTACATTTGAGGATTAAAAATTACTAACCACTGTTTTCTCAAATTCTCTAAGGAAAACTCCCCTTCACTCCCCCCCCCACCCCAGGATTCTGAGTTAATAAAATCCCCCAAAACCAGCAAGACAAAATATCTGGACCTAGTGTGTTTTGTTCTTTGGCAAGTACAAGGCAAGCTAATAAAAGCAGGGTACCCATGTTCTCTAAATGCACAAAGTGGCATTAAAAGCATCCCTTTCACTCGTGTTATTTGTTAGTCAGGCTCTGGAAAGCCCTCTAGAATGCCCTCAGTGCAGCACCATATTTCACAAAAGTCTCAAAAGTGAGTTGTGCCTCAGAAAGAGAGAAAAATACGCCTGAAAGGTTGAGACCTCTGCACAGAGACAAAGGGTGGGTGCTGCATCAGCCAGCACGTCTGCATCCTCCAAACAGCAGCAGCATGGGGATTGCTTCTGAGGTTTGGTGCTGGATCAAGAACAAAGCTGTGCCAGGGTGTGGTGAAGCAACCTGGGGACACACTGTCCACTTGTCCCTGCTGCCTGTTGGGCAGATCACACCAATCCAAGCACCTTGGCAGGGACGAGTGATGTTTCCATTCCTACTGAACCCAGCTCAGTGAGCTGTCCTGGAGGGAATGGGTGTTTTTCCAGGGTCAGATGTCGTGGGATGGGGTTTCAGATGGATCCACAGTCCTCTCAGCAGGGCTGTGGGAATGGTTGGAGTTCAGGTTGATACCTGTGGAATGCACACGTGCTATCAAATGGGGTAGGAGAGTTTGTTGGATGGTTTTTTGCCCAGTTGTTCAACGACCTGGGGGAGGAACCAGGGAAATTATGTGGGAATCACTGTGTAGAAACCACAGGTTTCTTTGCAGTGTCAGGGAAGCTGGCCCCTTGGTTCTCCCAGGTAGCCTGGAGGCATATATGCCATGGACAGCCATCAGAAACAAATCTGCATAAGTTCAGCCTCAAAAGCAGCACATGCAAATTGAAAATGAAAGTTAAAGGTGGGAAACAGTGAAGTTGTGGGTTTTTTGCAAGTAGTGTGCTGGCTTATGTCGGCTGGCCATTTCATCAGACACTGCTTTTTCAGCAGAGGTCTTCTGGACTAATTAGTAAACCCTTTCAGATCTTAATAAGTGAGTGTACCTACTCCACCAGCCTCCAGTCATCAGTCGGCCTCACTATTACAGGGATTTAGTTATAACTTTTTCTCTAAGTATGAAATAGCAAACCAAACCAAGTATCACTTCAGCTGATTTTTCTCTTTCTCAAATGCAAATTGAATTAAAACACCTTGAGTAAAAGTGGAGGTTAAACAGCAGCTGAATCAACTATACTGGAGCAGTTACCTCTTTTCAGCACTAGCACATAGTTGGTTTGAGTGGGATTCAGATTTTGGTGTTGGAATCCTTTGCAGCTTCAGCTCTCAATAAAGGCAGCTGTGCATCCATCTTGAGTTTCATCAGTGAGTTTTTAACTCACAGAATAAAAGAAGCCCATCACTGCATGTTTGCCTGCTTGCTTGATTTTATTTTTTTTTATTGTTTAAATTACTACCTGCGATTTTGATGTTCAGTTTTTGGTGTTTTGACAAAGAAAAGTATCGAGTGTTGCAATGTGCTGGTGAGGAAGACAGAAGGGTTCACTCTTCTATTTTTCACAGTCATGAAAAAATAAAGTCCTGTGTTTACTTAAGGTTTGTCTCTATAGAGTAAAAGAGTGGAGAGTAGTGGAGTATGAGTGAAAGTTCCCCATACTGGTGGGCTTCAAATCTTCAAATGGAGATCAGGTGGAAAACAAAGATGATGATACAATTTTATGTGTATTTGATTTTTACCAGATCCATAAGCATTGTTATCTAAAGTGTTGATGTGTTCTGCAGCACTGAAATGTGTCCTCTTAAGACTGAGAAACTTGCCAGGTATTTCTGTGGTGGTCTTGGGCCACTGGGGACACAGTAAGTGTGGATCTCTGGTTCTTCACTGCTCTACTCCTTCATTTGATGCATAAGTCATTAGGATTTTCATTCACTGTAAAACCTGTTTTAAGGAAAGTGAAAGGGGAAAAAGTGTTATTAACCTATAGAGATCCAGGTGGGAGTGTGATGGTCACATCCCATGCTTTTTATGTTGTTACAAACTCCAGGCAGAAGAGTGTGGCTCTGGTCATGTTTTACACTGCTTTGCATTCCTTTTGGCTTCAACTGCTCCGTGTCACACCGACCCAGCTGAGCTCCCAGCAGCTCCGGGCAGAAATGACCCTGCAGCATGCAGTCTGGGACACTGAGATACAGGAAACTGATGAAAAACTCATATGTTGGGCAAGTTCTACAAAAGCTGAAACAGAGGGTTTGATTGACACCATTTCTTCTTCACTCCTTATCGCTGGAGTTGCACGCAAGAACTGCCGAGGTTTGAAGCATATGTGGGCATCTGTCATGGGAAATCTATTTTTGAACAAAAAGCCCCCTGTGCCAAAACCATACAAAATTCTCTCGAAGTATATCTCTCAGGAGTTACATGGTCTGTACCATTAGTAATGACATTTATGGTGAGTGGCAGTGCTAAATGTTGCCTTCAGGACACAGACGCTAAAGCCTTTGTTGTGTATTTGGTTTTTTTAACCGCCTTCCAAGGTCAGTATGTTACATTTCTAGTCAGAATGGAGAGAAGGTCCTTTATTGATTTATTTATTTACTGATTTTCTGCAAGCATTTAACTTCTTTGGGGACATGGTGTTAAATCCTCTTTGGTTATTTGCAATTTGGAGCAAGCTGATTTTTGTAAGACTTTCAAACATCTGAAGCTGAGCTGCTGGCAGTGGCTCCTGCAGCTCACTTTGAGCACCTCCAGAAACCCAGTTTTAGCTCTAACATGTAGAAGTGATAAAAAGGAGAAGGAGGTGACGAGATAAGCTGCAGCTGGCAAGTGGAAATAGAGGCTTCTTGGCTGCCTTGCTCTATGTTTAACTTCCTGCATCACCTCAGGCACATTTTCCATCCATGTGGTGTCTCAGCTCCCACAGATGCCCAGCAAAGCAGAGCCCCTGTGTGTCTCTGGGACACACAGATGGAAGGGGATGGGAAATGCAAAGAAACATTATTTATCCTCTTCCCAAAGCCTTATGCCAGCCCTAGGGTGCTCAGCATCCAAGCAGTCCTGTTGATGTCTTCAGTGCCAAAGCAGTTATGGTTGGGCTCTTTTGGGCTCTTCTCACCCAGGGAGTAACTAAAAGTGATCTGCAATGCCCATCACTTTGTCTCTGGCCTTCCTCTGAATTCATTTGCCTGCTGAGGCAGCTGAAGTATTGGTTTTTTGTAAAGCTGCAGATGCAATGGGTGTGTTGACAGGTTTGAGCCAGACAGGCAGGAGGTTTCAGCAGCCACCACGCAGGTGAAGATGTCAAACCTTGTCCTCAGGCTGTTGCCTCAGTGCCACCTGTCTGATCTCACTGTCCTGCAGGCATCCATCATCGTGTGCTGTATGTGCTGATAAGGTGATATTTAGACATGGAGAGACAGTAGTCTTTTATCTGTCTTAAAAAATGAGGGGAGCAGGAAGAACTTCTTTACTGTGTGGGTGACCACATGCAGGAAGAGATTGCCCAGGGAGGGTGTGGAGTCTCCCTCCCTGGAAACATTCCAGAACCATCTGGACACAATCCTGTGCTCTGGGGTGACCCTGTCTGAGCAGGGAGAATGGACCTGATGACCCACTGTGGTCCCTTCCAACCTCACCCACTCTGGGATTAATACACTAATAAATGGAGCTCCTAAGGATTGTGACACTATTAAAATTTTTTTTAAAATAATTTAAACAGAAAATAACTACTCCAAAATTATGTGTGGAATCCTGTACTCGTTTAAGTTACATATTTCAAGTTCTTCCCAAATTTATTTCTCAGTTATAATAAAATACATTAGGATTTCAATATCCTAATAAATTTCCAGTTAATGCCATGTGACAAATGAAGAAGACTGACTATAAACTGATGCTGAATTTTAAAACTAGAAAGTTAACAAGCCTAATTTGAGGACCACCTCGATTTTCTGTATCCAGTATACCTTTCTAGGAGAGCGTTTCTTGATAGAGTGTCAGTCTGACTTTGGTGTTATTTTGCTTTTTTACAAGAAGGTGGTTACAGTGGTTTTTGTTGCCGTGCCCTGGAGTTGTTCTGCCTTAGAGGAAGTTTGGTGACTGCACACAGTGTGAAAGCTCAGGAAAAGACACACAGAGGAAACAGAATGGTTGCTTTTTATGGTTGGCTTGTAACTCAGGGTGCCAGGTTTAGTATTATTTTCGTGCTCTATTTTCTGAATTGCCAACTAAAAAGAAAGTTTCTTGTTCCTAAGCCTACCAGGAGGCTTGTTTTTTACAGATGGTGATCTGAAGACAAAAGCTGTACGATGACTAACATGAGAGGACTATGTTCTGGATGTGAGATAAACTGCAGTCTTGCCTCCCTGGATTTCTGATTCCCATCTGTGTTCCAATCCTCTGTAATGCTTTGAAATTGGAAAGGGAATTGGCAGAAATGCTGTTGAAATATTTTTAAATTTATAGCTGCGTCTGTAAACAAGAATATCAAAACATTTTCCTCTCTAGGAATTTGGAAATGTCTCTTTCCTGCTTTCATACCATTGATAAAACACTCCAGAAGAGTGAGGATCTTGGTTTTAAGTCAGGGTACAGTGAGGATTTTGGTGTTGGTATTTATTTTTTTGGTCAAGTCCTGGTTTTAGCTTTGTAATGGAAAGACCACAGAAACTGTAAATGATAATTGAGTTAAACTCTAACAGTTTTTAATTAAAGGGAAAGTTTATTAATATAATTTATTTTCAGTGTGCATTCCAGAGTCTTCCCAATTTAGTTCCCAGATTATCCTGCAGGAGCTCAAAACAACAACAAAAAAAATCAGCAGAAAGTAGTTTTTACTGCTGTCTAATTGTAAACTTCTTCAGGATTTTCTTGGAATGAGGGAAAGATGTCCTAACATCGCTCTAGGCATTTTTATCATAAATTTAAATATATGCTTCTGGCATCTGGCTTTCATATAAGAGCATTCTTTGTAGTTCAATATGGCTGGGACGAGTATTTTCCACTCATCAAAGAGTAAAGTCTTTTGTGTTGTTTTTGGTTTGTGGTTTTGTTTTTGTTGGGTTTTTTTTGTTTGTTTGTTTTTGTTTTCTGAAGTGGTTTGTACAAGATTCTAATGGGAAGTGCATCAGAGGTTGTGTTTTGGGGGGAAAAAAAATTGTGTAAATATTTAAGTTTATTATGGGCATATAGGGGATCAGTTTACCAATGGCTTTATTTTAACTTTCACTTTTTTCCCCCTTTTTTGTGTTTCTCTTTATAAGAGTTATAAGAGCTGAGAAGTAATGAGATTTGTGTAGTTAAGGCTCTTTTAGACCCTTTTGGGAGCTGAATCCCCCAGTCTCCTCATCTATTCCCTCTCTGTGGTAGCAAACTCTCCTAAGTGATGGAGAGGAACAGCTTCCACATCACTGGGCTGTGCCTGAATGCCATTTCATGTCATGTCTAAAGATGAGTTGTTTCTTTTCTCTAGTTTTGCTTTTCTTTTTGTAGATGTGTGAGCATATCCTTAGCACAAGTGGATGGCATGAAATGCAAATGTGCCAGTTGTCCTGGCACTGGTTGCCTCGTGCAACTCCCAAAAATGGGCAGGATTCAGGGCAGAGCTGTGTTTGTGCAGGTGTTATGTGCATTTTCAGAAACCAAAGTGTGAAGGTGTCTGTTGTCCTGCTGACAAATCATTCTTTTAACTTCCAGTTGAGGTGAATTATAGATTTTCAAAGTGTGCTTGTACAGTTTATGATACTCCATCTGTATTCTTTACAGCAACTTTGGCATGACCGTTATCAGTCAAGAGAGTTTAAAAGGCTCTCCCTGTGGTAGCTGGGCTTCAAACAGTGATGGGTTTTGTATGCCTTTTAAGATTTCAGTATCTTGAATTGACAGCTCTGACAGGAGTAGCCAAGCAGGTTTGGGGATTTTTTTTTCCCCTAGACCTGGTCAATATGAGTAGATGATGATAGATTAAAGGTAGAGCGGTGACCTCTCAGATGAGATAATTTCTTAGTTTTAACAAGCTGATAATTATGTGGAACAGGGTTTATGGCTCACTGGGTACAGGGTTGGAACAGTGTCCTGAAGAGAGATCCAACTGCGCAAAGTACACACCCGAATTGTAGTGCTGTGACATCAGAAAAGGCACATCCTCCTCAAGACTTGGGCTGAGCCCAAACCTTGCTCAGAAACCAGAGCAGGGCATGCTAGGATACCTTCCTTTGCTCTCTGAGCTAAAATAGAGACTGTCTGTGCTTCCAGGAGTAGAGGATCCTGTATTTATGTTTTTGCAGATTCCCATCCTTACAAAGGAGATAATGCTCAAGAGTTGGTCCAAAATCCCAGACTTACCCTGTGTAATTCACAGAGATGAAACAGGTTTCTAAGCCACCTCTAACCGTAAAAATGATGAGAAACTGCTGCAGGGTGCTTGTGTTTGACGTGCTTGCATGAATGCAAAGAAGCTTACAAAAACATTCATAAATAAAACAATGAACAATAATAGTAATCATATTATTAATAATATAATAAATAATAATAATAATACATTCATAATAATGTGGGACATTATTTCAGACCTGTGATGCTAAAGCTTTGTCCCATTACAGATGTAGGGGTTTTACCACTGCAGTTGCATGAAGTGCAAGCTTTCCTTTGTCTCTCAAGTCCTTGTGCAGTAAATGTAGCTGGTTCAAACATTCATTAATATAATAATATTCTCTGTATCAAGACCACTGTGTTTGCCTCCACACAAGTGCTTTGGTACCCTGCACCTCATGTGCTCTGCAGCTGTTTCAGGGAGTTGGTGGAAAGGGCTGCAAATGCCAACATGGTACCATAGTACTTTGTTTCTGTCACAGAAGGCATATTACCTGTTAAATAACCTATCCCCAAATTGTATTTGGCATCCAAAGTTTTGTTTGGGTTTGGCATCTATTTAGGCTCGCGTTTAGAAGGAAAACTATATTATTAAGGAGATGATTCTTAGAACATGACTGGCTATGAAAAAAGTGCCCATCAATAACAGAGGAAAAATGCTATTTTTTTAATGAATCTGACAAAGTTCGGATGATGGTTTGGTATTAGGGGATGTACATGTCTCTGTGTGCATGGTATAATTTAAGACCTGCATCAGTGCAGTGGTAATAGAGACCTGAGGGGAGGAAAGGAAAAAGAAAATCAAACTTTTTTTGGGTGGTCTTTTCCTTAATACATATTGTTTCATTCCTTTCAGCATTAAAGCCTTTTCCTTTCCTACCAGTGCCAGAGGCTGAAACCTGGCGATGTGTGTGATTTGTTGAATTGTCAGCTCTGCTGCTGTAACAGGCACAGGGGTAGCAGCGCACTGCATTTTATCTGCTCACTGGGCTGGCTACATCAGCGTGGAATGTTTGTCTTTAGATTTCAGTTTAATGCGATTCCCATTCGAGTGGGCTAATGGGGTGAAAACTCTGTTTTAAAAGCTGATAATTAGTCGGAGCATTCATACATTTTCCACGGGGTTGTCATCACGTAGCTTTTCCCTAGAAGATGTCTGTTAAGAAAATTAATTTCCAAAAAGTTCCTTGCCATGCACTAGGTTGTTTTTAAAGCCATATTTTAAAGCTGTTGGTCTGGTCTCTCTGTGGACACCCAGAACACCCCACAACCACACAGGGGTGGTGCCACAGGTACACGTGCAGCAGCAAAAACCCAAGGCAAACCCTTTGAACTGAAACTCTGATGTTTCAGAAGCCTTTGAATGTATGTTTTACATGGCCTTGCTCCAGCCAAATCTTTAGAGAGCCACATTCTGATATAAATACTTGAGGGAAAGTTACATCCTCAGCTTCAACATCAGAAAACTTGTCATTATGTCAGATATAAAGTCCACGGTGTCAAGAGGTCCGTGGCAGTTTCTACCACTGGCTCCTGATGTGAACAAGGGGAAAGCTTTTAAGCTCTTTGTTTATTTGAAAACACTTACAAAAATACAGTGATGGTACCCAGCTACCACCTTAGAGAGGTAATCCTTAGAAAGAATTTTAAGGGTGTTGACCTGTGCATGAATACATAAAAAACCCAAAAAGCTGTGCCTGTGCTGAACTGTGTGTCTCGCTGGGTTTGCTGGTGAGGGGTTTCAGTTTCCTGCTGAAAGGCAACATTGCCTTTATAAGGCCAAATATATAATGATTTTCTCCTTATTTGTAAGGGTATGGGCATAGGGTGGAAAGTCAGTGAGCAATCAGACATGCTGTGCCATCCATGGACTGCATCCCCTTCACATGGCACTGGCAAAGCTGGGCAAACATTGAGATGTGGCTGCTGCTGGCTGGAAATAATAGTCCAGAGATGGGTTACACCAGAAAAGTATTTTTCTTGGTGGAAAAGCTAATTGTGTTAAATGTCTGCTCTGAATAGAAATCTTTGACATTTTAGTACAGAAGTGAACGCTTTAAATGGGCGGGGGGGGGAATGGATTTTAGTTTATACAGAAAGCCTTGATCAGAAAACGACACTTTGTGGCTGTAACTTGCTATAATTTGCTGTGTTAGTCTGCCTGATAGATAAACTGCATCTCATTAAGGCATTGTGGTGTTGAAGATATTTCTTGAACCTGAACAACCCTCATTAATGTAATCTTCTGAACAGTTTTTAATAAGGGAACATGTTTAACCTCACTTTTCTTATACCTATGCCTTTAGTTTTGGGAGGAGAGGTTGGTTTGTTAAACTTTACTTCAAGCTGTGTCTGGCAGAAAATTAGGAAAATCTGAAATCAGGGAAATCTGCAGAGTTACCTTCTGAGAAATGCCCTGTTTTGCCTACCAAGTATGTCAGGGAAATAATTTCCTTATACACTAAAAGTATTTGTATACAGAAGTTTTCTGTATTATGCCCAAGCGATTTTGGATTTGAATGAACTGGTCCTGTAATTTTTGAGGCTGTGCCTCCGGAGGCGGGGGAGGGAATGGGTGGTAGGTTTTCTTTTTTTGTGCTTGAATATAATATACAGTATTTTATCTGTAATTTTTTAAAAATATATGCCAGCACTTTTTTTTTTTTTTTAGTGCACAATCGAGTGGGTTTCAATAGAGTTATTTTTACCAAAGGGTAATGTCTTCTCTCCAAGTTCAACTTCTGGCCACACAAAGTTTGTAATGCTTTTGCTTTTTAAGGAATCTAATGTGAGATAGAATGTAGTCTACCAGCAGCAGCTTTTGCTTTGAAAGCTAAATTTTTGGAACCCTGCCTGGTTTTCTGTCGCCTGGGGTTCTGCACATTTCCATAACTTTTCCAAGTGGTAAAGCTGAAGGAATATATCCTTTTTGCATCATCCATGAGAATATCCAATTTGTAGCATTTGACCATGTCACTGAGTGTAATTCAGTGTATAAAGGCTAGCAGGGTTAAAAGAAATCAATCTACCTCTTGCAAAAGTTAAAAGCTTGACAAGCACCTTAGGCACAAGAAGGATTTTACACAGATAAACTCTTTCAAGTCTCAGGAAGTTCCAAAGCCTTCTGCTAACAGGGCACAGCACCTCAGGGGCACCTGAGAGCTTTATTTCAAAGCTGAGAAAATGGGTGAAAACAGGTGGGATGCTCAGACTTGAGCCAGTGACAACGATGGGCTCACTCTTGTTGCTGTTGGGTCTGTGGTTGTTTATTTGGGAGGCAAAATGATTGGCCTGGTGAGCAAAACAACCCCCTGGGTCCCATGTGGGGAGGAGATGCCTTTAGCAATTTCTCTCCAATGTTCAATTAGTAGCACTTGTCACTGGGCATGTAATTCTGAGGAGACTAATCCTCACCTTTCCCCAAGGAGACAACACTTGCGAACATCAGGGTCACACAAGCTGTTTTCTTCAGCATTCCTGAGGCATGGGGAGGGAAGCCTGGCTTGGACAAAAATTGGGATGTTCTAAACCCACAGAACCTAGTTAGGTAGAACAGTTTGGGGTGTATGCAGAGATGCTTAAGGAAAGCTCATAAATGCACTTCTAGCCCTGAACGAAAGCCCAAACCTGGAAGAAAAGGGAGGGAAGAGCAGAATTTCTTACAGAATATTTGAATAATGGCATCAGTAGAAGACTGCACATTGATAGATACCTTTTAGGCAATTTAGGTCCTTAGGCTGAAGAGCTATTATGAAACCACTGAGCGCCTCGAAGTGCAATGTTGCATGAGCTTGTCTGTGCCAGGCTCATTTCCTGCCCTTCCCAACCTTGTCCCTCACTGACAGCAACAAGAGAGCACCTTTGTTGTGCGTGGCCAGAAGTTGGGGCTGATTGATGTGAAGTGGGTGCCCAGCTGGTGTGATGGATGGAAACACCTCTTCTCCCAGTGAACTTCACCTTCTTTCACGAGAGGTTTGATGTATTTTGAGCAGGTTTACCATTTGTCCTTTGACAGTTTCAGTGCCCAGTCGGTGGAGATGGACTGGAGATGGCTGGCAGTGAAACCTTAACAAATGTGCTGGCATCCAGGCATAGCATTTCATGGATTTTTAGGTTTGGGGGTGGTTTGGTTTTAGTTTTTTTTTTTTTGTCCTGGCTGGTTGTGGAGACTTGAGATCCCTCTGCTCTGTTAAGGGAATGTGGATTTTTTAATTGCTGTGTGCTGAAATAAATCAGAGAGTGCTCTTTTCACTTAGCACTAATGCTTCTGTTACAGACTCTGCTGGTTTTCTGTCGCTGCTGTCCACAAGGGGCTGGGCAGCTTTTTTGGGGTAGTGTGATCTCAGATGTTGTAATATGCAGTCAGCACTTTTCTCCTCTGTTTCTCCCTGGTGTTAATTACAAAGCCTTTGCAGCCTGCACCATTGCTTCTTTTCAACTCTGTTTAGTCAGGCTTATTTCAGAAACTAAATAAAGGAGAGGGAACTGAAGAATTAACACAGGCACCTGCCAGTGCTTGAGTTAATGAGCTATATGAAGGAAAGCCTTGTGAAATTTCCCCCTCCTTCCCCCCCCCTCAATTTTAATTACTCTGGTTATCCTATAGCACCAGTCAGCACTCCAAATAGTGTTAATTTATTTGCCACGAGAAATCCCATGAAAAGAGCTACTTCCATGTGTAGTTTTAACCCTTACATTTATCCCAACATCTCATAGGAATAAGGAGAAACCCTAAGCCTGGGATTTCTGCCTCTTAGAAAAGCATGAGATGCTCCTGCACTGCATGTTGAGCTGGGAACTGAGGGCAGCCACTGACCCTTCAGTTTTAGCTCACCCTCTCTGACTCCACTCACACGTGTTTCTGACCATCTGAGTGCAACACTTGATTTGTGGTAGTTGCTGCTTTTGGCTGTTACATGGAGGGGGATATTTGAACCCCAAATCCTGCACAGGATCCAGCCAAGCCAGTGGGGAAGGGACAAACCCTGCAGTGCTCCCATGCTGAGCATTCAGCAGCAATTTTGGAAAGTTGCAGAGTTTTTCTTTGTGGTTTTTTTTTTTTTTTTGGTCATATATATATGACTGATATTTGAAATAAAATAATAGTTGAATGACACACAATACATTGAACTGCATTTCAGTCTCACTGATCCCTCACAGTGTGTTTTTGTGCAAACTGGGCAGCAACTCATCCCTGTTTCATGCAAGGTGGTGTCTCTCTTCAAAATACTTCTTGGCTGTCCCACATGGTGACATTTGAGGACTGGAGCTTTTTGAAAGGTGAAGAGCAGCACTGGTTGTGTGAAGCCCTTGATCTTAGATTAAAATAAGGCTCAGCATGCAAGGGTGAAACTCAGGATGGTGTTCTGAGTGTTGGAAAGGTGGTCTGGGAAACAGGAAACATCAAAGGAGTGTTTTGGTCCAGATATCCATCAAACGGATTTTATCCATCCATGTAGGCAGTGAAACAGCAGTCTCAAGAGGATGCTGCTTGCTAACATGAGAAAAACACCTAATTAAAGGAAGACATCAGTGTGACACGTTAAAGCACCAAAGTGGCTGTTTATCTGAATTGCCAGCAGGTTGCTAACTCTTCATAAATGTAAAAAAATAGTAGTGTTTGCCCAAGTTTCTCTTTATAGAGGCAGAAAGTATAACTTCCACACTTTGGGTTTCTCAAGGTTTGGTATAACTGTGGTGTGAGTACAGTAAGATGTTCCTTTTCCTGTTCTGAAAGGTAAAATGACTCCATTTTTTGGGAACATTTGTTTATTTTTTACTACCACAAAAAGGCCAGTGCATGATTTCAGAGGCTGCTTGTCATGGGGCAGCAAAGAATGACTTTACACTTTATTTTTGAAATGGGAATTACATCTTCAGCTTTCTGATATTTCTTTTCCTGAAGATTGCTCTTCTCTCCTCTGCAAGTAGTTGAGTTTTCCTCTTATTTTTTTTGCTTTCTGCTGCTGTTTTTACTTCTCCTCCTCCTCGCTATAATTACATCTCACCTGCTTATACATAGTGGTTCAAAAGTACTTTTTTAATTAGTGTTATCATAGAAGTTTCTTCCTAAAGTACAGTAGCAATGTAATAAGGAATTACTATGTCAAAAGGGAAATTCATTTTCTCTGTCTTTACTGAGAATGGTGATTAAAAGGAGAGAATTGGAGAGATTGGCTGGTTTGTGACACAACTCTAAATAAAGGGTTTGGGGTTGCCTGTGCTGCTTTCTTTAGGAATACCAAACACACACAAAATATATAAGGGGAGAGAATTTTTTCTAACTTTCCACAGCCAAATAAACTAATTACCTCTGCTGTAATTCAGGTGACACTATCACAGTATTCATTTGTTTTGTTCTTGCAACCTTTTCTTCTTTTGTTTTTATCTAATTTAATTTTGGCAGTTAAGACTGAAGCATCTCACTGTCTTTTCTACAAATACAAATGTTAGATTGTATCTAATGCTTTGCTCAGTCTGAAATCTGCTTTTACAATCTTTCCAACTCACTACACATTTAAATTTCTTTTTTTCCACAGAAGTCCAAAGCATATTATTTCTGAGAATATTAGGATTGGAAGGCATGATTGAAGGATATTAACCCTCAGTGCTGGTTTTCTACAGTGGTTCTCTGTCACATCCAACTCAGAGGCTCTGCTTGAAATGGTGATCTCAGAATCTCCTTTGCCAAATCATTACACTATTTATTTTTAGTGGTTTCCTTTTCATCTTTTAAGATGTTAGCTTTAATTTCTCGACTACAGGCATTTTTCTCTTTCACTTGCCTCACTTTTTAGGAATACTTCCTAGACTTTTATGAATAATGTTAAATTTCAGCAGTGTTTCTCCTCTGATTAACCAGTGAAACCACTTTAAAAAAAATTAGATTTTCTACACAAATATAACTTTTTTTTTTCTTTTAATTGGCATTTTCTGGGTGCTGTTCTGGTCAGAGTTGGTGGGCATTTTTTGTGCATGCACTGGGTAGATGGACCAAATTCTGCCAGCATACTGGATGAAACACTGGACATGTCTGACAACAGTGACTGCTCAAAACAGGAATGTCACCATCTTCTTCCTAAGACAGAGCTATTTTTTTCAAGTTTGGAAAGGAATGTTAAAAGTCTCTGGTTGTGCCTTCGCTGTTGCTATTCCCTGAGGTTCAAAAGTACGATCTTGAAGCAACACGTCGTTCTACATTCTGCCTTTCTCACAGCAGAATTGTCCCACTGCACAGCTATTTCTGGCCTCAGCTCAGTCTCCTGTCTGCTTTGGGTTAGCTCTTCTTCTCTGTGCCCCTTTGATTTCTCTGCAGTGCCCCACATGGACTGGCTGCACTTTTAAACCCATTTCTCTAGTCTTGTCAGCTGCACCTGCCACATCTGCACTGGCATTAGCCCAGAACGTTTTCTGGGGATAGGTGATATCCTTGGAGTGACCTTAGTGGCCCCTGGGGAATTGAGATCCTGCCTTGATGACATTCCAATGTCTCTGAATGTGGTTGCATTTATTTTCTCGTCAGTGAATTCATGTGCTTGTTCTACCAGCTTAGCCCTCTGTCTCAGGAAGTGTGTTCTGTGCAGGTTCTTATCCTGTATTTTGGCAGTGCTGCTCCAAAGGCCATTTTCTTTTTTTCTTTTGGTTTGATGGCTCATGTAAGTCAAAGCCTTTCTATTAGGAAAAAAACCCAGCAGTTTATTATAACTGATCACATTTTCTTGCTTGTTCTCTCTTTTTTTTTTTTCCTTTTAATTCTCTCATCCATTATGAATACCAAAGTTCAGCCAGAGAATTTTGTGGCTTGCTCTCCTCTGTGCTAGGTCTTAATCAGAAAATCGGTGGTTAGGATAATGAAGGGGCTATGCATTGCTTTTTTTGGCTTAATTAAACAGCAGATAGCTGAAGGAAATCAACATATAAACGCTGAAAATGATTGTAATAAGTTTCTTGTATTTATTGTTTAGGATTATAAAACAGTGGAAAAAAACCCTTTTATTATGAAATAATGGAATCTATGCATTGCTCTCCCTAAGAAGAAATTTCCACAACTAATGTTACTGTGTTAATTTATAAGTTCTTATAAATTTCTCCTTATCTGTATAACATCTCTTTATACATATTAATAACTAAATGTATATTCATGCTCATCTGAGCAAATATCAGTTATCAAGAGCCATTTGGATCATAGATCAATGCACAGAAATCAATCCTGCCCAAACTGGTAGTTATCCTGGAAAGAGCTGCATTCCCCAAACCTCCTATTAAAGGAGAATAAAGCACTGAGTGAAACAACTTCAAAATAAGAATGGCTGGATGGGTGATTTTAGGGGCATCACTTTCCCTTCACTTTAGGGGCAACTGGGGACATAAAAGTGTCATCTGTTCAACAACTGGGAAATCCTTCTTAGCCACCACCCTTAAGGAAAATTTATAAATTGCTCTTTGGAAAGTTGGGGAAATATTCTTCAGTACCTATGTGAGGAATAAGCCTTTGGGAAATCACAATAAAGTGTTCTGGTAATATAATTGCACAGGTTAAAGGAAAAGAACATAATGGGAGCATGGCTGGGATGTTTTGGTGTGGTTTATATTGCACAACGGGGTGACAGGCCAGGAGACACCAAATGTGGGAGAGCTGTCCCCGGAGCTGCTCCGAGCTGAGGAACAGTCCTCAATGCTCAACTAAGTTGAGAAAGCAAAATGAAAAGATAAATAAATCCTGGGATTCTGTTGTGGAAAGACAATGGGAATGGAAAAATAGGACAAGATGGATCTCTGCAGTCCCATCCTAAAATTTGGAAACGAAATAATTGAACGACTGCTGTAGAATTTGTGTGGGTTTGGCCTCCCAGCGTGTGTTGGGATTTTCCCCCCGAAATTTCAGAACTGGCAGAATCAAACATTTTGCAACATGCATTTCAGCAGAGGTTTTTATCTGTGTTTATCAGGAAATTCTGTTGGCTCACATCAGTGTTCCTATTAGACATGCTGATGTCCTCACTGGTGAGAACAGCTTAACTGGACCCTTGCAAACACACCTGGGGACATTACTCTGATATAAGAAGCTCCTACTTGGGTTTCTTGCTGATATTCTTGTTAAGGGCATCAGCAAGCTGCCTGGCTTTAGGTGAGGTGGCTGTTGGATTTCTTTAAGCCGATGCTACTCTCCTATAGATCCTGGCTTAATTTCAGGCTAATTGTTTTAACTGGAATTGATTGAGAAGCCATTTGAGATAAACTGATAGAAACTATTGTTAAGCAAGAGGTGTGCAGAGAGATTTACAGTCATGGGACTGAAATAGGTTCATGCACACGTTGAGAGGGTCCACCTTTCACTAGTGGCTGCCCAAAATGTGATTAGCATCAGCAAAGCAAGTAAAAGGGTTTCAAATGTTGCCCCACCGAGCACAGATGCACGGCTGAGCGACTCTGGGTGTGCTGAAAGCTCTTGGAGCGGTTTCATGCAGGTTGCAGTTGGTCTTTTACAGCTTAGCACAGGAGTCAGTGCAGCTGAGGAAGGGTGAGGATCCACAGTGCCTGCAGCCCAAGGTGAACGATGAAAGGAGCTTACACAAGTGCATTTGACAGTCTTTTGTTTGCACCAGGGGAAGAACATATGCAAATGCAGCTACTATTTCTTGATAAGCTCTTAGGCTGTGCCTAGTCAGTCGTGTTTGAACTCTCGTTTGCTTCTAAACAAAAGGAAATGAAACCTCCAAAAAGCAAACAAACAAAAAGTTGAAAAAGCACTCCTTGTGTGTCCATCAGGAATATGTTTCAGCTGCTGCAAAGGAGGAGTGATCTTACCTTACTGCTAACTGTGAAACTGCAAAGCTTCAGGTCAAAGTAGGAAGGTATGGCTAAGGAAAGTATTGATACACAGAGTTTTTTTAGCAATTGCTGAAAGATATAAATATACCTTATCCACTGATACTGTAATTCTGTGAAGTTGAGGGACTACCACAGATGGGGGTCATAGTAGAATGAACAGGGACAAGTGGTTTTCTGGTCCTGTGTTCTCTTTCTGGCAGTGGCCAATCCAAAATGCTCGTGGTTTTATGGTCTGTTTTTCTATTTGGGAATATGTGTTAATGCAGAAGTAATTTTGAACGGGTTTTAAAGGCCCATCCCAGAAGTTGCTGGCCCTTGGGGTGAGGGAGAGTAGGGAAGAACTTTACTGTAACGTACTGATGTGGGCAGGCAGGGACCTTGATGGGACTCAGACTCTCCCCAGAGGCAATATCCATTTTAACCGCTTCATTCATGCTGATTACTTATCTTTTATAATCTGCTCTTGTTCCCTTTCACTGGAAAAGAAACCCCTTTAAATTTGCCAGAGGAGAGGGTTGATTTTATCCTCCCAACCTCATTTGTGTTTTCTTTTCTCTTTATCTACCTCTGAACACGGTCACTGCTTCGGTCGCTGCTTCGGGATCTCTTGGACTCAGAGTTGAACTGAATTTTCCGTATGTAGGCAAAGATCTGGCCTGTATAGTAACTTTTTAATAACTTTTTCCATCATTCCCCATGCTAATTTTCCCGGTCCCGAATATATAATTAGAGAGATAAAGCCTGTAGATAAAGCCAAGCCCCTACTAATCTGTTTTCACTGCTCAACATTTCTGCTGTCAAAATTGGACTATGTGGAAGCAAATGCAACTCCAATTTATTTTAATGGGAATTCAGGATTTTTCAGATTGTGCCTGATTAAACCTGCTCCCGATCCCACTTTGCTGTAAATTATTCTGGTTTTACAGAACATAGTCAGTTGCTACTTAAAAAACTGCTGCTGGCAATTAGGTAACCAGGCTGCCACAGCAAGTTTTTCTCCACTGAACTTGGCAGTGTGCAAGTTCTGTCTCATCCCTGGGGGTCCATCCCTAAAGAGCCAAGGTTAAGTTTAGTGGATGTGAAGGCTGGATAATCACATGGATTCTGAACTGCTCAGCCAGGCCAAGTCTCTTCTTGCTTAAGTTGGAGCTGTTTCAAGAGCTCTTATGAAACAGTTATTTTAGTAATCTGGAATTCATAGGATATTTGGCTATGAAAATAACATACTATTTTTTCCCCCTGTATATTAGGAAGGATGTTACTTAGAAATTGCACAAAGCTTCTGCTTTTTACTTGGACTGTGGTATCTTAGTGCAAACGAGTGTTGAGGTAGTAGGCTTATTTGAAAATAGCAGACAGTAGATGGGTAAAATGTTAATTAAAAATTTGTAGACTCTCTGCCTATTGTTGTTCTATGATTATTTTCTACTGTTCTCTTTATGACCTTAAATATTTCCTTACCTCTGTCCATGTTCAGTAGAAAATTCAATGTGATATTTGTTTACAATCAAAAATGGTTTTGTCATACAAATCTTTTATAGGACAGAAACTCAATAGACAAAAGTGGCCCCTAGAAAGGTTTCTTTTATGAATGTATTCTCAGTAAAAGTTCTCAGTGAAAAAAAACAAACCTGTAGTCAAGGGTAGAACAAACAGAGAGGGAGCCCTTTTGTATCCTTTCCAACACGTTTCAGAAGCAAAGGCAGAATGGGTTGGTTGGTTTGGTAATTGCTGCTGTGGCAGCTCTCTTAAAATGGCCCATCATTAGCCACACACAGTGAATCCACCAGGAATAGGCATTCCTAATTTCTGAGAGTTTTGGTTTCCTTCCCTCACCACTTTGGAAGTATTGCCATGCTGCTCATGGTGAGGTGATCTTGCTTTTTTAGAAGAAAGATGGTTTTTAATAGAGCACTACCCTGTACTACTGTCTGAGCCTCAACTCCTATTCTGACTCTGTTGTGCCAAAGTAGTGAAAGATGCAGAAACAATGCTGTAGGAAGAATGAAATAACAATATCCATGTTCTACAGGAGGCTTTGGAGAGTGCATGAAACAGGGGGAGGTTTTCAGTATCAAATGCCACTCTAGGATTTGATAATGTGGTATGAAAAAGTGGTATTTTCAAGAATTGGTAACATCAGCTTTAAATCCCTAAGAAGTGACATGTCTGTGGAACCAGCTTTCTTTTCAGGACTGTCAGTAGTGCAGATACACAGACATTGATAGGTAGAAACCAAGCCGAAGGTTTGACCTCTACAAGCCAGAGGTCTGGACATTCTGCCCCTGCCCGCCAGGCAGCTTAATGTTTCTTCTGGTGAATTTTAGATAGTTATTTTCCCCCCTGCAGATTCACAGTAAAAGGATCTTAGAGTGTGCAGAAAGTGCTCCACAGGTCCCTCTGTTCACTACTGCCAGCTCTGGGAGTTGCTGTTCCTTTTTCCCCACAGTCATCCATTGAATTTAATCTTTGCTTCTCAACTTTCTCACTTCTCACCTGTTAAATTGGGTGGGAGTCTCATGGAATAGACCATGGTCTTGTCAGCCTCTGAATAACTTCTGCAAAGTCCAGTATAGGAGTCATTCTCCTCTCTCATGAGGAGAACCATTGCCAAGACAAAGCAAAGCAAAAGGAGGGTGCAGTGGAGCAGGCAGGGCAGCAACATTTCCAACTGCTTGGAGGGTAACAGGGAGGATTAATATGATTCAAGACAAATTTACAAGTATTGCATCACTCTTTTCCAAACTGGGACTGTTGACAGCTATTAAATCAGTTGTAAGTATTACAGCTCTTAAGTTACATTATTCATCAGGAATAACAAGGCTAATTGCTGCTAGACTGCTTCAAGTGTTTGCTGTACACACATTCAACCCAGTGGTCACTGCAACCAAGAGAAGTGGGAAAAGAGCAAAACATTTTTTAGCCATGATCTTAATGTGGAAGGAAAGTTTTCCTTGTTAGGGAACAGTTAGAAAGTGAATTATGGCCATATTTGTATCTGGCTTTCTGGTCAGCACAAGTCAGTGTCCCAATTTATATCTGGACCTGGACACAGCAGCTGATGACTCCCTGTCCTTCTACCTGCCCTCCCATTGCTGGCCACGTGCTGCTCAGACAAGGCTATTTCACCAGTGCTGAAGGCAGTCCAGAAGAGGTTCAGTGCATGGTTAGTTTGTAGGCAATTTAATTGGGAACAAGCTGAAATGAAGGGCTGTGTGTGTGCCATTTTCTTGGCACCACGTGGGGATGGGAGTGCCCTGTCTGCTGCTGGGGAGTGGTGTTGGACCTGCAGTGCCAGCTTTGTAACTGTGCCAGGCTGTCAGAGATGGTGGGAGTGCAGCACCAGTGACATTCACATCAGTGGAGCATCATTTCGGACTGGTGAGGCTGCAATGGGACATTTCCCTGATGCATTTTGACAGTACCTTCTAAATACGATTATACTTGCCCATGGTCATCATTTGTGTTCTAACTGGAAATAGAGGAAGAGGCAGCAAGGAGAGGAGCCAGTTAAAACCTCCTGTATAACAGCTTTACTGACTTCCACGGACACTGAAGTTTATACTGGCCTCAGAGCATGTTTGTGAATGTTTTTTTATTTGTTGTTAAAAGGTTTCTACTATACTTCAATTAACTGGATTCCTCTGTCTGAAGCTCGGTGCCTTATATAGGAGAAGAATGGTATACGGGATGGTTACAACTGAGAGACACACTTACTCTGTGAAATTAGAGTTTGTGGTCTGCTGAACCATAAGACACAGTTTATATAACCTCTTCTAGCAGTCCAGTGTTATCCCATCCTGAATCCTTGTACAAGCACTTAGTCGTAAGCAACCTTTTTCCTCTCCTCCCCTCGGTGTCAGCCTGGGCAGGCAGCAGGGCTTCTTAGGATCTCATTTGTCTCTGGGTTTATATCTTTGTTGTTAAAAAAAAAAAAAAAAAGTGTATTGTGTAACTCCACATCTTTTCTGCAGAGAAGGCAACAGTATTACCTTCATTTTGTCTGCTTTATTTTATCTGTGGCTCTGATTTAAGAATCAGGAGCTGGAAGGGGAGTTTCATGTCTGCTGCTGGGTGTGCAGTTCAAAGGTAGCGGTGATGTGTGTTGTGTGTGCTGGAAACCAGTTGTCTTAGTCAAAGTCAAGCAGAAAATTATTTCAGTTAAAACCCAATTTCCCAAGGATAGGCTTTCTTGACTTGATTGGTTTCATTGGAGAAATTAACTTCTCTGTGTTTGTTCAACAACACAATCTTTGGTGGTGTTAAAAATATGCAATATACTCTGTGTTAAATAATATTGGTGTTGTCCATCTTTACTGTCTGTTGCTGTGGGAGGACTGCTGAGAGCCTGGAGAGGAGAAAACCTTTTTCATTGTCCTGAGATTTTTTCTACCCTCTGTCTGTAACTTGTTTTAATTTTTTTTCACATAATAGAAGATTTAAAGGACTTTATTAAATGATAAAATGTAGGACTTTCATTACAGATCAGAATATGCCTTTGCTTGAATATATTGGCTGTTCTTCAGATGGCTGATTAAACTACTGTTCTATTAGTAGGCAACAATTTCCTGTGTTTTATGCACATCAATGTGGTGGTATATCACTTGCAATCTAGACAGCAGTGGACTGCCCTGACCCAGTAAGATTCAATTTTGGTTCAATATCCTACCACATAACTTACTTCATTATCAGACATGCCATCAGGTTTTATGACCTGATTTGGTCAGAAAAAGTAAAATAGGTCTTTTAGACACGGATCTGTGATCAGAGTTTTGCAGAGCGAAGTATTTTGATTTCCCTGTTTCCAGGATAAAGTAGAAAAATTATTCCAGCTCAGCTGCAGAGTGTGTGGTTCAAACCTCTCAGTCAGCTCCAAAGGATTCTAGTGGGAGTAGCCGGGAATATTTCTAGTAGGGGAAAAAAAACCACCATGGCCTCAATTCTGCATCAAGTGGTACTGATAGATGCAGAATTTCCTATCTCATGCTGGATTTACCTTAATGCTTTCAGCTTCTGAGGGTTTTGTATGTCCTTTCAGCCTCCTAGGTTTCTGCTTTTGCATGTTAAAGCAAGAATTGAAAGAAATCAATGTTGAAAACAGCATTGTAGTTAAATCCATTGTGTTTATAATATCGTTCCTTCATTCAGAAGAGGGCATGATGTCTCTACAGCAAAAGCTTTCATAGAAAACACAATGCAGAGCCCTGATAAACATTGTAATGCTGCTCTTTGACTCTTTTCCTCATAAAATACAGTAGCATTAACTTGCTGCTAATGTTGAGCCTCAGTGGACTTGAGAACTGGCAGTTGAACATGTGGCATTTTATATTAGCCCACAGTATCATTTTTTACAGAATGCAATACTGGAACACAATACTGGAAACTCACTTCTCTCCCCTTCTGATGACTTTTCTGCATTGTGAAGCGAGTGCTGTCGGAGAATATTGAGTTCTTGGTTTTGTTACTGTTTGCAAAGCTTCTCCTCTATGAGGAAAGATTTAATCCTGTAGCAAATACCCTGTAAAATGCAATACATCAGATTCTTTGTTTTCTAAATAGCTGAGGTTCTACCCCCCTTGGATTCACACAGGTATCAGGCTAATGAATAAAAATGCTGAACTGTGGGATATTTTTTTCCCCATTTACGTTTAATTGGGTTTTTGATCAGTGGATAATTGCTTACCCTGCAAAACCAGACTTTTTTAATACATCGGGAGAAATTGCATGTTAAGTGATTAAGAATTTTCTTTTGAAAAGGAAAAATGCCGAGGAGGAACAGGTAACATTTTGCTAAAGCACACAATGTATTAATACAGCACTTGAGTGCTGCGATAGTTTTGCAAAAGCCTTGGGCTTTTCCTTTCAGCTGTGAGAAGATTGTCAGTGCACAGATGTCCCCAGAGGCCACAACTGTTTAATTTTCAGGCTTTCTGCTGGAAGGATGAAAATACAGTCAGTGAAAAAGGCATGTGAAGAGAAGGGATTGTTCTGACAATGCTGAAGCCACAATGTTTTGGTCTTCTGCTTAAAGCCTTTCTTTAGTAATCACTGAAACCCCTCTGTGCCTATTCCACATTATGGTTAAACACAGATGATAATGTCTGTTTATTTGTGTTTACATGTTTAATGGCTTGAAAATTATAAAATCATCCTCTTCTTTTTTTTTTTCCCCACTGCCAGGTCTTTTTCAATCTTTGTTCTTATGAAAATATCAATGCTGACCGCACTGAGATATTTGCAGGCTGGTACTCATGGCTTAAGTCTGCATTAGCAAGTAGTGTGGCCAAGTAGGAGCAGATCAGTGGCATTAAGCACTTGGTTTGAAGGACTGTGCCAATACCATAAAAATTTCAGCCTGTTTTGCTCCAGAATGTCTCTACCAGATAGAGATACCTCCATCCCTGTAGCAGGGACTGCATCCTCCAGTGTACCTGGAGTAGATATATTTGTGTGATCTTTATGTTTATGGTCCTTATGTTTATGGCACTTTATATTGTGAATCAGATCGTGGCAAGAGGGGAGAACTGGGGTTTTGCTTTAAAAGTGTGGCCAAAACACTTCCAGAAATGCTCCCGTTAAGTGGCATTAACAGCATCATCGGCAAAGCAGGGGCTGTTCCTTGTACACTCTTACAAACCATGGCCTTGTTCTGGTACACTAAATTACATCACAGACTTAAGTCAGCAAGTGGCTTAGACCAAAGTTTTTTGTTTATTCTTTTTTTTTAATACAAGTTTAAATGCCCTTCCCTGCAGCCACCATTTCTCTCCTTCAGAGCTTCCCTTTCCCAGCACCACCTGCCGGTGAATTCAGGGAGCAGAATGTCACATGGCTGGCAGGGAAAGTGACACTGAGGGATTCAGGAGCCCTTCGTTGAATGAGACCATTTTCGATTTTCATCCCCTGTTAATCTCAGTGCTTAAAAATGCCATCCTGTTTTGGTTTGTATGGGGTTTTTGGTTGGTTGGTTGGTTGGTTTTAGCAAGGGAGGACAGTATAGCATCTCCAGTGCTTGCTTCCTGAACTTCAAGGCTTTTGTGCATCTAGCCGTGTCTTGCCTCCAGAAACTGAATTTAAAAATATATTAAAGCTGGGGAAACAGGGAGCAATCTTTTAGATATCTCTGCAAATTAGAGATAAACTGAAAGAGCTAAAAGGTGTGATAAAGTTTGTTAAAAATTATGTATAGATATTTTAGTCACTGGCCATTAATTGACCTTTTTATTTTTAATTTATCAGCAGTATTTCGATGTTATAAAATTGTCAGCGTTTAAACCCAGCTGACAGCTAAGCCCCTCCCATCCACTCACTCACTGTCTCCTGCTGAGATGTGGTAAGGGATGAAAAGAGTAAAGTTAGAAAACTTGTTAGTTGAGATAAAGACAGTTTTGTAGGAGAATAAAAGCCATGCACAAGGCAAACAAACCAAGGAATTGATCCTCCACTCCCCATGGACAGGGAAGGTGGGATCCATCACACCTGACAGGGACTTGGGAAGACAAATGCTATCACTCCAAACACCCCCCCTTGATATTCCATACAATGTGGAATATCCCTTTGGTCTGATCAGGTCAGCAGTGCCATCTGTGTCCTCTCCCAGTTGGTTGTGCAACTCACGGGGTTGGGGTTGGAGGCACAAAGGCCTTGGTGCTGTGCAAGTGCTGCTCAGCAATAAAACCAAAGAAATGCCTGAATTCTCAGCACCATTTCCAGCACAACTCCAAAACACAGCCCAAACTTCATTCCACCAAAACCAGCATAAAAATGGATTATCTTTTCTGTGACAGGTACCAGATTAACAGCACCAAGAAGCCAAAGCCCTCTCTTTTTTATCAACAGAAGAGGGTGTAAGGAACACGAGCTTCCCCCAGACCGCTGGAGCAACATGCCAAAACCCTGACCTCAGAGAACATCTCTAAGGGGAAAGGCATTTGTGAAATTTCTCTTCCAATTAGTTTGACAGCTCTGCTGAGACTACCAACAGAAGTACTAATTCCTGCTAATTGCAGGAGTGGACCTGTGTCATCAGGGAGCTGGGGCTGAGCTCTTTGCCACATCACACAACCACCAGAAAGCATTTTGATTAGGAGGTGTCACTGGCAGAAAGAGCACTGGAGTGGCAGCCTCTTCTGCATTAATTTTTTCACCTGCAAAATGGGGACAAGAAGCAGAATCATGTCTGTATGTGCTAACAAGGGTAGAAGGTTGCAAAAAACCACGCAGCCTCAGTAAATACAAAATCGTGTTCCCTCTCTCCCTGAGAGGAAATACATACCTTTTGCACACCTGAATTCACAGTTTTGGCCTGGGGTATGTGCATTGACACAGAAAGCTGGGAGAAATGAGCTTGGTCAATGGGTTTCCACAAATAAAAAACAAAACAAAGGCCCAAGTGTGTTAGAGAGTAAGAGGTAAAATGTTGTCCAATATAAAAGTCAATTGGTTTCATCAGACAAGTTATGAAAAGAGTAAAAGCATTGTCCACCTGATAAATGACACTGCAGAACCAGAGACTGGTATAATCAAAGGCTTAGAGGATATTCCCATAAAAGCTGATGGAAAAGTTTGTTCATCACAGAGAAGATAGTTCATGATGGATCTCTGTAAGGTAAGGGATGGCTTAGAGAGGACTCATCAGGAGGAGCTGGCCTGCCTGTCCCATAATCAAAACCAAGGATACATTGATTTGGCTAAAAAGCTACCAAATCTGAGGGTAAACTGAGGGCAATATCCATGTTTTCACTTTACATTGACTACCTAGACTGGAGTGGAATGTCAAAGAAATTCGCTGCAACCAACAACTTGAAACCCCCCAGACACTGAATATTCTTCATGAAGGACACTATAATGAGGGGTTAACATAATTAGCCTTTGGTAAAAAATTAACAGATGTATCAAACCTTACGTTTCCAGGTTTTTGGAATGATAACCAGGTTGTAGGTGTGAGGGTGAAATAGTGAGGGATGGCAAATGGTCCTTCCCTGTTGGCTTTTCTCTTGCACTTTCACATGGTGCTCCCCTTAGGTGGGCATTTGGGCAATTCCTAGGACTAGATGTCATCTGGATGACAACTACTTTGTCCTTCTTCATTTATGGTACCTTTCCTATTTCAAACCTGTCAGTCTGGCCTGGTTCAGGCATGGGGAAATCACACAGACATCTCCAATCTATGACAGTTGTTTTTCACTTATTAGCTTAATAATCCCATGAGGATGAACAGGCACTGTCTGGGTTGTTCCTCTAAGCTGGAAAAGAAACACCTTCCCAAGAGCTCATGTCCTGTGGGACAGAGACTGCCAGGTCTGTCAGGTCTGTTTGCTTTCCTTTGGGGCACTTGATTGTTCTTGCTTTTAGTTTTTAAAGTTCTGGCATGGAGAGGGGTGGGTGACTAAAGCTGAGTGTTGCCCTTTGTGGCACTCCTGATGTTGGCAAACGTTCATTGTTAGAAGCTGTCAGGATCCCATGTCTAGTTTGCCTTTGAGGAGTCTGTAGTGTAATTTTTGTGTCAAGGAAAAAAGTATTTCTTTGCTTTTTATCCTTGCTAAATGATCACTTAAAATTCCTTGTGTGTGTATTTGTACAATGTTCTTGGGGTTTTTTTTCCTGTTCAATTTGATTTGGTGTGTGTTTTTTTTTTTTCCTAGTAGTTCTTTAACTTGTTTTTACAGTGCTTCTTGAATTAGGAGGCTATTTTTCATCTCTGTATGAATTAAATTAAGTTGAAAAAAAACCAAAAAACAGAACATGGAATTTCTTTGTTTGACAAAATGATAGCTTAATATATCTCAGTGTGTCCAGGCTTTGATTCAGGAAAACATCTTGTTTAGGGACAGAGAAAGCTAGTGCTTATAAACATGGGTTTATTAAATTGCCTGTTCAAATACTTGTTAAGACTAGGTATGGATGGAATTAAGGTAGAGCTTTTTTTGTATTTTGCTTTAACTCTGAATCCAGGCTGTAATGCTCAGTGTCTTCCTCTTAATGAAGGCTCTTTCCCCCAGAACTGCCTGGAGAGGAGCTCAAATTCCTTACACATTTTGAAACAAGGTACTCGTGCCATGTTTTAGACCCACTGTCTTCGACACTGCACTTTAAACAAAGTTGCTGGTAGCAATCACTGCATAAAAAGAGAGACAGAAGCCTGCAAAGCATAACGTGGAGCTCTCACAGACCATGGTGGAAAAGGTGCAGTGCTATTCCCCCAGGATAACACTATCTCTTATGTACATATAATTAATATGTCTGCCAGTAACAGTTATTAAACAAAGAACAGGAATTGTTTCTGCTGGATGACTTGACCTGGGAGTAAAGCCAATTTAAAAAGCATCTGATTAAAATACGCTAAGGTCACAGATCACTATAAAATATGAAGTGGGGAGGAAAAAGCAGAAATGTTCTCATGAGTAAGATTAAATACTACTGAATGTTTGGGGTTTTTTTGTGCTATCAGCAGCTCTCAGGTGTAAAAAATGAAAAGTGCTCTTTCTTCAATGTATTTTTCCAGAGCCATTTCAGTGTCACAAGGCGCTGAATCCTTGCCCCACTCACACAGCACAGTCCACCCTGCGGGCACAGAGGTTGGAGGGGGCTGGACAGAGGAGAGATGATTTCCTGAGTTCTCAGGTTATTGGCCTCTTCCTGCTGGAGGAGGCTTGGTGATGGGGAAGAAACTGCATCACTTTGGTTAACTGCTGATTCCTTCCAACAGTGGACAGCTGCAGTGGTTCTTCTGACCTGTCAGTAGTTCCTCAGACCTGTGACCACTGCACTTTCCAGTCTAGAGATGGAAAAGTATGATGCAGTTTTCTCCCTGCAGTAGTTTCCCTGCAAAGACAAGTTATAAACAGCTGCATTTTCCCACTGCTGTTCCACAGCTAATAATGAAAGGAGTGGTAGGAATTCACTTTAGTACTTAAAATGCAACGTGTACTTCCGTGCCTGCATTTTCTGTGCATAGAAAAGACAATAGGAGGTTTTGTTGATTTGCTCATAATGCTTAGGAAAAAAAATGGCCAAGTTGCTTGTGCAGCTGCTCCCAGCACTAGTTATTTTGTAATTATTTCAGGTATTACATACAATGTGCTGAAGACAACAGGGAAGACAATGTAAGAATACCAAAAACACAGAATAGACTCCTACTGGCCATGAGAGAATGTCAGTATCCCTACCTCCTCTTTCTGGAGATACTTCTGTTTCTACTGTAAGGAGCAGTACTTAGTCTTGAGACCTACTTACTTAAAAGGTGTCTTACTGTTTATTCAGAGCTGATGACAAGAGCCTGAAGTTCAATGGGAATATGAATCAAAAATACACTGTGAATTTCAGAAGCCCATTTGGGCTAGGTTGGTGTACAAGAAGATACCTAGAGGGCCAGGAGAGAGAGTGAGAAAGGATGATACACATATAGGACTGTAGATTCTGTGGCTTTTTATACATTAATAAACAATGAGAGCTGCTGAAGATGGTTTCAGTGCTCTGAGGGGTTTTGCAGGAAATCTACATTATAAACTATTGTTTCCTCCTGAGCAGGGTGCCACAGTGAACAAGGGAGATATAAAGAGCTTTATAAACACCTTTAAAAGGGACTGGAGAACAGGGCAAAGATGAAAGATTGGATGTGGGCATCGAGATGAGCCAAAGGTCATCCTGGGGCATCAGGTCCAGCCCAAGAGCCTCTGTTGCTGCTCATTGGCATGTCCTTTCCCCAGGTGACAGTGGGGGCAGTTTGCAAAGCCCCTTTCCCTGTCCTCTCTGCATGGGGACAGGAGGTTTTTCCCAGGGCTGTCTTGTTAATACACACGATGAGGAAAGGTTATCTGTGAGCTCCCTGATTTCCTCAATGCTTTGGATTAATGCCACAGTGCCATTTCACCCCTGGGCTGTTTTAGTGAAGATCAGAGGAACAAAGGGAGGAGACACTCCATCCCTTGGTGGATGCTGGACAGCCAGAGTCATCCCTTGCAGCGTGCTGTGATGATGCTCCAGCCCTGCCTCCAAGCATTGTCCCTCTGCCCAGAGCACAGAAAGCAGAGCTCCTGCACGACTGGGCAGTGGGAGTTTGCAGATGAGGAGCTGCTTTGACCTTGTGCAGGGAGATGGGTCCTGTCAGGCCTGGAGTGCTGGGGCTGGGAAGTCATCTGCTCAGGCAGCACAAGCTCCAGTTGTTAGTTGGTATTTACAGCTGGGAATTGGAGATATTGCTCTGCGTGTAGGGGGCTGCAGGGGCTGAATACTAAAATGCTCCTATTTACTACCAGGTTTATATTTTAATTTAAAATTAATTTTGATTTAAATGAATAATTTAACCCTTAATTAGGGCTATGTTTTCATCTCAAACAGATTAGTCGAGCAGAGGCAAAATTCACTTTGCTGTTGAATAGATAGTCACCTTTCTTTAATCCGTGGCCACCACAGAGTGTTACATGCATTTGTTTTTCTTCCAGTGACATAATTTCATCAGTTATATATTAAGGAAATTCATTTTCATACAGTAAATAGCACAACTGCAGTCCTGAAACTCTTCCCAGCAGGTGATTTCCATAAAATCACAATGGCCTTGCACTCAAATAAGAGGCTGAAATCACACGGGATGCAGCTTTAAAATCTTTGGATTTACCAAACCTTTTGGAGTTACCACAGGAGTCCCCAGGGCCAACAGGCTTGAGGAGACCTTCTTAAGAAAGCAAAGCCAGGCAGCCTTGCTGTACAGCTCAGAGCACCTTTGCAGCAACTCACGAGCTTTCCTTTACTCTCTTTCAGTGTGCTGAGAGGTTCTTCTTCCAGGCCCACTGCATCTTAATTCCTCCTGCATCATTCCCCCTTGTGAGGGAAAGGAAAGTTTCTCAGCTTTTAGAGGAAATCGTTGAGAAAAAGCAACTGCTGTTCACAGCTGGTTTTTATGCTGAAATTACAGACTCTGTGAAGAGTCCCACTTCTATTTTCAACCTGAATGAAACCAAAGCCATGGTACTCGCCTCAAAAAAACCCAAACCTTCTTCCATTAGTGCACGTGACCCAATTTGTCTGACAGAGACATGAATGCATTTTGAAGTAAGGGCTTTTTTTTTTTTTTCTCTCTTATACATCAGTATCAGAAAAAATGATTAGGTAAAGAATAATTCTAGTAAGTACATTAACAACATTTTTCATTGGCACCTCCCTCTCCAAGCCTCAGTTTCAAGTATGATTGCATTGGGGGTTTTTTTTCCCCTTTGGGCTGCAGTTGTGAATGATCTTAAATTGGTCTGACAAAGACAGAAAGTGCAAGACAAGCCTGAGGGGGAGACATGAGATTTGGGATGCCCTTGGTAGGGCACACTGGGACAGCAGGAATCTGACCCGCTCACCCCCTCACCCTGGTTGTTCTCTTCATCCTGCAATAGCAGAGGTGGGAAACAATGAAATCCCTGTCCCTCTGGAAAAGAAAAAGCCTGATGGCATATTGTTAGGGTGCTTCCTGCATGTACATCTTTCTTCTTCCAACCCAACAGGACCTTTTCTTGGATGAGGTCTGTGGGGTTTCGCCCAAGGGATGAAAGAGGCATTGATTCAGGGAGTAATTTGACTTGTTCCTGTCTCTTCTCCACCCCACAGAATCTGTCCACTTCTTTGGCAAGCTTTTTTGGTTATATTAAATTCATTGCTGTATTAAAGTGCTTTGAAAGTGTCCCAAATACATAGTTTTGCTATGTAAATGAATACTCATGTGTTACCATGCTGTGAATAAATTATGCTTAATAGGCAGTGGAAATTGTGTCTTGTAGGAAGGCCAACCACATGACAAACATTCAGTTTTAGGTTATTGGTCTTTTTCCAGTTGTTGCATTAAACTTGCATAGACAATAATTAAAAAAACCCTACTGTGTCTATTCCTAAATACACCTTTGCCTTGTGCATGCCTGCCCATAAATGTAAGTGTCCCTTCAAGCTGAGTAAATATAATTCAGCAAAACCATTGGAGTTTAATACCTGGCAGTGAGTGTCCATGAGTTTTGGTGAAAATGCTGTGTAATTAGCTGGGCAGATGTAGTGTGATGTTTATTCCTTAATGTGTTTGCTTAGTTAATGTTGGTAAGAACAGGGTTAGAATCCATTCTTTCCTGCCTGGCTCATTGCTTAGGTCTGGGAACAGCCACATTATGCACAGAGACAGTAAAATCCTTGGAGGTTCCTCTGTCAGCCAGAGGGACACCACACAGTCTTGCTCACAAGGTACATCATGGAGCAATATTTGGGAAGAAATAGGATTCAGGTCATAAAAGGCTGCAAAAATAACAGCAAAGCAAACAAAAAGCCAAGTTGTTTCCTGCTGCTTTTCCTCCTGGTGGAGGTGTGTAAGAAGGGGTTAGGTTTCCTTAATTCCCTCAAGTTAGAGGGGAATCCTCAAACACCCTTGCAGCTCGGAGGGGTGGGAAACACCAGCAACGCCAGCTGAAGGCAGACAGGCTGTGCCAGGTCCGGTGGGTTGTCTTGGGCTCTGGGAACTGCCCCACGAGGTCGTTCTTGGCAATTCTGCTTTCACAGGTTGCCTCTTGGGCCCGTGCCTCAGAGGCTCCAAGCCAGGATTGTTCCCTCAGGCCTTGCAGGAGGGGAGCTGGGGCAGGAGATGTCTTGGCCAGCTGCTTTGCTAGCAGGGAAGGCAGAGGCAGCAGCTGCAGCCAGGGCTGGGAAGAGCTGAAGAGTGGCCGAGATTAGCACTCCTTGTGACACGCTTCACGCTCCTCACACTGCGTTCAGTGCCCAGGGAGGAGGATTTCCTTCAGCGAGATGTCTCAGAGGAGGGCAGAGTAGTTGTTCTCTCACTGCTTGTCAGTGCATTTCACTCAGGTGTGTGGCCCCAGGAACTAGCCAGGTACTCAGTCAGGTTTTGGTCATGGGCAATCATGTGGAAGCTGAATATCCAGTGTAATGCTGCAGCTTCCTTCTCTCCTTCATCACTTACAAAGATGCAGGTATTTTTTTGTTCATACCTTTCTTCTACCTCTGGCTGCCCATTCAAAGACCTTGCTGTTTTGGCAGTGCATGAGTGAACACAAAAGACCTTGTGGTCTTGTATCTCAGACTTTATACCATGTTTATGAATCAGTTTATCTCCATAAGCAGAACTGCAATATGTGTTAACAGAGACTGGTAAGCTCATTCTTTTGGCTTCAAATTATCATATGAGAGGTCTCAGGGAACTTGATCTAAGCTTAACTGTCTAGGGCCCTGACACTAAAAGAAGGCATGTTTTCTTTTGATTTACTCCTCTTTTTTTAACATTATATTTTTAATGGCAATATACTGAGGTTTTCCTAATGTGCTTGTGTGTTAGGCAGTGTTTGCTGAGGAACCAAAGCGTAGGAAAAGCTGAACAAATTCTAAGATGTGCTCCTTTTTGTTCTGTTGCCTGTTAGTGTGTGGGTTCTGTAGGTATGACTACAGACCTGTGGGTGACCAGTGTCAGCCAGAATTTTTGCTTCATAGATTCCATTTGGAGGGGGATGCATGTCCTGGGGGGGGGAAGCAGCAGCTGAACAACAGAGTCTGCTGATTCCAATCTGACTTTTGTCTCCTTTTTTTTTTTTTTAAATGTTTCTTTATTTTCAGATGGTGATATCATCTCGGTGGAAAGAAGTCAACA
This sequence comes from Formicarius rufipectus, assembly GCA_013399695.1. Lineage (NCBI taxonomy): Eukaryota > Metazoa > Chordata > Aves > Passeriformes > Formicariidae > Formicarius > Formicarius rufipectus. The sequence goes on from VXAU01005178.1 coordinate 155,034, forward strand.
GTGTATTATTTCACTGCATAGGTTTTCCATAAAAAGCTGTTTCCTAAATAGTTCATTTTTGTAACTTACTTCAAAGGCTGTTTTCTTCTGATGCAAACGTGACCCTGAATCAGTTTAAAATGCAACAGGAGTCAAAACAGAGGGAATGTGCCAATGTAAATAAAACACCACCACCCAGAGTTTTTCAGAAGCAGCTTTTGTGGGTCAAGTACCATCCCTGGAGGACTGGGTTAATGTTAAAAATATCCTCCTTATGCAGACCATGTGAGTTCCTGATAATATCGGGAGCAGCTCATTGAGCCTGATACATGGTCCTTCAGGAATGGAATAGATCTCTCACTGTCCAGGTGGTTTATTTGATTTTGGCTTGCTTAGTCCTGATGGGACTGAAGAGACATAGTTTGCAAGTAGTGTGCCCTTGTAAGCAAAACCTTGGCAGTAGAGGGAAGACAAAGGTAACTTCTTATGCAGGATAGGGCCAGTGTTTTGGTAAATCAGCCAGAAGAGAAGCAAAATAAGTGAAGTTCCCAAAATGAATAACAGAAAATGTTACTTCTTGGTGCAATGCCCTGTTTTGTTTTCCAGGCAAAATGAAATGCAAATGCAAACTAATGCATGAGAACTCCATTTTACCAAGAGGTCTTATTTCCATCAGCTCTCATTATATGAAAAATATGTAATTTTAGACCATAAATATCTGCAAACTCTGATCTCCATGTGGACGAGTTCCAGGGCAGTAGTCACATGTTAAAATCAAGATGTCCATGGAAATTAAAAGTGCACTCCTGTTATTTTGCAGCTTGTCGACCTGGGTTCTACAAAGCCTCTGCTGGCAACGTGAAGTGTGCCAAGTGCCCTCCTCACAGCTCTACCTCCGAAGACGCTTCTCTGAACTGCAGGTGTGAAAAGAATTACTTTCGCTCTGAGAAAGACCCTCCATCCATGGCTTGCACCAGTGAGTAGCATCATTCTGCTCCGGGCTCTCATTCTTGCTCCTCCATCTGTACCTCAGCAACAGCTCACTTGCTTCCTGCCATGTCCCACTGCAGCCAGCCAACCATCCACTTCCTCACCTCTTCTTGCACCAAGGAGGACGGACAGGGTTCTTAAATTGCTGCCGGTGCTTTCAGCCCTCAACCCTCAGCTGCACCCTGAGGGCACTGCCTAATTTATACGAAAACGTGGTCCTTAATGGTCTAGGTCTGTGATCCAGTGAAGTATTTGTGGCAGAAACCTATGACAGTATTTCAGGAGGGAACCGGAAGGGTTTTGGTTATTTACGCTTTTTACTTCTCTTGTTTCGCGCCCTTGTCGCTCTCATTTTACAGCAATTCTGAGAGGGGCCAAATACCCCCTTCCTCACCCCCGTGGTTTCCTTTCACAGGACCCCCCTCTGCCCCAAGGAACGTCATCTCCAACATCAACGAGACGTCTGTGATCCTGGACTGGAGCTGGCCCCTCGACACCGGCGGCCGCAAAGACGTGACTTTCAACATCGTCTGCAAGAAGTGCGGCGGCGCCGGGGCGTGCGAGCCGTGCAGCGACCATGTGCGCTTCCTGCCCCGCCAGAGCGGGCTCAGCAACACCACGGTGACAGTCGTGGACCTCCTGGCCCACACCAACTACACCTTTGAGATCGAGGCGGTCAACGGGGTGTCCGACGTGAGTGGGCTCTCCAGGCAATTGGCCGCCGTCAGCATCACCACGAATCAGGCCGGTGAGTCTCTCTCTCTTTCTCTGATGAGCCTCTCTTTGCTCAGAACGCCTGAGGTGGGTGTTGATGCCAAAAAGCAGGGAATAAATGAACTGCCCAGAGACAATTTGGGCTTTGAGCAGCAAAGGTGTTTGTTGCAAACGTTGGGCAGCGAGGCAGTTCCACGGCACAAACTGCTCCAAAGTGTCAGAGAGAAACCAGGGAAATTATCCAGTTGACATTCAAGATTCCAACATCTTAACATAAATATTCATTGATTGTGATAGCTAATTATCATGTTCATAAGAGGTGGAGTGTAGCAGTTGGCACGGTCCCCATTTGTGGGGGGTCAAACAGGAACATTTTTTGAAGTATGCAACATACAATATAGAGGTTCAACGAGTAAATATTCATTTCAGGGGCTGGTTTTATGCTAAACATGGGAGGAGATATTACAACTAGGAGAATACATTATGGTTGCTATGGAGGGCACTCAAGAATGTAAGGCCAGTTTATATTTAATGAACACGAGACAGAGGAAACAAAGGGATTGATAGAGTTTCTATCTGGCCTAGTGAATACACAGAAACCCACACATCTTGTCAAATGCAGGCGGCTTGGAGATGCTGAGGCAGCAGATATCTGCAGCCTTGATGGAGTCTTACCAGCCAGGGAGGTTCCTTCAACATTCTCCCAATACACTTTTCCAAGGCCACTTTGACTTTCCAGACAGGCTCCTTGAAACTAAGCTGTTTCTGACTCCCAACAGTGGAGTTTGGGTGGAGCTTGAGGCAGAGCCTTCCAGGATCTTCTCCTGGCACAGTTTTGGGTGGTCTGTCGGCCCTTCAGCCTCCTCAGGGCTCGTTTTCTCCACTTTCTCACCATGACCTCTCCACCTTTCTTTGTGAAGTGTCCTGGCTGGTCAAGCTTGCAAACCTCCTTGGCTCAAGGCCTTCCTACCTTATCCAAATGTCCATGTTACCCTGATTTATGACCACTGGGCTTATCCTATAGCACTCCCAGCAGTCTTCTAAGGTTTTGGTCCAGTAAATAGAAAAGGACGAGTTGTCCATCGGGTATCAGGCAGAACAAGCAGCTGGCAATTTTCTAACAGAGCAAGGGACCTTTACTAATGCAGTTCACTCTTTTAGGCCTTGCTCTTGCTTCAGTGTGCCTTTGTTTCCTCCCTCTGCTTTACAGGATTTACTCTTAGTGTGCTAGAGCAACCAATTGGCTTGAATATTCTTGTGGAAGTAAAAGCAGAAACAACCCAGGGTGTGTTGCTGTCAAAGAACCTGGCAGGCAGCAGGGCTGTTATGATTAACTCCCAGTTCTCAGTTAATAGCCTCTAATAGCAGACTCACATGATTCCTTCACCAGAATGTGTTTTATTAATAAAACCAGTTTTTAATAAAACACTCATTTCAATGATCTCCAACATAAATTACTTTAGTAATCTCAGTGATTAATTTTGATCAAATAGAAGTGAAAAAAAGACTTTCATGTTAGACACATAAAAAGCTAACATTAAATCAGAGTGGTTTAAACACAGCTTTTTCTTTTTTTTCCCCCCACTTTACAAGTTGTCTCACCAGCTCTGAATTATTGCCAGCATGATGGGGGTGTGGAGCCGAATACTGAATCAGGTCCTGGTGTCGTAGTTGACACTGTACAAAAGGACTGCTCTGCTTCTGTGGGGACTTACTGGAGTCTTTGAGGCCCTGCATGAGCACAGCAGTTTGTCCTAAGTGTGGGACCACAGCTTTTGGCATTGCTGCACTGTTCCACCATTTGCTTCTCATTTGACAAGGTTCCACTTATCTGAAAGATGTAAAGAATCTGGGCTCTTCTCGGGCATTTAGGATTGCAGCAATGCTTGCCAGTCAAGCTCAGGACCAGATCCTGAAATCTGTTGTTATGCTCCATGCACTTCACCATCAGGAAGCTTTGTTCTGAAGACATGCTTGCTTGCAGTCAGTCTTCTCTCACCTCCTCCCATCCCACTCCCAGCCCCAAAATACATTTCTGTCTCCCTTAAATCACAAACATTGTTCTAAGAAGACATTCTCCCCGTGGGCTTTGTCACTGCAGTGTTTTTCACCACAGAGGATGGATCTCTTCTCAAATCTCAGATCAGCTTTAGCGGGAGGCACACAAATGTGAGAACAGACTGTTTTCCTGACACCAGTCTCTACTTTTCCTTTCCTGACTCCAGTCACTACTTTTCCAAGTGCTCTGAAGGGCTCTCTAACTATGCAGTAGACTGAAGTGAATCTACTCAGCAGAGACATCTTCTCATGATCTCTTTCTCATCCAGGCATCTGAAACCTGTATTTAATGTCTATTCATTTTGCTACTGTTATGGTTACATTTTATATATTTATATATTTGAAGCAGCTACTGGAGCAGCCTGGTTTAGTTGCTCTCTTTTCTTCTGCTCCTTGTATCAGAGGTGTTGCCTTTCAGCCTGTGCAGCCCCACAGCAGTTAGAATTCACCCGGGGATGCTTCCCCAGGGCCCTGGGATGCAAGGTGCATTGGGATTTTGGTTTGGAACACACATTTCCTGGGATGTGGCAAAGCCAGTGTGTTTCTGGCAGGAGCAGCTGTGCTCAATGCAATTCACAGGCTGCTTAAGCAGTTTATTGGTTTGTTTTCCACTTCTATGCATAGCCCAGTTTTCCTTTTAAGCACATCTAGGTGGTGTGGGTTACTACAGGCTTGATTGTGCTGTCTCTTGATCGTGCCAGTTGGTTTGCTGTATTAGAATTCCCTTTAGAAGTTCTGCAGGTTGCTAAAATTAGACCTTAGATATGCACATAAGTAATATTTTAAAGCATAATCACAAAAATGCAATTTGTCTTGCATTCCCTTACTGTTAGATCACTAAAGGGATACACCAGAAGTGTATTTTTAGCCAGTCATACTTAAACACCTCAGCAGGGGGTGGGGAGAAAAAATATGACCTTCTTAAATTACATTGTAATTAAGGGTTTAACTGGGAGGTGTTTCAAAAAAGGAATTAAAGCTCCTTTGAGCTGGATCTGGAAGGGACCAAAAGATTCCAAAGGCCAGTCATGACTCTAGGATTTTTTTTATTTTAGGTACATTCCTGTCTACCAGTTGGAGAAATCTTTGGCTAAATGATTAAACCCTGCTGGACTCGAGAGGTGTTTTTTTTTGGGAGGTTATTCTGTGAATGAGGTATCAGCAGGGCAGAACTGGGCAGGTCTGCAGAAGGAATGATACTGGTTTAACACTTGGACTCACTCATCTCAAAGGTCTTTCTCACCCTAAATGATTCTATGGTTCTGTGTCAATCTGCAAGATTTGGAGAGAGGACTGAAGGTCCTTACAAGAGAGATCTCCTCAGTCTCTCCTGAATCCAGGGTGTTTCAGGTGTATGAGGAGCCCTTGCAGTGGGTATGGTGGAGTTGCAGATTTAATCCTGGATTTTCAGCATCCATGTGTTTTCTTCAAGCACTGTCAGGACCTGTCCCAGCTCAGTGAAAGCTACTCTGCAGAATATTTCTCACCCACCCAAACCATTGGTTTTCAAGTACAGAAGTTTCCAGCTGCAGAGCGTTTTATGTTTTCTAACCACAAAAACATGGGTTTACGGGGGCAGTTCTCTTGGTGGTAAAAATCAGGCACTGTACATCTTCACTTAAGGTGAACTTAGACAGGCACTGGCTGGAGATATGTTTATGGGGTCTCTGAGCTCCAAAGGCCTGCTGAAAATTGTACAAACATCTTTTCCATGTTTCTCACCATACACAAGGGCATTCCTGCCAGTGAATCCATCATCAGCCTAATAGAACAGAACGTGCAGAGAACTCACTGTCTGTAATGTAGCAACTGGGAGGTGTGCCAGAGTGTGTTAACAATTCAGCTGGTATGTTCAGAGTCACTCAGTTTGCACAGCAGCTCCCTTTTGGTACAGAAAGGGGTCGTATACAGACATGCACACACATTTGGAATTTACATCTACACAGACAAACAGTGGCACCTCAAATGCTGATGAAAAAATACCTTTACAGGGACTCAGTTCCAGAGGTTGTAACTAAGAATCTCAGTAAGATTTCCCTAATGGGTTTCCAGACCTGGTCTGGAAGGGAAGTGCTTTGTTGTCACTTGTAAGGCTGGAAACATTCCGACTCTGATTCTGCTGGTGCTTTGAATGCAAAGAGATGATGCCTTTTGTAGTGCATAATTGTTAAAGAAACAAGATCCAGCCTCCTGAACTGAGGGAAATGCAGAATGTTTTTTGAAACTGGATTGGTTTTTTCTTCCACCTGTCTGTTCTGAGTTTTGCTGTGGTTTTGTTGCACTTTGTTTTCTTTTCCTTCCACCAAAAGTTAACGAACAGACATCTCTGGAAAAGCGCAAAGCCAGAACACAGGTCTTTTGCAAATAAGGCACTGCAACATTCCTGATTTCTGTGAGTCTTCCTGTCTTTGGTTTGGATGTAAAAGGGAAAACGTTTCTTTTGTAATTTAGTGTGTGGATCACCCTCTTTGACTGCCCTGCTCTCACCTCCCATGGATACCTTGCATCATGCGGATGTTATCTCTTAATAACACCAATCAACCTCTTTTGGGAAGGGTCACTGGCTGCTACAGGAGAGGATGTAGAATTCAGAGCCCTTGGAGGTGACATGCTAATTGGGAATGTGCCACGCAGAGAGCCCGGCAGACGTGCCACCCCACGGGGCATCCCGCTGGCGTGGAGCAGGTGTCTCAGCACAGATATTCCAGGGTCACTGGGATTTCGGAATACAGTTTGGGGGGCTTTTGTTAAAAATCTATTTATCTGTGAAGACCAGAAAGTTGTACTTTCCCTTGGAGCATTGTAAATAACGCAGAGGGAAATGTCAGCCAGTCCAGGTCGGGACAGTTCTGCCTTTGGGCTTGTGGCGATCTGTCAGGTAGGTCTGTGGAAGCGTTTGCCATCCCACTGGTGTTCCAGCACAATCAGTGCCATCCCCATCCTTTCCTCACAGTGAAGGTTTACCATACAAGTGCTTCTGTTTGTTTGATCTGAAGTCTGCTTGCTTAGTTTTGTTTTCTCTTATATTCCTTAGTTCTAGCAACTCTAAACTCATGCAAACAATATGATAATGGCATGTCTAATGAGGAACAAATACAGTTCTCACTGTATTTATTGTGTAAAACAAAACAAGTACTGAAAGCATTCTCAGCTTGTTGAAACTTGGGCACTTCCCAAAGTGAGCAATAACAAATACCTCTTGCTGTGTTCCTGAAAGGAGCTGCACTTTCTATATAAAAATTAAATGTGATGCCTGTTCGAGCACCTCTAATAGGTTAATACCTACAATAAATTAATCTATATAAGTCTATTGGATAGAAGCATAAACCTAAGGATAAAAATTTATTTAACTAAGAGATGAGAAACAGCTACCATTTGCTGACCATTATCTTTAAAGGCTCTAGTTTTAACTGAAGGTGTTTTAATTGGTTTGTAAAGAATTCTTATTTTAGGTCTGTGTCCCAGTGTTGAATAAGACTATGAGTAAAACTGCTACAAAAATATCTCCTCAACTCTCACGTTTTCAGCACTGTGAAGAAGCTTAGAGGCTTTTTATTTTCCAGAATGTCATTCTGGTGAGCTTCCTCCAGCATCCTGTTTCCAGTGTTAATCTTTAACATTCCTGCACCTGAGTACATCCTGTGCCTGGGGAGGATTAATTCAAAGTACACAAAGGCCAAGTGGCTGGAGGGCAGCTTTGCAGGAAAGGACCTGGAGGTCCTGGTGGAGCGTCTGGGAGTGGGAGTGCAGCAGGAAGAACGCTGCCAGCAGGTTGGGAGGAGGTGATGCTCCCCTTCCTCAGCACTGGTGCAGCCACATGAGCTGTGTCCAGCTTAGCCCCAGCCCAGGAAAAGAGACATGGACATACTGATTAGTAATTACTGTCCTCTTTTAACTCTGAATTTTTCATCCCTTTAGCAAGACCTTCTCAGTGAAATTTCAGGGATTGAACTCCCCCTGCACTTAGATTGGAAAGAGTTTAAATCTATGGGTGCAGAGGGGCTGTAAACCTCAGTATCTCTGCTTCAAAAAAAAAAAAATTCAGGATGGTGTTGTAGAACCTTTTGTTTTATTATTATTTGGTAATGTTAACCTCCAAACTCTTACTGTTTTTCACAGAACACAAAGTTTACACATACATGAATATGGAAAACGGCTATAAGATTTCCTTATTTTACAGAACATCTCTGTATGACTACGTGGCTTTAAAGTTTTTTTGATTCAGTTAAATTTCCTGTGGGTTACCACCTCCTTCCTAATCTTTTTCACCAGAGAGCCTGCAGGGTCCAGTCTTATTCATCCATGTAGTGTAAAAAATTACTGCAGGCTATGGTGGTACAGCAAACAGCTTTGGTGCTTCTACCTGGAGTCAACAGGGAGTAAAACTGAGAGCTGCTTTCCACTCACTGTCTCACACCACGTGACTATAGGGATACATGAGTCCAGGGGGAAGCGGTTTTAAATTGCATGTGTTTCACTTTAACTATTGCCTGTGTCACTCTAAGAATTAGGTTTTTCATGTGAAATTAATTAGAACCCTCTAAAGGAAGCGTGCCCATTTGGGGATTTGAGCTGATGGGATTTGAACTTATTTTATAAACAAGTTTGCACGGCACTAGTACAGTTTTACTATGGAGACAGATCACTGATGTTTACAGATGTTTGGGCTCCACAGCTGTGAGAACTCTGTCATCTCTACAATATTAACTGCTGTCCCAAGACAGCTTACCTGCAGCTTTATCTTTGATTTCAAGTGGGTCTGGTTGACCTTGGAGAGTGACAAATCCCCTTGTCCAGGTTAGGCTGGAGGGGCCATGGGGCAGAGCAAGCACAATGAGCAAAATGCAAACCCTGTCCAGGGGAGGTGGGAACACAGGGGTGAAGTCTGTGACCCTCTTTTTGTGACTAGATTTTCCTGGTTGGAGCAGCTACTCCGTGTCAAGCTGAATATTGTGTCTAAAACCCTCAACTTCATGTGTGTCTTCCTGACTTCTCACCCCTCCCATTGTTTCTGATGATTCAGTGTTGAGGGCTTCATCAAAAGAATTATTAGCATCAAAATTTAGTGAAAATAATCTATTTTTCTGTGTTTTCCCAATAAACCCATGCTGATATGTAAATATTTTCCTTTTTTTAATACCTCAGATGTTTACTGCATGCCTCTTTGATAATAAAATAGATTGTTTTCTTTTAATCACTAAAGTACACTATAACAGCTTTAAATGTAGGATTCTGTTTGCTTGGCTCTTCAGGACTTTGAAGGCTTTTAAACCAAGATCTCAACAGTGCAGCTGCAAACAGTGGTAGCAGCTGAGTTCAGCTACCATAAGGCAGTGTGAGCACTAAATCACTTCCAAGGGGTTCTGTGCTGTCACATATCCTGGCATCAGGAGAGGAACAGAGGGAATGTGGGACTTCTTCAAATTCTGCCCTCAGTTCAACACAGCTCTTCCACACGATTCAGATGGGACGCAGATAGGTGCCACAAATAAATAAATTGGGGTATAAATAGGAATACCTGATGTAGAAAGAAATGCAGAGGAGACACAGGAGGCTAAATTCCAACTAGAGATGACCTAGTAACTATAGAAAGTGATTATCCATCTCAGTTGAGAGCCTAACCCTGAGTTTTGGCCCCTCCACAGTTCAGTTTTGCACTTGTAAAATGTTGCTTTCTTTTTCTGCCTGGCACTTTTCATAGAGGAAGCTTAGAGAATAACCACCCCTGAATCCAAATCAAGGCATCTTATGCACAGCCTCATTATAAATCATAACAAAAAACCCCAATCTGCCTTATTTCACCTCAGGCTTCCCTAAAAGAGCTGTAGTTTGATTATCAGGAGTCTGCTCCTTTTATCTTCTGTGTTTCTAAAACCCAGAAAGCAGAACATGTAACCTGTTTGATCATCTGGCTTAATCATTTAACCCATGCATGGAAAGTCCCAGGTGAACAGATGGCTGCAATAACTGTGCTTCTGTCTGCCAATATCAGGCTGCAAGTTCACTTGGTAATTCCTTTTTTTCTCTCTCTCTGTCATCTTTTTTTTTTTGGATTAATGAATAACAACATGGTAAAAACATATCAACTCTGCTCAAGAGTAAACACCCAGCCCAGTGCGTTACATCCACTGAATCAAATTTAACTGACTCCACTTTCTTAAATGGACTAGCTGTCAAATGTAGTGGTTCTGAAACACACAAGGTGTAAGTTCGTTTAAGGAGAAGGTAACCAATAAGGCCCCATGGAGTTTTTGCAAGGGGCCAGGATGAAAGGTATTCCAAAAAAACTTGAGAACAAAAGTGACCACGTGGTACAGAAATTAGGATGGCTGGGAGTCCCAAAGGGCAGATGTAGCTGGTTTGTAACATCTTGATCTGCGTGTGTCACTGAACATTCGGAGCCACGTGTTGCTTTCAGCTTGAAGGGTTAAACATTGACCACAGAGACAGAACCAGCCGATTTTCAGCCTGTTGTAAGCAGAGACTCATGTGACTCCTAGAAAGACTTGTTAAAACCTCCTCAGAACTGGCATTTTATTTGCCTGTTGCTTCAAGGGAATAAATTCAGCACCGAGCTTTGTTTCAGTGGAACTTTGATGCTATTTATATGTTCAGCCTTTTTTCTGTTCAACTGGGCTGCACTGTCTTCAGCAGCTGGCAAACGATGTGTGATGCTCCCTGCTTAAATCAAATCCATATTTAGAGAGGGTTTGTGCACTTTACAACGTGTATCCCAAGGCAAGTCCCTTAAGTGGATCTGTCTTCTAAGAGAGACAATTTGAGCAAGCCACAGATGTTTGGTGGATGATAGATGTCTTTCTTTCCCTATGGTCCTTATAAAAAGGACAAGAAGATAGACTTATTAAAAGTGAGCTAATGACATGATGTAGGGAGCCTGTGGTTCACTGGCTGTTATTACAGCTGTGCCCCATTAGGTACTGAATACCTAGGACATGCTTGGGTTTTTGAATGACATTTATCTTTTGAGTTTCAAACATTCCTGGCATAAATAAAGATTTTACGCTTTTCAAATGTGTTTTACAGTTCAGCCCAGAGGCTATTCAAGGATCATTTTAACTCAATAAACCCCCTCCTTTAGGGATATAAAAGGGAAGTGTTTTAACAATGTCACTCCATGCATAGCCTGTTATTAGCTGGAGATGTTCTGCCTGCAAAGGCTTTGATCCCTTTTCCCCTGAATGTCAAGGAAGCTCTGCTGAACCTTCACAGTCTGTGACGTGCCTTGGTCTCTTCGTTGCAGGCACAGTCCCCATGTGAGCACTCCTGACCTCAGAGAAAGTTCACAGGTGAAGTTTGTGGCTCAGGCAGTGTTTTTTTCACTCCCAATGCTTTTAGCTACCTGTTCCACAGGTGATGGTGGAATTGTGACCTGCAATCAGTGGATGATGGTTTTCTCTACTTGCTGCTATTAGTCCTTAACGTGAGCCTGTTCTCATTTGATATCTTATTTTGGGAAAACAGTAAGGAGAAGGAAATGTAGGTAAGGAGGATGCTTAGTCCTCAGTTATATAATACACCTTAGACTTCTGGCTCTCTCTTTGTTATCTGTGCTAGCATTCCTAGTAAGCACTCAGGGAAATGGTCTGTGTTCCTCTTGATTGGAAACAGAACCATCAGCTTCCTTGCTTCTTGAAGCAGTTCCATCCAGACAATTTGCAGACTGGGGGCAGCCGGGAAAAATGTTTCTTTGGGTCCTGCAATAGGAATTATTAATGATTTTTGTTTTTAAAAGCATCCTAATGTAAAACCCAATGATACTTTTGAAGTTATGCCCCCCTGCGTGTTACAGGCTTCACATAAATGCAGCTTTGGTTTTCCCCACACTATGTAAGCTGATTTGAGCCTGAGGATGTATCATCCTGCTCATGAAGCCAAGTAGACCTTTTTCTGAAGATTAAAGACTTTGCTACTTCTCACCAGTGCCAGCTTTGCAGTTTCGTGATGTGACCATACTCAGAATTTGTAAGCTTGACTTCAGAAACCCCTCAAGGAGTTAATTTGTTTATTTTTACTTTTCTTGCAGTGTCAACCTCTACAGCAGACTATGTGTGTAAAGAGTTTTCTCTCTAGCATTCCTTCTAGCAAACTATGCCTCTATATACCTTAAAAAATATTTTTAACCAAAGAAAAATATTAAATCATCCCCAAATCCAAAAGAATATGAAAGGAGATGTCAGTACCTTTAAGTCTTTTCCATCAGAGGTTCTTCTCTCCTGGTTAATATTCACAAAAGTAATTGCTCCAAATGACAGGACAAGAAGTTTGAGAAGTTATTCTTTTCATGTTGTGTTCCAACCAAGTGGAAAAGACCCTGATGGAACTTAAGTGACAGACCAGTTCAGGAGCTCTTGGTGATTACTTAAAAGGAGGAAATATTTAATATCATAAATTATTTATTTGAGGGCAATTGTCTTCTTCAGTTTTGGAAACTGGCATTTTTAAAGACAGTTCTTAAGTATGTTGTTACATTGTGAGTGGGATTTCTCTGTTTGAGGGAATAATTAAACTTTCCCAAAAAGGGAGAGGAATAGTCCTCACCTTTGATTCACCATGAATGAATTCCTCATTCCAAAAACTTCCCCCCCAGGAAGCATGGGGCTCTAACATCCTATAGGGTAACACAGCAGAGGGGTAGGGAAGGCCAAGCAAAACTGTTTATTTTAAACTGATACAGTCTTAACACATTCAGTGAGAAATATGAAGTATTGCAAAGCTCCCACCAGCACCATCTCAACAGAGAACAGAAAGAATAACATTTGTGTTACGACTACCTTTGGGCTGAATCCTTATGAAAGCATATCCAGCATTTGTCTCCTCTCTGCAATAACAGCTGTGAACACCATGGCACCATAATTTTCCCTTTCTGAAGCAAGTGCCTCGTGCAGCCTGATACTTCCCAAATGGACACAGCATTTCCATGATTTATTATGCATGTGTTGAACACATGAGCAAATCAAACATTTTGTTTGCTCAGTGGAAGGCATTTGCTATCTCTTTTGATAAAAACGGGGAGAAATGAGAACGTGAATGTGCTACACTTAATGAAGTTTGCCTTTAATTTAGGATTTATTTGTAAAAGTGAGAAATGATCTCTAATAATCGCCTGTCCAGTGACAGCTGCTGCCCAGAAGGTTGCCTTGCTCAGCACTTGAGAATGAAATGAAGCAGCTGCCTTTTTTTGTGTAATTCCTGCTGGAGCTGCTTGTTCCCCTTCCCAGTTGCCTGCTGTGTTTCCTCCCCAGCACCTGGGCAGGTCCTGCAGCCCCTCAGCAGGCTGGAGTCCATCGGGTTCCAGGAGCACTTGTGCCATAATGCAGGCAGCCATCCACTAAGATAGCCAAGGACAGAGGAGTCTTTAGAACTTCCCTCTTCCTGGGAGAAGCCTACACAGCTTTGTTTCATCCAGAAGTGATTTGCTTCTATTTGTTCTTGGAAGTTCGGTCCTGCTTTTTTTCCCTCCCTGTTTTGATCTGTGTAAATGCCCAGCTCTTGATGATAATCCTCTCCTAGAAACTGGGAATGTTTTTCACCCCCTTCTTTATGCTTGCGTCATCCTACTGGGATTCAGCCTGGATCTGGTGTGAGGGTCCTGGTTGCTGATGTGATGTTTCCCCTTGCTGTTGGGAGGGCTGAACTCCCCAACACCTGGTTCTTGGTGGCAGGGAAGGCACATCAACCTTCTGGCTGATGGTCACCTAATGATGCTACAGATTCAGATGACATTTTACAGCCCAAGCCATAAAAATATATTGAGCCTGCTTGGGCTCAAGGAAAAGGTGCAGGAACACAAACACAGGTCCTGTACTGGTTTAACTACGTGTCCTGGAGATTAAAGGGCAGAGGACTGTGCCTGCACACACATTGACGTGCTGGGGTAATTGAGTCTGGAAGAGAAGCGTGGAGGGTTTAGCAGGTTTCCAAAGTGTTGTTAAAGTGGGACTGTTTCCCCCTCCTCCTGCCTCCTAGGAAGCACCTGGGGACCCCAACACAGGCTGGGCCCTCTTGGAATGTGCCTGTGGGATCAGGAATGTGGGACCAGACTTGCTTGCTTCAGCACAATCGCAGAGAGGGAGGCAGCGCCTATAACACTGAGGAAAGTGAACAGTAACGTGATCAGACAAGGCTTAAAACAGTGCAGGTCCTGCTTTCTGTGAGCAGGCTTCTGAAATAAACCCCTTACATGCACTAATCCACAGAGTAGATGTTGGAGATGTTAAAGAATCCCAGTGCAAGGGTGGCTGTTCATGCAGGTGTCACGTCGTGGAGGTGTGACATCATTGGACTGATTTGTGAGCCATTGCTTGGGACTCTGGTTGGCAGTGGAATGGATGGATAAACGTCAAGATGGGAAAGCTGGTGTTTTTGTGTGAGTCAAACTGTGTATGTACAGCATTAGGAGCAGAGCAGACCAAGCCATGCATGGGTGCCTTGCACCACGGTGAGTTCTCTCACATGTCCTGGCTCTGTGGATGTGACTCCAATATTCTAAAGAAAGTGCTTTTAAGTGAGAGATCAGTTTGTTCATTCAAACGTTGGTATTTCTAATTGGAACTGCATGATAGTTTTGTGGCTTGGACTCTCTAAGACTTACAGATCTGGATTTGGGTCCCAGTGGATGCTGCTGTCAGAGAACGCAGATTTAATTTTCAAGTTATGATCTTTATTTACTGCTCTTGTTCCACATTCCCTCCTTGGGGCATCATAGACATAGAAGAAAATTTAAATGTTGTATCAGATTGCAGTATTATGATTAGATAATAAAAGCATCAGTTTTCTAAAGGAAGGAAAAGGAACCAGACTTCCATTAGTTCAGCAGGGAAGAAATGGAAAACTGGGTAATACGGTGGATTCTGCTGGCTCAGATATGTTCTTGGTCACAATCTTTCAGCATAGTTTGAAATATTTTGCTCTCCTAGGCAAAGCATATTTTACTTTCAGTTGCAAGCAAAAGCTGGAGGCGAGCTGTGAGTCATTCTAGAATTAAATCCTTTCCTAAAATTTAATTTGTGTTTTGGAGACCTGAGCAAGAAACAAAAAGACTCTAAATGTTTCAGCAGTTGTGCACACATGGCTTCCCAAAGTTAATACCGAGTGTTCTCCGTCACAGGACATGGACTTTTCTTCTAGTGCTTATGTACATCTGTAAGCCAGTCACATATGAAAACAATAACCAAGGAATAAAGAAAAAGTCAATAAGGAAATTTATATATAGCTGCTATTAAACTGGAGGAAAACAAATGATCTGTTGGGGTCCGTTTCGCTGGGAAATCAATTTGAGCAGAGTTTTATGGTCGTCTCTGCTGGATCCTGCGTGTTGTTTGCTTGCACTTTTAACAGCCACGACTGAGCAGGTTTTCACACTTGTGAGCCTGAGCTCTCTGGATCACTGTGTTTGTTGCCTTTTCAACATCCACATTCCCAGTTGTCACAAATGCTACCTAAGAACACTGAGCGCTCCAGGTACGTTTCCTCTTTTAACTCCAGGGAGCTCTGAATGTTCCTATTAACTGCTGGGAGCAGGTGGATTGTAGTGCCAGCCAAAAACTGACCCTCTGATGTGTAAAATGCCTCTGTATGCGTTGCACGTGGCTGCTGAGACCAACCCTCTTGATGGCACCAAGCCTGAAGTCAGTTATAAACAACCCCAGCTCTTCTTCAAGTGAAGAAGTTGAGAGTGCTAATATAGGAATCAAAATACCAATAAAAATGTAAATACATGGAGGCATATGAGACATTGAATTCATTTTTAAAAATCACTGAAACAGCATTTATTCATCTTCTTAGTCTAAAACAGTCTTCTCCTTAAGTTTTACCTTTAAATGCATGTTTTTTAAATGATAAACTAGTTTAACCTCTGTATTGCTAGTGATACTCTAATATAATTTTTATAACTTCAGTTACTCCTAAAGAGCTTGATAATGTCTTATTATTTGCTAACTCATAGTGCAAACTTTGTTGGTGGGAGATGCAGACAGTGAAAATATTTGTTCTCACCTTCTCTTCTTGCATGATCTAACTGTCTATTAATATAAGAGAGAAAAAATGTGGCACTTCAGTGGAAAAAAAAATTGTATTTCAGGTATTAAGTACTTCTGTTCCTTTTTGTAGCCTGGTTTTGAGTTCAGTCTCATCCTATTTGTAGTTATTTAGTTCTCTTCAGGGAACTCTTGGTTCCTTCTACCTCATACAGAAGACTAAAGACCATATGCACGGCTGTGCATAGTGATGCCTTCACTGTTTCATGGCTTACAGTGTTGACTTCCCTTGACTCTTGTTTTTTTCTCTTTACTGGATTTTCAGTCTCTTCCAATTAAATAGTAAAATACAGTCACTGATCTGCTCTGGTGTTACAAAATGTAAATTCAGGCTGACTTCTGCTGAGACACTGTTTAGAACCCAGTTGAAGCTTTACATTGTCTTGTGGGGATGTGTGCCAAGAGGAATTAATTCTGAGGTCCAAATGTCCAGTTACTCCTCCCAACTGCACCTCAGCCATGGGCTGGGACCACTGGGCAGGTTACTGTGTCTTAAATCCCTTGATTGCAGTAGATTTATGCATAAACTTGGGAGTCACCTGAACAATGTAGTTTCTTCAACTGGCTTCAAGACTTCTTGACGCTTTTCAAGGCCACTTATCTAACAGGTATAGCAGAAAAACAAGACTGCATTAAGGTTTACAATTTTGGCAGCCCAGCTTCTCACAGACCAGCAAAGAAAGGTTATGCTGGGGGGTTTTTGTTTGTTTGTTTTTGTTTTGTTTTTTAGTTGGTTGTTTTTTTGTATTTTTGTTTTTGTTTTTTTGTTTGTTTGTAGTTTTGTTTGGATTTTTGTTTGGGTTTTTGTTTGGTTGGTTGGTTGGTTTTTTTTCATCTTATCTCATCTGGATATGGGATTAAAGGTGCCTGAAACACTGTGTTCCCCTAATTGTTCATCTCTCCCCCCATTTGCCCATGTGGTGAGATGCTGTCTCTTCCAGACACTCTGAATAATTTTTAAGCAGCTTTGGGAGCCCTAGGGATTAGAAAAGGTGTATGAATGTTTTATAATGTTATTGATAACTGTGCAGCAGATGCTTTTCTAATAAACTGCTGTGAGATAAGTTACTGGTAGCATCTGCAGAGATGTGTGCAAATGAGCTCAAAATAATTAATACTGTGTTGGAAGAAAGCTTTTTGTTAAAGCCTATCTGTATTGGAGCATGTAAGATTGTTTCAGCCTGCCTTGAGAATCTGCTCTAGCACAAATTACCATAATTTATTAGTGGAAAAGCCATTTCTGTTAATCTTATATTAATTATTCATAAAATCAGTATTAATGTTACCTTAATGGGAAGTGTTACCAGCTGGGGTACTGGGCTTGGCTATCTATTCACATACTAAAAAAAGATGAATAGCTTGACTTAAAAAGAAGACATAAAAATGACTTATGAGAGCATAAAAGAAGCAAGTATGAGTATACAAGTTAACACCGAGCTGGCTGTGGTAGAGAAGTTCAGCCTGCTAAGCACTTTGTGATTTGGCTCCAGCACTGGTTTGTGCCTGAGTGGAATTCAAGTGGAATTACTGAAGGATGTTAATTACAAACCAGTCCTCTGTCACTTTCCCCTAATGCTTCTCAGCTCCTCACCAACATAGATCTGGTGTATCTGAGGAAAATAAACACACTCTTTCCCATTCTCCTTGAAATAAATAAATCCCAGCAACTGATTTTTCTAATTTAACTTTAGGATGAATTCTTTCTGTTGGGGGGGTTGGAAAAAAGGCAACTTTTTAGTATTTGCAAAAAGCTATTGTGACCCATGTGAAATGTGACAATGCTGCTCAGAGGAAGTGTCCAAGTCAGAAGGAATGTGAAAGTGTGTATATCTATATATATAATTTTTTTTTCTCCCTTGCTGTTGCAAGTTCTGTTGCAGAAATGAGAGCTCAGAAAGGGCATTGGCTAAAGCGTGGACATATGTAATGCCTGTAAAGTGCAGTTAGTTTTACATGAACAGTAAAAACTTTATAGGATTCAGCTGATATTAAATTGTTTAGATCAGCTCTAGGGCTTTTTTATTAGGATAGCAAAATGTTGAACTTATAAACACATTTTCTTTACATGTCAAGATAAAAGGCCATTTATTAGTAAAAGTTTTTTTCTTTTTTTTTTTTTTTTAATGACAGTTACAGCCTTTGGTGTGTGTGATCTGTAAGATATAATCTGATGTATTTTGGCCAAAGCCATGGAAGAGAAGCATTTGGAGTGGGAAGCCAACCCAAAAAAAACCAGACAAAAATAATTTTAAAAAATTGCCTGGCTTTCAGTGAGTCCAGGAAACCTAGACCTGGTCTTGGAACAACTCATAGAGCTGGGTGGTCTAAAACTAAACTGATGCTCAAGAATCTTAGCTAATTATGATTTGTGTGTGTGTTTCACTGATATCATTTCCAAGTTGTGGGTGGTGGTAGAGTCTGTGACATGCAATCAGTTGTCAAGCCTAACTCTGATCAATACATCTAAAAGATGGGATTATTTTGTAGTTGAGATTTTTTTAGTTTAGATTTCATTTTCAAAGAAATGTGGTAAAGGAGAAGTATGTATGGGAGCAATTTTTATCTTACTAAATAATGTTATAAAAGAGGCTGTATTCTGCAGTGAGCTGGTGGTTATCACTGGCCATGGATACCAGGAGCTCCTTGGACATAATGCATCTGCATTGCACATGAAAATGTTATCAGAGTTCTGCAGTCTGGTAATGATAATACTTCAGCATTATAACAAATAGGTAGTGCTGCTATTTTGTTCTATATTTTAGTATTTTGAAAGTATTTCATTGCTTAGCCTGTAGTAGCAGATCAAAACCATCTGCTGTCTTGCCACTGGTCCTCCAGTCTAGCAGAGAATCTCAGCTCATTTTCCACGAGGCCAGTGTGCTCCAAGATATGTGTAGCAGGACTGTGATCCAGCTGCTGAATGTTGGTACAAGTCCAGACCTTTGCTCATGAGTCTTTTAAATGGAAACCATGCTCTTTGCCAAGAATTGGAACAGAGATAAACTCCGTTTGCTCTTCTCTCCCCCCTCCCTTCTGCCCTTTGCAGCTCCATCGCCCATCATGGTCATAAGGAAAGACAGGACATCCAGGAACAGCGTGTCCCTCTCTTGGCAAGAACCTGAACATCCAAATGGGATCATCTTGGACTATGAGGTCAAATACTATGAAAAGGTGGGAAGAAAGATCAAAGGGGGGAGGCTTTTGTCTTGGCAATACTTAAGGAAATTATTTCATCTTGCCTGTGTTAAGGGTTCAGAAACACCCCCATTCACTTGTGTCTGCCTCAAAGGCACTGAGTGTTGAAACTGTTCAATTGTTGGTAATAAGAACACCTTGAAAATACAAAATGAAATTATGTTGTTGTCTTGCAAATTCAGCCCCAAACACATCAGAACAAACATAGGGGATAATGCAGTCAATTCTTTTGTTTTCTAATTTTCTTGAGTACATTTTGCTTCCTCAGTTCTATTATGCTGTTGGTGTTCATACACTGATGTATCAACCTCCACGTGCTGGTGCTTCCCTTGGCACAAAGAACTTGTAGACAAACATTATTTGGAAAATGATGGCTTATCTTTTGGACTGGCTTCCCCCATGGAAGTTTCCACTTTTTATTAATAACTGAGTTGTTCACAAATGGTAAGGAAATAACTAAACTGAAAGAAAAGCTGCCATTGAACAGGTTCTGCTTTTTATTGACACTTTCTTGTATAAATCAGCTTTGGTGCCTCGTGGAGTTGGGGAGATGTCCTGGTTTAATCCCAACTAGCAGCTAAACCCCCACACTTAGTGAGTGAGAGAGCTGCTCCCTCACTCCTACCCTGCTGGGATGGGGGAGAGTCTCAGAGGAGTAAAAGTAAGAAAACTTTTGAGGTCCAGGCACTTTAACAGGCAAAGCAGAACAAGGAATTCATTCACCCCTTCCCATGGGCAGGATGGTGTTCAACCACCCCCAGGAAAGCTCTATGTGTGTAATGGTGACTTGGGAAGACAAATGCCATCGCACTGAACGTCCCCCTCTGCCTTCTTCAGCTTTATCTGCTAAGCATGACCCCAGTTACTATGGGGCATCCCTGTGTTCAGTCAGAATCAGCTGTCCTGGCTGTGTCTCCTCCCAAATTCTCGTGCCCCCCAGGCCCCCTCACTGGTTGGGCAGTGTCACAGACAGAAAAGGCCTTGGCACTGCTCAGCAATAACAGAAACATCTCTAAATTACTAACCCCGCCTGTTTTAATTGCAAATCCAAAAGCCACCTACTATCTACTCAGAAGAAAATTAATTCTATCCCAACCAAAACCAGTACAGATGATTTCTTGGAGTTTAGATGCTCCAAAAGGAGAGATTCTTCCCCCCTCGCCACCAAACTGTGTTCATTCAGTTCATTTTAATTAAGCCACCAATGTTTCATGTGTGTTGGTTGATTTTTTGGATGTTTTTGGATCCTTGTTCTACACTGAAACTGGGGGTTTCTCTCGAAAACAAGCTGTCACCTTCGTGCTGCTCTATGCCCAGACGGCTGCTCTTCCCACTGGGTGTATCCACACTTGTGGAGCTGTCACAGCACAGCTCTGCAAGACAACCAGCCAGTCCTCTGAGAATGGCCTTGCACATGTGGTTTCTCCCCTTTGAAGTCTGTAATCAGGAGTTCCTGTGCACCACCAGAGAGTTTTCTCAAAGCAGGGAGCCGACTGACCGACAAGACCGTTCAGAGCAAAAGGCTTTTAAAAGAGCAACCTTCTGGCCCCAGTGCTCTTAATGTGTGTCCTGCAGTCCACTGGGGAGCCACAGGCCTATTCCTCAGGGTTTATGAGGAAAAGGAAAAAAAGGCAAATCTGTTGTAGGACACTTTAATCTATTGTCCTTTTAAGCTTTACAAATTACAGCAGGTGTAAAACTAATGCTCTGTTAAACTTCCCCAAGGCCAGAGCAGCCTGTGCTGGACCATTTCGCTTCGTTCCTTCCCCAAACACCTTGGGAAGATGCTGCCTTTTAGTCTGAGATCCCTAAGCATGCCTCCTTCCCTCCTCTTTTGAAAAGAGAGCTTTCTTTTTAAACCAGTCCAGTTGCTTTGCTTTTCTGCTCCAGAAATCATCCTGGTTGTGCTCCTCAGAAACCCCGCCACTGCTGAGTGGCAGTTGCTAGGAAAGAAACCCTTCACATTTAGCAAACTGGGTATTTCTCCTGACAAGTCATATCTGATTGCTGGTAGGTGATTTATGTTGAGCCATTCTTTTCCATCCTGCTTGTTTTTAGTTGGCAACCCTTTTGTGATCTCTTAGAAATTAAAAGATGGGTCATTAATAGAGTAATACAGGGCAGCCCAATTCTCTCATACCCCTTGTTTCTGAAATTATTTTGCTAGGCTGTTTTTAAATTTCAAAGAGTATGTGATATTTTTGGGCAACTTCATATTACTGGTATTTAAGATGTTAGAGTAGATTTGGAATAAGGGTAGATTGTCATACATCTTAATTATGATATTGTGTAGTTTTTCCAAGGCATTATTGACACAAAGTATGTAGAAAATATTTATTTTCTACAAGAGAAACTAAATAATTATTCAGTTGAGGGTTTTTTTCGTCAGTGGGTGCACTTGTGTAGCTGAGAGATTAGAGTTTTGTATGTTTCTAGAGAAATTAGAAGCTACAGTTTTGGAAAACTATTTTAATTTTTTGGAATGAATCACAGAGTGGTTTGGGGTGAAAGGGTCCTTAAAAACCATCTAATTCCAAGGCCCTGCTATAGGCAGGGGCACTTTCCACCAGACCACGTTACCCAAAGCCCCATCCAGCCTGGCCTTGGACACTTCACAGAATTATGAACTGAGTGTGGCAGTTTTTCAGACTCAGTGTTTGAAGTAAAATTGCATTTTTTGTAAGACTCTTTAGAGCCTGATTATGAAGCCCTAGTCAGTATTTATTTGAAACATTTAAAAGAAATAAAATCTTCTTTCAGAGGGTTGCAGTATGGAACTTGCAGGCATTTACTTTATGGTGAGGCATAATATTTTGTTAAGTTAATGGTACTAAATGACACCCCAGTTTAGTCCACCCATAAAATGCTGTGCTGAATTCTGTCTCAGCTATCACACAAATAACAAAACCATGTATTTTTCTTACATAAACCATATACTTGGTTTCCTCCTTGTCCTTGTTCACGGAATTATGTCCTTTTGCAGGAGTATCTTGTCATGCAAAGACATAGGGAAGAAAAAAAAGCCATCTCCTAATTACCACTCATAAACTATTAATTGTTTCAATTAAATATGCTGCTTACAATCATGCTAACTAAATCCCACACACATTATTAAGGTGAAGTCTTCTGCAAGCACTGAGTGCAATTTATCTGCAGTCTCACATGGCTAAGGGGGATTTGCTTTTGCCATCGTGGTGCGCTCAGTGAGCTGGTTCAGCCCAACACGTGGCCGTGCACTTTGTGCCCTTCCTGAGCCTGATAAAGTCAGTTCTATGCAAATGCACTTTGTTGCTTTTATATCCTTATTATTCTGGTTCTCAGTGTAGGTAGGCCACGAGATTTTTAGGAAATGCATCAATGAAGATTTCACATCTGGCAATGAGGGAAGCAGTGTGAGGGTTGTGGCTCCTCCCAGAGATCCGTAGTCAGGTTTTGGCCTCTCAAGTGTACACGAAGCTGATGGAAAAAATGTTACATAACATAAGCACTTTCTGTGCTTATCTGAAAAAGGACATGCCATTCAATCTTAGGAGTATTACCACTATAAATTTAAAATTTCTGGAGGTTGTGTCCTCTGTTAAGACATGATATAAAATTATAAAGTGTCATCTGCAAATGAGACACCAACAGTAGTGGGATTTGCTTCCCAGTAAATATCATGTCTGGTAAACTGTGCAGGGGTATTCAGGAAGAATATGCTTTGTGCATCCAAGTTCAAATTTATCCTCAGTGTTTGACTGAAGTTTGTGCTTTCCAAAGGCTGACTCTCCTTTTTGTGTATTCCTTCTGCTTACTGCAGCTGTAGTGCTGTATCTCTGAAGTTCTACTTTATCCCCAAGAAAGATAAACTTGGGCTTTTATGTGGTGTTTCGCTGATTTGCTTATGGGTAATGTAAAAAATGACTTACAAACTATGTGTGTAAAAAGCTTCCCATAAACTGAGATACTGTGACATCCTCCATGCCATTGTTTTAATGGTTTATTTTCAGAGTTCCATCGTGGATTATTAAGAGACAGAGCCAGGGCTGTGTTTTCCCTTGCACGTTTGTATCTGCACCAGAAAGAAATGTTTGCCTTTCATAAAAGCAGCCTGAAGCGAGATCAAAATGAGTGTCCAGGCACAGCATACACAAAAGATTTTGTGTTTTAAAGACAAGATTATTATGTCTTTGAAATGAAAATAGCTGCCTACATGCAACTGAATGGTGAGATAAGGGAAGCCTGCAAATTATAATACTAGGCCTTTGTTAGCTCAAAAATAAATACTGTTATGCAAGCCTGTTAGCTCTTTGGAGTGTCTTCCTGTAAATTTTCTCCCCTGATTTTATAACAGAAAACTTTTTAGAGAAGTATTGGGAAACTCTGAGGAGGTCCAATGCTGACTGCCTTTTTGTTTTTAGTGTGCAAAGAAAATGAGCCTTGGTAAACACTTTTATAGTCATTCTTTCAAGAGTGGGTCCAGCTCATCCTAACTGAGGTTTTGAATCTGGATGTTGTCTACAGGCTTAGCCACTTTTTCTGGTTCCCTTTTGTTTTCTTTTTCATTTTTCTTTTTTTCCTTTCTCTGTGCTTTCTCACGTGCATTATGTTGAATATCATGTGGAGATTCTGGCAATTTCCCTGAGGATGGTGTAAATGTTTCTGTTCCTCTGTATGAAAGACTACCAAGAACAGGGTACTTAGGCTTTTGTGGCACCAAAGCAAACAGTTCCTGATGTCCACCTACTAACTTAGATCATCCTGACTTTATTCCTGCAGAGTAAACACACTAAAACAACTCCTAATCACTTGAACTTTACAGATGAAGGTGAAATGGCTTTGGCAATAAGTGTGTTGAGGATTTTCCAACCACTCCAGTGTTGTCAAAGTTAAAATGTCAGACCCTCACAAGCTAATGCAATGACATGAAAAAAAAAAAAGAAATAGTGGGAATTAGGTGAGATTCTTTGCATCCGACATGACTTAACTCTGTTTCTGTTTTCAAACAGGCAAAACTCAATGGGTTTAGTGTTTTGCAGAGTGTTCAAAGTGAAAGGACAGCATATGAAATCCCCACCACCTCCAGAATGAAAAAACTCGTGGTGGGGAAACTAAACAATTGAGATTCTCACAGTTTCCCACATGTGTGGCTGCTGTCCAAGATTTTTTTTTTTTTGAGACAGTTCCAGCTGCCATGTTGAGGAAGCCAAAAATGCTCTTTTGGTGCAGGATGGCTTTAATAAAATAAGCAATACCTCAGGCTCCAAATGCATGCTTAAATTTTAAGATTATGTGCTTACAGTGGGACTGAGACATAGTTTTATCAGAATTAGCTTTTTACATAGTGTGAAGTGCATCCAAACCTACTAAATTACAAAACAGTCTTCCTCTTATTTTATATAACAAGTCAGAAACAGGTGACTATTAGGCAGAGTGTGGTAGGGAGTGTAGCCCAAGAGCAAGCTGAGTGAGATTTTTTGCCCAAATGAAGGTGGATGCATCAATCTCATAGTTTTTATAGCATAATAGAAAACCAGTTAAATTTGCCTTTTCCCTGAGCTGAGGGCCCCGACCAGAGTTTCTCTTCTGACTGTTCTGAAGGTCTTGTAAAATGCAAGGCAGTAAAAACTGTATCCTGCAAACATCTCTGCAGGGCCCTAAAATGTCTAAGTTGGCCTCTTATGACTTCCAGTGCAGTGAGCAAATCTGATGTACACTTTGTTAAATAACACTGTAGTCATTTTCCTGTTGTATTACAGACTGTGGACAAAATTATGCAAAGCCGTTTAATAAAATGTCATACACTCAGCTTGTGTGGTTTTCAGGTTACAGCATAAGACCAGAGAAGAACTAAATGATTTAGATTTCTTGCTAAAAGGTGATGGAAAATGAATGTTTGTGCAAGCATTTGTCAGGGTATAAATACTCAGAAATACACCTGTTCTCCCCAGGTCATTTGTAGCAATTTAGTGTCCACCACCTCTTGTTTCTGTCCTTCAGGGTGTGGTTTTAATCTGCTAATTTCTTTATTCAAAAGCAGGAACAAGAGACAAGCTATACCATTCTGAGAGCCAGAGGCACCAATGTCACCATCAATGGCCTCAAACCTGACACCACCTACGTCTTCCAAATCCGAGCCCGAACTGCAGCTGGATATGGGACAAACAGCCGCAAGTTTGAGTTTGAGACCAGTCCAGACTGTATGTATTGGTTCAAATGGTTTACCCTGACATTCTGCCCCGTTTCTGACTGATTTGAGTGGCTGCTTTCACTCCTCTTCTCGTGTAGGAAGTGTGTCTCATAACTTTTTATGGTAGCATTACTGTATAACTTTATATTTTATCGTTAAACTTGAAACATGCTGTAAAGGGTCTACCATAACTATCACAGGTGGTATTTTCCTCCATTCCCTTCCCTACTTCTGCCTCCTGCCAGAATCCATGCCTTGCTAGAGCTTTCCTGTTGAGAGAGAGAGTTTGATAGAAAAACAGGTTCACAGCCTCACACTGATCCAAATTTGTGGCCAGAACCCCATGGAATATAAACCTCTGTCTTAGAGAATTGGTGTTATATCGGTCCAGTGCTCTGTGGGTCGGTGTGTCATTCTTTGTGTTACTGCAGGGCATTGCTGATGTCTCCTGCATAGCCTTGAGAGGAAACTTAATATACACAGGATGGTCATTCAGCTGAGTTGGTGATGAGCAAGTTGAGCTGTTCGGGTTCCTTCCTTGTCTCGCTGCATTTCTGGGTGGTCCTGGGTAATTGTGTAGTAGCCTGGCACTCCTTTTGCTGTAATACATAGATAATAACATTAGGCAAGTAATGACCTTTTAGGTATTCTTTAGAAGTTCTGGTTTTGTATCAGAAAGGCTCTTAATGGAGTTCATAGTCTTGAATGTTGCTTTCTCATCATTGCTATTATCTGGTGAATCAGGTCTTTGCTAGTTTAATGCATGAAAAAGTCAGCCTTTGCTGGGGTGCCCAGTTACAGGCTGATGATGAATAATCAAAGACTGCTTTGTGGAAGGTCAGGCTTTCACAGAAGATTCATATCTGCTGCTCAGATTTATAACACAACTAAGGACTGTAATTCTGGTACACTCACATAAGGCTTATTCATGTGCTTGTGATAAGACCTGAGAACTCATGGTCTCAGTGCTCTGCTAAAAGCAACATGTTCTACCAAGAAGAGTAGTGTCAAGCCAAATAGTGTCTCATTTGGACATGTGTTTTTGGGATAGGTTATGTATCTCACTCCCATTTCTTCCTCTCTCTCACCTCACCTCTGATTCTGAAAAGCAATCAAGCTTCATGTTTAAAGGAATAGTTACAAATTGCTGTTATGGAGACTAGAAGCTTTGGCATTCTAGTTGAAACTAGAACTCAAGACAGGATGAACTCTTGCAGCAAGGAGGAAAAAGATCAGTTGCAGGGATGAAAAAATTCATCAATTTAGGGTTTAATGGGTTGTCTCTGCAAATTAATGATACCAAAAAATGAAGGGAAAAAGATAAAAGTAGAAATGTGGGAGATGCCAGGAGCCAGTGGTGCACATCTCAACATGAGGCAGAAAACAGTCCTTATATTTATTGTAGACATGGATTATCCATGGATAGTCCTTCTCTCTGCCCCTGTGTGCCTTGCCTATGCACAGCCTTCCTGTGGATCTTGTCAAAGATAACTGGGAAACTTAATTCCTTAAAGCACTTTCCAATCATGCAGAAGGGAAAGGAAGGGTGATGATTATTGACTGACTGGGATTTCTTGCCAAGGACAAATCTCTTCTGACCATGACAAAATATATGTATGTTTGTATTTATGTGTATATATGTAAGTATCAGTTTACCAGCAGTTGCTCCAGTCAGCATGTGAAAATCAACAGTAGCAGAAATGACTTTGGTAAATTGTCAGAGAGGGCTAGAGTCTTGTGTTTCCTTCCCATGTGTTTATTTGTTTGATGAAAAATTATGTAGCGGATTAAATCTCTGTCAGGAGACCAAATGCTGCATAGTGACGACTTAACCTGTCTGTTCCCTATATACATGTCAATTGTGATGTAATCAATGCCCTGTGTGTGTAAGGTTATTTATCTGTATTTTTGTGTTAACTTTGCAGCATTCTCCATTTCCAGTGAGAATAGCCAGGTGGTGATGATTGCCATTTCAGCAGCAGTAGCCATTATTCTGCTCACAGTTGTGGTGTACATCTTGATTGGGAGGTTAGTCTGTCTGACTTGCACATTTATTCCCTCTTCCTGAGGCCCTTGAGGAGCAGGGCACTTTGGGTGCAGCAGCAGCAACAGGGCTGTTTTGCAACCTTTGTCTGCTGCCCAGGAGCTCCAAAGTCTGCTTCATGGTTGGTAATGAGCCCTCTCACATCAGCAACCCCAATCCTGCAGCAGTTGTTAAAAAATGCTATAAACACATTCTTAGGCAATTGTAAAATTAAACTGTAGGGGTCAAAACTCAACAAATCCTCTCATTAGCCAATTTCCTCAAATTCCCTGAGAACATCACATGCCTCCATAGGGCACAGAGAATGTAAATACCATTAAACTTTCAAACAAGCATTTAATTGTGGAGGGAAAACATTTTATTCTGTTTCCACCTGCAGTTAACACGTAAAATTCTCTATATTACTTTTTTTTTTTTTTCTCTGTTGCTTGTAGATTCTGTGGATACAAGAAGTCCAAACATGGCACTGATGAGAAAAGACTGCATTTTGGGAATGGCCATTGTAAGTTACTAAAACCTTTTAATGCTTCCGGATCTATTGAATTCATCCCCTCAGATAACTGGAGTTTTTCAAGTTGAAAAAAAGTCACACCTCACTTAAACCAAGGTGGAATTAGGAAGAGAATTCTCCTCTCTAAGGAGATTTCCCCTAAACAATTATTCTTTGTTTCAAATTCTGGGTTCAGGTTAGTAATGAGCAAAGCATGGTTGTCTGTGTTCAAACATGAGGTTAGCAGTGTGATATCAGATCTGCTGTGCATTCCTGAAATGCAGAGTGTAACTGCAACTTCCCTATTACCAGCTCTATAAAGTCTAAGAATCCTTTTCCCTCCAAAACCAAAATATAAAATCAATTGAACCTGTCTTGACCACTAAAGGGACTGTGAAAATTGTTTGCTTGACAGAGTTGACCCACTAATAATTTAGTCTGGAATTCTTCTGAACATCTGGAGTGATTACAGAATGGTTTCTTAAATTAAGAATAAATGCTAAACAAGTGCCTCAAATTAATATGGTTTCTTAAATCCAGCTCTTTTTACGAAGATGTTTTGACCAAGTCCTGATTCCTCACTGACAAGAATGAGTGTCTGTGCCTTCATTGGGCCTCATCCAGGACTAAGAGAGCCTTTCCACTGACTTATTTTGTCTTTGCATCACAAAAATTGGATGCAGTGAAGGATGTTTGTTCCCCTTGAGGAATCTGGGTTACTTTTGAAACACGTTCAAAAGCCAAACCCAAAGCCCATCTATTTGTTTGATGTTTATGCACTTATTTTTTAATCTAAGATGGGACTTAGTTCATAGCTCTGGGTCATTAAGCAATGCCCCGTTAAAGGAGTAGTGTGGAATAAGATCACACCCAGATGACACTCAGGGGAAGAAGGGGATTTTTTGAGCCCAAGGAATGTGTCCTGACTACCAGGAAGAAACAGCTTGCCATGGTCCTTGGCTGGAGGGAAATGTCATCCTGCAGCATTTCATCTCTGCTGGGTCCTCTCTGCAATGTGCAGAACCCTACCATGCTTTCCCCCAGCAGAATGGGGGGACCTGAAGACCAGCTCAGAGGCAAAGCTCCATCCAGACACTCTTTCAAATAGAAACAAATTCATTTTGGAGCAGGAGAAGCTGAGGGGAAAGGGAGGAGATATCTTAATTCCTGATCAAGAGTAAGTGGGATTTTCTAGGGTTTTTTAATCACTGCATTTGGATTTTTTCATCCTTACAAAGATAATGACTTTCATGGACACCAAGACCAGAAGACCCTTTTTTTTTTTTTTTCATCCATGTAATTCTTGGGTGTCTAATGAGCACGTGTTTAATAAGCAGCAGTAGTTTGTCTTGGAAACTGCTTCAGCTCCAGATGGATGTCCTGCTAAACCGTGTGAACTGTGTTAAGCCAAATATTTCTCTTGCTTAGCATGTTGTCAGGGGTTTTATTGTCCAAACAGTGATGGTGTGCCATCTGCAAGGAAGGAGCTCCTGGAAGCATAACCAGGTGCCTTCTCACCAAAGATAATTAATTAACATTTCAACGAGGGGTTTGCCTGCAGTAGTTGGAAATGGGAACTGCTTCCTAATCCTTGTGACAGTGGAGTGACTGTTCTCTGACTGTTCAAATTATTATTGCTTGGTGTTTGGAGCCCACCCTTATCTCCATAGAGTCATGACCATGCACATCCCCAACGTATTTCTCCTTCCCCTGCGTTGTCAGGGGGTTCCCCAGCTGGAGCAGTGGGTTTGCTTCATGCAGCCCAACAACTGCTCACCAATTATTGTCCAAAAAAAGCCATCTATACGGTTACATGTGGCCCATAGAATTAATGCTTCATCATCCAAATTTAATGAGGTTATAAAATAAAAGCAGCCAGTAAAATAAGTGTCACAGACAAATAGCAGGTCAGAATTTGCTCTCTTTACTCCCACACAATGGAAAGTTGCAATCACTATGCTTAAACATGTCAGTACTGTTAAATTCCTGTGGATTAAATTGCTTTTAATTTGGCTTTAGATATTTATGTACTGTTTTCTGAGGAGTGCCATGCTGATTCACTGCGTAGTAAGAACAGAGCCAATTATGGACCTGGTATTTCTCTTAGAAATTCTTGAAAATCATTTGCTATAGATTTTGCAGATATTTGTGTTAGAATTTGTATGTTATGTACACGCGTGGCTGTTGAAACTCTAATCTACCAAATTAGAGTCTTTCCCAAAGAATAAAAAAACTGCTCCTATGAACTGAAAGAGGATAAAGTAACTTCCATGGCTGTCATAAACTTTCACCATCTTAAATACAGCAGCTGCTTTATTTCAGTCAGTTTATTCTGAATTACTTTTAAAAAGGCTCCAGCCATGAACTGTTCCCTGAAGCCTTATTACAAATCCTATAATATTACTTCAAAGGAACAAAAATGTTTCACCTCCTCAGATCCTCTCCCTTTGCCTTCTTTGGCTGGGCCCTTTTTATTTTTTTGCTACCTTTAGGGCAATTCACGCTGTTAAAATGAAAATGTAAATTATTACGTTTGCACAGAATGAGCTGTAAAGTAGTGCAGCTTAACACATGTGCACGTGTTTATTATCTGTATTTCATGACAGAACCCAGTTACTGTACAGACTGCCCTTAATTATTGGTGTGAAGGGATTATTCTCCTCGCAGTCCCCATCGCCTGATCTTGGGAACCTCTGGGGGCAGCATGAAAAATCCGAAGCCCAAAAAAACCCCACAGCGCAGAAACTTTTAATTGTTCTTTTTACTGGGAGTCCGAGGGAGCCTGAAATGTACATTCAGCAGGGACGGGAAGGAGCATTTACAAGCCTTTTAACCAACAGCAATATACAGCCAATTACTTTTTGGTTTACTTGCAGGTAATTGTGTAATCATCGGGCTCTCGTAGGAAACACAGTCGGCATTTAGTGCCGTGCACACGCAGCCCTTGTGTTAAGAGCATGGCTCTTAGTTTGCATTGTTCTCAAGGCAATTAGCCTGGGAACTCGGTTTTATCATTTCTTTGTCAATTCTGAGGCCCATAAATCTCCATGAAATCGATTTATTTTTTATTTTATGCGCACTTGGGATGGTGTGACAAAACAATTGCGTGCTCTTAACTAATGGTCCAAAGGTATTGTTTTGCCATCTGTGTAAACTCAGGGAAAAAAGGTTTAACTATTCTATCTGTCCAAAAAAATGATGCAGTGTAATAGTGCCAAGCTATAAAGGAAACTCCTCGGTGGGTTAAAGCAGTGTTTGTAAGAGGAGTTCATATCTCTTACGAGACCAGCTGGTACAGTGAGGAAAAGCCATGGCCAGGAATGTTGGGTTTGTGTCAGAAGCAGCAAAGTTCAAGCTGGTTATTCCACTTGCTGTTAATAAAACACACTTCTGTTGTAAAATGACTACAGAGACAGGCGCACGAGGTGCTGTGTACAAGCACAAGCAGGGCTTTGAGCCGGGGAGAGGGAACGAGGTGGTGCTTTGCCTTCAGCATCTCTGCTGGAGAGAAAGGTTGGGAATGATCTCTTCCTCTCTAGTCCTGATAGAGGAAAACACGTGGAGAGCTTCAAACTGCCCTTAAAATCGTTCAGTCCTTGAAACTGCCACTTGCCCTGGGCAAACAGAGCAATCCCTGGCCAGGAAACCGTAGAGCAGGACAAAGCAATACCATGGATGTCAAGGTAACTGAGGACCAGAGCAAGTCTTTATTAAGAACAACTGCCTGCCATCCTTGCATGGACTAGCAGAAGGACTGAGGCAGGGGTGCATTTTTTCATCTCTAAGTTTCTTTTATTATGCATCTTGCTGGAGGACTTGGAAAGAAAAGGTTTGAGTTAATGCGCTCCTCTTAGTGTATTCTCAAGAGCTTTTGCGGTTGAGTTTAGCAACACATTTGGTTCCTTGCCTCTCTGTGATTACTTTGAAAGGGGTAATGTAGGGCAGCATGTCAGTGTAGCAGCCTGGGAGGGGGCAGTAGGATTTTAGTGCTGGAAAAGCTGTTAAATACAGGCGTGGATGCACTTCTGTGCCATATTTTAGTGTCTCTGCTTTCACTCTGTATTAAGATTCCTGAAGGCCCATAAAAAGCACTTTGACTTGAAGAATGCTTTTTTCTTCTATTGATTTGGTTTCTATTGTCTCATGAGCTTTCTTTGGAAGGATTAATTAAGTCTAAGTAACATTTTCTCTCTGAATTTGCTTTTACACAGTAAAACTCCCAGGGCTGAGAACTTACGTAGATCCACATACATATGAGGATCCCAATCAAGCTGTGCATGAGTTTGCCAAGGAACTGGATGCTTCCAATATATCCATTGATAAAGTAGTTGGAGCAGGTAATATTGATACACTGAATAGAAATGGCTTTTTGCTGTATATACTGTTTTCAATCACTGGGTTTGTACTTGTGACTGGAAAGAATGTTCTAATGTCTTCAGATTAGCATATCATGTTTACAGCTGGTTCCAATGCATGTGAAAAGTTCAAGGCACACAGTCCTACTTTTCTTTCTTTTTCCTCAGAGAAAGCAGATAGCAAGGCAGTTTTTAAAAGGACACCAGGACCACACTCGGATGGTGGACTGCTGGATTTGAAAAGATCCTCCAGCATCACTCTGTGCTTCTCTTTACAGTCTGTCAGAAAATGTTATCAGCTGTGAAGATGTTTTCCATTTTTTTCTCCCTTAAAAGGACTCTTGACTATTATGCTTTCAGTGAAACCCCAAACTCATTTCATACCAGTCACCATGCATCCATCACACTGCAGTCACCTTTGGCCATTGGATTGATTTTGGTCTCTGCTTTGGATTTGAATTATTGATTTAGGAGGAAAGGCTTGTCTGAGTGATAACTGATTGTCTGAGCCACACAGATGCCACAGATTGTTGGGTTTACAGAAGACAGACTGGTGAAATGAGCAGATTTTGTAACAGAGGAGCCAGAGTACAGGAAGTCTCATTACAATGCAACATATAGGTCCTGATAGGTTGTGTGCTTCCTCCTGAAGTGAAGTGGCAGATTGCCTCGTGGAGTCAGGAGATCATGAAGTGTTAGCTTTCCTGCTACATTAAAGCATTTGGGGAAAGTACTATTGATTTTTAATCCATCAAAAAATACTACTTCTTTCATTATTGAATTTTTTTGTTTCTCTCTAAAAATACATGATTTGTACTCCAAGGATGAGATGTGAGAGAGGCAGACTCCCAGTGCACAGCAGAAGATTTTCCCTTGGAAAAAGTGTAGAGCCACACTGCTGTACTCAGTGCATGCCCTGAATCACTCAGCACAACAGCAGACAGTGCTCATCCTCTCTTACTGAGGCTACTCATTTTATAACTCCAGTTATTTTCTGGAAAGGTAGAATTTTTGTTCCTTGCTGGTTTTATTTTTGCCCCACAAGAGTGCACTGTTCTCCATCATCTTCAGCCAAGGCAGCAAAGTTCTGCTTACGGCACATAATAGAGAGTTAGTGGAGGGATAGAGCAGGAGGTGACTGTAAAGTGAAGTCCAGGGGCAGAGGGTTTCTTTGTAAGACTTTCAGGAGCCTTTGCTCACAAATAAAAGCTTTCTAAATGTGGTCTCTAGGCAGTATATGAACATAGGAAACAAGTTCCTAAGAATCAGGGATATACCGTGTCTTACAGTTCAGTTGTTCTGACCTGTTTTTATTTAAGATAGTCACTAGAATAAGCAGGAAACCAAAATTTGCTAAATACAGCCTCTGGAAATGGAGAAGAGTTTTCTCTTAGAAAAAGGAATATGTCCTAAAGGAGTCAGGTGTTTTAAAAACAAATCTTTTTGCTCCACTCCAGTGAAAACAACAGAAAATTGTGAGTTGGAAGGACCAACAAGGATCATCAAGTCCAGCTCTGAACTGAACAACCCATGTAGGGTTGAGCCCATGGCCCTGGCAGTATTAGCACTGTGCTCTATCCAGCTGAGCCACAGGACAGAGGGTTCCTTCTGGTCCTCTGCTCTGGAACTGCGTTGACTCAAGATTTTTGGGTCACCCTAACTCAGATTCACATAGCCTGAAGTACATACGGCATCATAGTCAGCATTTCCTGTTAGCAGCTGGTAGAGATGCCAAGAGGAAGAGCCAGGCAGGGAAGAACAGATGAAAATCAGGCTCTAGAGTGTTGGGAACTTCCAAAATGAGTTTCTCTACAGTGCTGTCATGCTCAGCACATGGAAGCTTTTATATCAGGCTGAGCGCCTCTGAGGCAGCTTCTTCAGGAACACTTCTGTCCTGCCCAAAAACACAAAGGCATTTCCTGCCTCTTGTTTGAGTCAGTAACTTATTTGAGTGAAGGACTCGGGCTTTTCCTGCCCTAGTGCTTTGCAATGCCAGTGTGAATGAAATTATAAAAGGACAGTGATTTGAGAACAAGGGATTCATTTCACAGAGTCGAACTGTGATGTAAGTAATGAGACCTTCAAGTCAGGGAAGTAATCTTGATATTCAGAAGTACTTTTCCAAGTAGTTTTCACAGCTTTAGCCAGAAGTCTCTGAGAATAAAGGGCAGCTTACATAGCTTTGCAAACATACACAAGTGCAATAAGGAAATACTCTTGTCCAAAAGAACCTCAAGAAAAACACAAGGGATTTTAGTGGGAGCCTAAGCATATGAAAATTGAGGTCAGGAGCCACTTTTTCAGGTTTTTCTTTACAGTAATTCTTTCTTTTAAAATAACTCACATGTTTTTATGGATTCAGTTCAGCAAAGCACTTAAGAAGTTTCAATCCAATTGGATAGTAAGAGAATACTACAGAAAGTACTTTTTTGGGGGTAGATTTAAGTATGTGCTCTGCTGAACAAGGAAGCAAGCATTTGCTTTTCTTTCCAACTTGAAATACACTTGTAGCATAACCTCTTGTTGATCAAAGTATGTCTATAATTTCGGGTCTACCTTTTCCTGAACTTACTGTGAAGGTTTGCAGTGTCTCAGTGAGGACTAGAGCATTGCTGATGTTCAGGAGGCTTATGGAACATTCAGTTTTGCTGCCTCTCCAGCTCTGAGAGAGTTGCATTCACAGCAGTACAAGCATGATTTAGAACACAGCAAAGTAAAGGGAGGAGGTAATTTCACAGAGTTCTCCTTTACAGGTCCCGTGGGTCCAAATGCACAGCAAATGCCATTCACTGATGGACTAAGTAGCCCATTTAAAAAGAAATTAGGATCTCCTGAAGAGATATCTTTATATCATGAACAGCACTCCTAAATGATATCTATTTGCTTTCCACATGTAAATAACCACATCAGTCTGCAGGGCAGGTTTATGTGTGTAGCATAATTAAAAATAAACACCTCCAGCAAGGGTTTAGATGAAAAGCCATCATCCTCATCTCTTGAAATCAGTTCCAGGTTTTCCACTCCATCACAAGTCCTTATTGCTCTTAAACAGTGTCTGATGAGATCCAGTCCATTTCCTACTGGGGCCACATAACTATTATTTGCAAGAGAAAGTTGTAGTGTAGCTGTGCATCACTCTGGGTGTTGACCAGGTACGTTTTTGCAGCATCCATGCTGCCCTGTGTAGAAAAGAATGCTGGGTTAATGTACCTGGGCTGCCTTGTGACCTCCTTCCAGTGATACAGTTTTCCAAGAAAGTAAACCTGGTTATACTCATAAACAACAAAAAAGTTTCATTGTTAGAAAGGGTCTGACTTTTTTTCTTCTTGAAACATCCACTGGTCTTGAAGTACTTGTGGCATCTGATCAGTCACTCAAGTTGTAAATTGCTCAGCCATGGCTCAGTGGGTCTGTGTTGATGGACATGAGCCATAACCTTTTCCTTCACAAAAAGTTAAACAAATATCAGAGATACTATTCCCGTTTTAAGGTAAGGATTGATTGCTGGACTGCTTGCTGAAATCATAGCTATAGGCTCCATTGACAATAGTTCTAAGAGGTTAGCTTGATAATAGCTTTTTGGACCATTAAAACATCAAGAAAATGGAGTATGAAGCTGGACACTACAAGACTTATTTTCAAGCATTTTTCTCACCCTCTTCCTTCTGTTTTCAAGATGCACTTTGGTCTTCATTTTTCGTGGTGCTCTAGAAATATTGAGCTGAGGTTGGGATTTGAACTGAAGCATTTGCTCCTGGTGAAGTATACTAGTCATTTTGGCTTGCAGAAGTTGAATACTTCTAATTAAGTCTGGAAGGTACTCAAGTTACTAGCAACGGGTTTTACACTTTGTTTTCTGAGCTGCTGCCTGTGTTGGCAGCCTGCAATACAAACACTGCTAGAATCAAAGTATGTAAGTGCTGTTTTAGTAGTGTATATGCACTTAAAGGTGCACCTTCCTTTTAATGGTGGTTACCTTGATGGCACAGGACCATCCCCAGAGGATGAGGCAGCTCAGCAGCTGGTGGGAAGATCTGGTGCCATTCCCTTGTTACTCAAATCTAGCCTGGGTTAGAACAGGGAAAGGTCATTGCCCGATGACACATTTATTCAGGGCCTTTTTTGGTTAAATTGGCTAACTGAGAAACCTCAGAAAATAAAGCTGAAAGGTGACTGGACGTGATTAAGTCCACACACTTGCCCAAAACCTTTTCGGTACCATTCTTGACAGGTATTTATTCTTTACAATCTCTCAGATAAAGAGTTTTGTAGCCTCCCTAAAGCCTCCTTTCTACTGTCCAAGTGTCCTCGCTGTTAGATTTTTCCTGATCTAACTGATCCTTTCCTGATCCTCAGTGTTGGAATTTTTTTCTGATATAACTGACCTTTACTGTAATTGGCAACTGCTTCTTGATTTGATAGAAAAAGGAATTTTGTCCATCTTGTTTATGACCGTAATTTTGATAAGAGAAAACTCTTGCCACGTCTCATTTGTTACTGTGTATAAAAATCACCAATTCCTTGAGCTTTGAGTGGGAACACGCAGCCATAACGTTAAAGATTTTTATCATTGTTGTTGCACCCTTTATCATTCCTTAATTGCAGTGCCACAAATGGCACATGGGCTGTAATGGCAGCCACGCTGATGGCAAATTGATGAAAGAATAATTCCAGTTTGCAGATAAATGGGCTGAATGGAACATCTAAAATGCATGTGGGATCACAGTCAGTGGTGAAGTTGGATTCATTTCTCCTGCCGGTTTAACTCTAAACCAGCACACTCTGTGAAATAACTACATTTCAGATTTTGTCGCTTCCCCCCTCTTTTTCCAGGGGAGTTTGGAGAAGTGTGCAGTGGACGCCTCAAGCTGCCCTCTAAAAAGGAAATTTCAGTGGCCATCAAAACTCTGAAAGTTGGCTACACAGAAAAACAGAGGAGGGACTTCCTGGGAGAAGCAAGCATCATGGGGCAGTTTGACCACCCTAATATCATCCGCCTAGAAGGAGTCGTCACTAAAAGTAAGATGTCGCAGGGCTGTGTGTTCTGTGTGGGAGGTGTCCTGGAGGCACCTCCAGTTTAATTGCAAAAGCAATTAAACTAAGTCATGCACACTGGTGCTCAGTAATCCCTTCAATCCCTTCCAGAAATGCTTCTCCTATAACTACACCAAATATCCTTCCGTGAAGATAACAGCAGGGACACATAGTCTGTCTTTTAGAATGTGTATTTTATTTCCTCCAAAGCAGGAAAAATAAACTTAATCCATGTGGAAGCACCAGCCAAACCCACACTGATGGATCCAGTGCAGAGTGGGGTTTGGAGGCAACTGCCTGCAGAGCAGCTGCAGGACCTGCTGCACTCAGGATGCTGAGAATTTAGAAACAGCACACTGGTTTGATGAGCTGGGGAAAATTTGGGAATAAAAGTAGTGCCCTTGAAAACAATACAGTGAATGTGGAGAAAAAGGAGCATTTCTGAAAGAGTTTGAGAGGTTTGATAAACTCCAGAGCTACAGATTGCTGTAAAATGGCCAAGGGGCACTGGCTGATAATCTGGTAGTGGTGGTGCAGTGCAGTGTGCTAAGGTTTCCTAAATGCATTGAAGCTCTGTGTTCCACTTTCAGCTAAATTGTTAGCTTTGTCATTAGCACAAATTAATGAACAGGTACCAAGGTACAACTGGTACTGGTCAATTATTAAATTGTTCCAGGTCTTTTTCTTACATGGTTTTCATGCAGAGGAAGTACACCCTGTGATATTCAGTGTGTACCAGTATGAGGCTTTTTTTAGAGCTCCTGATGCTCCAAAATTTATACACCTTAGTAAAAATCTCAAAACAAAAAGCCAACCAACCAAACAAACAAAAAACCAACCAACCAAACAAAAAAAACCCACAAAAACCCACAAAAACCCCAAAACCAAACCAAACAAACAAAAAACCACCACACCCAGCCCCTGGCCCCCCCTCCCCAAAAAAAAAAAGTCTTGAGGCTTTAAGCTGTCAGTAGTAATATTGATGTTATTTCTGTGATTATATAGATATATTTGCCTAAAGGCATTTCCTAAATCTCACTTTGCGCTTTTGTTATGGGTTTGATTGATTGTTTTTTCTTCTTTTTAAAAATGCTTAGTTCAAGGTTTCACAAACATAGGTATGAAAGAATTTCATAGCCTGCTGCAGCAAATCATATGAAATAAAAAGCCCACCAGTTTATGTCTAAAAATAACTAGTGAAAGGTGTGTAAAACCTTCTGTGTTATGAATATACATAATTATAATAATAATGACTTTTCTAGGTGTGATTCATGAAAGTCTATTTTGCTGATTTAAATAACAAGGAAGTTATTCTTTATCTTAGGTCTCACAGTCCTAATAGGAAAGGGCTGCCAGGGCTGCCCGTATAAATCAGGGTTATCTCCTGCTTTGTAATGGCACACACTTTGGACAGTCAGAAGAAGATTTGCAGTCACGAGACCACTTGAAATGCCAGCATCACTCTGGGCACAGCTGAGCTAAAATCCATTTGGCCACAACGTTTTGTGTTCCTGGGGCACTCGAGAAAACAATTGAATTGCTGTAGGTGCAGGAGTTTGTGCTCCTGAAGGTGCATTTCTGATTCTCTCTGTGTTCTGCATGAGTGACCAGCAGTAGGTTTGCTGCTGAGCTGTGCTCACAGCAGAGCTGTCTGCTCAGGGAGGGGTTCAGCTCCTTATCACAGCTGCCTGGGGGAGAGTCAACTCTGAGCATTCCCAAAGGAAGTCAGGAAAAGCCTCAGAGATACACCACCCTCTCCAGGTAGCTCCAGTGGAGGAGTTGATAAATCTGCTCTGAAGCTCTTGGTCTCCCTTTTATTGGGTAAAGTTATGTGGCAGGAATGCAAGTAAAGTTAATAATTTCTTTTCTTTAACTTTCTGTAGGGTGATAGGACAAGAAGCTTGTGGGTTTTATTTTTTTTTCTTTTAAGCAAAGCAATACTGTATTAACAAATATGACAGCTGTTAAATCACACTTAGAAGGCATCTGTTTATGTGCAGTCAGTAGAGAGGCTGTGGAGGATCTGCTGGTTCACTCTCAGTACAGTAATGCATGATAAGCAGGAGATATGCCCTTTTCTCCATTCACCACATTCTGCTTGACAGGTGGCCCTTAGTAATGATCAAACTTACCACATTAATTCGCTTCTCACACTAAACAGATCTTCTGAAGCATCTCATAACTGCAATTGTCACCATCCCATAACAGGACCACTTGCCGTGAGAAGTCCTCAGGCTGGGGTGGCTCTGGGTTGGTAGTGGGACACCTCACCAGAGGAACAAAGGAGGTGGACCCACCAGATAAGGTTTCTATCCTTGGCTCCAGCGAGGAGCTTTTCCTCCCTTTCTCCTGGATTTCTGTGTCTTCCTGCTGCTGTCCCAGCCTCCTGGGCACACTGTAGACAATAGCCTTAATAACCAGCATGCATGTTCTGCTTGGTTGACTAATAATTTGCAGCAATTTGTAGCCTGTTAGTATAATAAACTTGGGCCAACACCGTTGACACAACTTGTTATCGTGTATAATCAGCTGTGCTGTGATAAATGGATGCAGAATGTTCTTTTAAAGCTGCCCCGTGTAGCTTCAGTGCATGTGCTACTTATTATGGGCACATTTCCAGCTTAAGGAGGGGGAGACCCTGTACTGAGGGTGGGCAAGGCAGGAAGATGCTCCTCTAATCATTTGAAAGCCATATCTTCTTACTCTATTTAAAGTCTTCTGATAAGTCCCATGAAATTGAGATTTTACAGAAACCCAGGTTTGAAGTACATTGATTTATCATAGAATGTTTTGGGTAGCCCTCTTGGAAATGTCCAGCAGCATCTTCTGTGTGTTACCAGAAATCCCTGGGGGATAAAGTTGCACACAGAGTGCAAGTAAGGGACTTTTCCTTGAACTGTGTATTTTTTGCTAACTAGACCAAGCACAAACAGATTTAATTCTACTTTGTTTTTGCGTGTTTGGTTGGTTGGATTTTTTGTGGTTGGTTGGTTGGTTGGGGTTTTTTTTTAATTGTTGTTTTTGAGGGGTTTTTATCTTTTACATTGTTAGGTCTTTTACCTGTACCATTTGCTTTTTAATTCAAGAATGTTTTCATTAGAGTATTCCCTGATTCATCCATTCCTGATGGATGACTGTCAATTACTCACTAGTGTGACTCCCACAGTATAACCCATCCTTTGCACCACAGAAAGATGTTTGAACCTCTTAACCCATGCTAAGAGGACAAAGGATTTTCTTCTCATTATATTTATTCTTTGAAATTACTACTTCTCTTCTGAGTATTTACACCTGTAGAAACTGTATCTTAAAAAAAAAAACCACAAAAACAAAACAAAAACAAACAAACAAAAGTTATTACCATTTACTCTGTTAATGACTTTCCTGTTCTTAATTAAACTGGATACCTCTTTCAAGCCTCATGCAGTTCAGTTTTAGGGGCTAAAATTCCACCATCCCTGCCATCCAATGTTCAGGCCTTTATTATACTTTTATGGTCAAATGCCTTCCTGTATTATATGTGAAATGATAATTCATCCCCTTAAATAACTTTATGCTCTTACCCACCTTTTTCTCTCCACCACAAAGAGAAAATAAACAAAGCTTTAGAAAATATTTTGAAATAGTAAAATCCCTTTGATAGTAAAATATTAGCAATGTGATGACCTTTGTCTGTAAACTCCGCCGCAATCACACGAATTTTTGCATCCATTTCTCCCCAAGGTTTCCCAGTTTCACAGAAAGCCTCGGTTTTGTTATAAAATACCCTCAGGTAGAAAGTATGTTTTCAAAAACTGAATATATATTACAGGTTTTGGAAGGCACTCAAGGCTTTTCAAGGACATAAGGCTGTTTCCTTCAAACCTCCTGCTGCCCTGTGGATGTTGAGCTCCTGCCCTGCCTGGGCTTGTGCTCTCAGTGATCCCAGGGCAGCAGGAGGGAGGAGGGATGGTCCCCAG
The DNA here is from genome assembly GCA_013399695.1 of Formicarius rufipectus. Classification (NCBI taxonomy): domain Eukaryota; kingdom Metazoa; phylum Chordata; class Aves; order Passeriformes; family Formicariidae; genus Formicarius; species Formicarius rufipectus. Next base: position 196,077 of record VXAU01005178.1, read on the forward strand.
TACTGGAAGAAAACCATGTTCAGCTCTGCTTTTCTTGCCAGTGTCCTGTGTTTTATTCTCCACTTTCCCTCTTTATCCTCACCCCAAGGTTTTCCTCAGCCCATGGAAGGGAAATGCCCGAGCTCAGTAGTTTAAAGGTGTTGTGAACACCCTCCTGAGGGAGAGGGGCTTTTGTTGTCTCCTCTGTCTACTCTATTTGATCTGTCCCTTCCTATATGACCTGAGGAATATATTGATTGTGCCCATGTGGGGCAGTGCCCCCTGGTCCTTGTGCCCCCTGGTACTTGTCACCTCTGTTGTGCTGACCAGGACACCTTGAGGGAACATGTGAGTCCCTCCACAGCAAGTGCCCCATTCCCTTCAGAAGGAACCTGGGGGCAAATCCATGCCAAGGTACGGCAACTTCATTGCCTAAACTCAACAGTGATGTGATGAGTTCTGTTCAACAGTGATGGGCTGTGTACTGAAAATGCAGGCTGCTTCACTTTGTTTCTTGGGACCTGAGCTGCTAAAAATCCTCTCAACTCATGCTGAAATTGCTGTATTTCTGTTGATGTCAGTGGAATCACAACTGAGTTCTGGACAGACAGGGTTTGTCCATACATCTTGTATTTTATTTCTATATAAAGTTATCCTTGGGATAAGGTTTGAGTGCCTTTCTGAAATGCTTGGTTTTTGCTGATCATTATGTATGCATTTTAAATGCCTTACCCCCATCATCTATTTGCAGGTAAACCAGTTATGATTGTTACTGAATATATGGAAAATGGTTCCTTGGACAGCTTCCTACGGGTAAGTGCAACAGAGAACTAACTGGTGCAGAACTGGCTCTCGTTCTGAACTTGCTATGAATTTACTGCCACTCTACTCTAATTCATCATTAGCTCTTGTTGCTTGATATTTCATCATTTGCCTTTTGGTTGATGTGTGTTGGGATGGGCTCAGAAAGCCAGAGAGGATCTGCAGGTCCATTTTGACTGCTTGCAGTAACATTATTACAAAACTAAGACAATTTTGGTGTCATTGGTGTGTCGAATCTATTGAAAATGGACAAAACTGAACAACATTCTGGCACACAAAATAGGAAATTGTTTTTCTGAAGGCTGAGTTAGGTCTGTAATATAATTATGCTTATTGGTTGGCAGCCTCTATGTCTTAGCAAGTGATTTACAAAATGAAGGGATTTGTGGAAATGTTATCAGTAAACCAATGGCACTGAGTCAAAAGCTGTTTCCCTAAATATGGAAAGTTCAGGGAATAACCCCATACCTGAGAATGTTAGAAATGTTTAGCTAGAAAAGTTGATTGGCCTGTTTTCTTACTCTGGCCTTAGACATACTAATACTGTTGTTGATTTATCTTGGTTTTCTGTCAAAGTTGGTAGCGAGCCTAAAAAAATCTGAGCGCTCCCTGTGTCACCAAGATTTACTTGTGGCAAAACAAGAAGTGTAGAAGAAATGAAATCCCATCTGAGGGGAAACACTGGTTTAATTTTAATTTGTTAGGGCAAACTCAGCTGTGGCTGGGTGACTGCTTTGGTTCTGCCACGGTTGAGTGACATTATCCCCCAAATTCATAACATTGAACTAGACATTTAACCCCAAAAGGGGATACGTTGTCAGCCTTGGTTTCAGTATGTACTATATATGTTATGGTGTCCACTGGAGCATGTAAAATACATATAAATAATGTGTCAGTGTGGCTGAATGAAATATATCTGTACTGAACTATATATATTTTCTTTAGGCTTAAAATCCTTGAAGAAAGCTCTGAGGGGAGGAGAATAATTTCTGACTGTACAGAACAGTTGTTCAGCTTGTTTGTTCATCTGAGTGTGATTTTTTTTTTTTCACTTGTGTGGCAACATTGATAAGAACCTTGTGACTCATTAATATCATAGGCAACTCAGGCCATATAACCCTTTTTATAAATGCCTTTTGAAATTAGTTTGTTTTCCCCATTGCCAATGAAAGGCTATCTGAGTATCTGAACTGTTCAGGTTTAGAAACCTTCTGATTTTTAGCTAAATCTCTTTCAGAGTCTTTATAACTTCTCTTGTTGTTGGCTCTGATAAAAGAAAAAAAAAAAAAAAAAGGTTTCATGACAGGGGTCTGCTAAGGGTCTTTTAAAATAATTAATTTCTTCATGAAGGGCAATTCTGAGAGACTCTTTAAGCATCCTCTGTGCCATATGTTGGTTTAATGTTTACAGTGCTGCTATTGCCCCTAAGTATACTAATCAAAAATGAAATGAAAGCAACTTGCAGATTGATTCTTGTGAGATCACCTCACCTGGTAGAGTCAGCTCCTATGCATTTAATAAAATTCTGGAAGCAGTAGAAGGAAGAGTTGGAGAGCTGCCCATGATGATCCATTTACAGCACTGGGGGCTTCATTTGAGAGCTGCACGGTGACATCCTGTTGTCTGTGTCTGTATATCAATATCAAAGCTAGATGTTAACAAACAGGACTAGGAAGAGCTGGGAGAGTCAAACCGTGAAGTAGATGATTAGAAATATATGCAACCAATGTTGCTAAGCCACAGTTTAAGGAAGTTTTCTGTTCCTGAAGTTGAGGAAAATTTTGAGGAGTTCGTTTAAAGTTAATGGAATTTGAAAGCCACTGATGCAGATCAGCATTTGCTTTTGGTAAAAAAAAATAAAATTATGTAATAGAAAATATTCCTTAGTCCATTGGGGAAGGCTGGGATTTTCACTGGAAATTCTTGTGGCCTTTCAGGGAAGTTGGACACGTGTTTCTCTAATGCCTTGACACTCCAGTCTCAGGAGCACACACAGCTTAGATTTATGTGCTGCTTTCACACAGGTGCCATCTAGAACATTAAAATTCTGATGGCAGCGAGGAGAGGAAAAAAGAATTTTGATCTGAATTGCAAATCTGTCCCCTTCCCTCAGCTGACTGGGAGATCATCCCCCGCAGCTCAACGCGGTTCCACGTGTGGCATTTAAATCACAATGCCCGACTCAACGAGCCTTTCACTGAGGAGCTCCCAGGGTCTTTATCAAAAACTCTGTGCCAGGAGGAACGTGAGCAATCTCTGAAATGACATTTCAAATGTTTTCCAGAAACACGATGCCCAGTTCACAGTCATCCAGCTGGTGGGCATGCTCCGAGGCATCGCATCTGGCATGAAATATCTGTCAGATATGGGGTATGTCCATCGAGATTTAGCGGCTCGTAATATCCTCATCAACAGTAACCTGGTGTGCAAAGTCTCAGACTTTGGTCTCTCTCGTGTGCTGGAGGATGACCCTGAAGCTGCTTACACCACAAGGGTGAGTTTCTGTGTTTCTTGATCCTTTTAGACTTCTTGTTGGGTGTGACAAAGGCTGAAATCTGGTGGAGCCCCTCAGGCTGTGTAGCAGAGGCCAGACAGTCTTGCATGGCCAGAGATGTTCATTAAGCCAGAAGCTCATCACTGCTATTTTTTAATTTGTGTCTGGGAGAAGATAGAAGGCAAAAAATATAGTTTCTGTTGGTAGGCTACTTTTCTTTAAGAGTACAAAATTCTTGGCTCGGTTTCTTTCTTCTGGATGTGTAAAAGGAGGAAATACCATAATTAAAGCCTGAGTTGGTTTGGCACCCAATAATCTAAGACTTCATGTGTGCTTTGAACAGGTTTAGTTGCACTGCTGATTTAGCTCCCACACAGTAAAAAAAACCAACCCTACCCATCAAGTTTTTTGTGTGTCTTCCAGTATGAAGAGACTGACTGGAGCATACTGCTCTTCAAAGGTGTATCAGTTATACCTGCAATTGTACCTCTAACTAAGTAAAAACTTGAGGAAAACCAAAATATTAAATCTTGCTTAACAATGTAATAAACCTCCTGTAGTGTCCCCTTCTTATATATTCATATGTACAGAATGTCACCTGTCTTTAGGAGAGGTAATGCTATCAAGAAGATACCAATGATAACAAGACTGTTTTGCCCTTAGAGCAGCTTTTATCAGGTAGGGGACTGTTCACAGTGTAGTCTGCTGCTTGTTTCTTTCCTGAGCTTTATCCTGTCTGAAAAGCTACCTGGAATTTACAGTGTTGGTGTGGGAAAAGGACAGGAAAGCTACAGTGCCTTCTGAATACATTTTTCCTGCATCTCTGGTTCTCACCTAACACTTCTGTTTTATTGTGGAAGCCTTTAGCTTTGTGTACATGGATATTGCACTGGGATGTCTGATTGTTCCCTTTAATTCTATTGCAAGTGGATTTTGTTAACTCTAGAAAAAAGTGACTCTTAGTCCTGTGTCATTTGCATTGCTCCTGGTAAAAATCTCATCTCCACTGTACAAAACAGATGAGAGGGTATCAGTGCAATCTTCATGTGGGTTTTCTAGGGCTTCCTTCACTCCTGAGCACTGACAGGAGCCGTCAATTATTGTCGTAGTTCATGTGCTGTCTCCTTCGTGATTGACCTAAAATAGCATGTGACAAATGAGTAAAGAAATCCTGGCTGTTTTCTTACACAATTATATACACATACAGTTCCAGATACATATTTATCAGTCATACCTTCATAACTTAGCAGGCATAAAGACTGTTCTTTACTTGACCTTTCAGTGTTTCCTTGATGTCTGATAAGCTTTGTCGTGCTGTTAGTAATATGCAATATATAGCACTTCAGAACACTGTCTGCAGAGATCTGTCATGGTTAATATAAAGAGACATTAGTAGGAGAGAGCATGCTCAGTATATGGGTACAGCATTAATACATTAGTAAGTAAATATTCATAGAATGCAAGAGCTCCTCGAGAGAAAATGACCTGCAGTCCAACCAGAGGTGTAATGCTGTGTCAGGTACTTACCTGCTTTCTTCTTTAAAACTCCTGTGGACGTAATGGCTGTTCCTCTCCCTGAGGTGAACAATTTTAAGTACATCATTTATAGTATTTATCTAGTCTCAAATTCAGTGTCCCTCCCCAGGATTCACTAAGGCAATTCCTCTGTGTCCTGCCACTGCTGCCCATAGGCAGGGGGTTGATTTCCCCTTTAAAGCAGCTACTTCCATGCATGGAGGATGCTGTCCCCTTCACTCACACCTCCCCAGTCTTTTATTTTCTAAGCTTTTTTCCCCCTACTTACTCTTCTTGATGGTGTGTCTCAGATTAACTTCATTTGCATTGCATTTCCCTTCAATGTGATGCCCGAATGGGATACTAACCTGGCCCAGCACCAAGCATAGCATGTTTATCTCGTGTTTCTTACACTTCCCTTTCAGTTACTATCTCATAGATGAGTAGCCTGTATTTCTCATCCATCCCTGTATTTCTCATCCCATCCCCAGCACATGTTCTTCTGCTTGGACATGAACCTCTGACAGGCTTCAAAGTTCAGCTCTCTTATTCTGAAATTCATCTGGGTGTGCAAACCAATCTATAATGTAGTCAAGGCATTTTGTGCACCCATGTTAAGATGCCTTTAAATCCTAGTTAACTTAGATGAAAAAGTTTTACCTTCCCATCAAACTGTATCGTTCCTTGCAAGGGAAGTGCACCTCCCTGAAAATGAAGTGTACATTAGTGACCTGTGTGTGGGTGGCTGGGACAAATCAGGGTTTACATGGTGTCAGTGTTTTCAGCCACGGGAATTTCCTCTAGCTTGCTTCTTCTCCTTCTGTCACCTGTTTCCTAAGCCTACCTGATAGTGAAATCAGATGGAAACAACTATTTTGTAAAGTGTCATCATCTGTGTTCAGTAAACTCCATCTGGCATTTGTGGTGTATGTGCAAACTGCTGCAGGGAGATGCTCAGATAATTAAAACCTGCAAATACAACCTAGGACAAATCTAATTTTCTTCAAAAGTAGTTGCTGTGAATAAACCTCTGCCACATCTTAGCTCTGAGAGATAAAGAAGGCCTTTTGCTATTCATTTTTTTCCTCAAGTTTCCTTTGAAGTAAATCTTGTGTTCATGGCAAAGCACCATTTCCAAGTTTAGTCTCAGGCTTAAGCAACTGGGGACCACAAGTGGGAAACAGCTTCACTCCACCGGCAGAAAGCTGAGCAGTTCATGTTCCTGCTGCTTAGTCATAACACAGGACCCTCTCTTAGGCTGCTCTCAGTTCATTTTGTAAGCACTAATTATATGACAGCCAAGACAAAACTAATGCCACTTTTTAAAATAATGGCACCATCCAAAACTGTTCCATGCCTAAAAATGGCATCATCCCAAACTATTTCATGCCTTTAAAAGTAAAGGATGACAACTGCTTTTGAAGAACTTTAAAAAGACAAAAGAAATCTAAATTATAGCTACAATTTCAAACATTAAAGAGTTTGTGTTACATTGACGGGTAGAGACTTTTTTCCCTTCCACCTTTTCCTACTCCCAGTTGTCCCTTTACTATCAGTGGAACGAGGAAATTTAAAGAGTTAGCTGCAAAGATGGAGGTTTTATATATTTAGGCTCCTTTTCTTCCCCCGTTTTCCACCTGTTAAAGACAAAGCCTGCGAATTATTCTATTGCTTTAATTCATTATTGCATGTCAGAACTGATCTACCCCCAAGAAGCCCAGTCAGCCCTTCAGGCTTTCAATGCACTCCACAGACTGGCTGCAATTTTATGTTGTGCTGCTCTCAGAAGCCATGCCTGAAGCTTTGCATAAAGGATATGAACATGTATCCTCTTATGCATCAATAATTTATATACCCCTTTATATATCAATGCATAATCTGTGATGTTCATGCCATTGCACGAGGAGTCTGAAGGACAGTGCAAAGATCACAAGTGGGTGTGTGTGGAATTAGAGGACCTGGGAGCAGTGAGGAACTTTCCTCCCTGGCAGGGTCATTTTTTACCTTCTGAGGTTTTGTCACTGACTGACCACCACAAAAGGCCTTTGGCAGCCCAGGGTGTGCCTGCATGCAGAAGCAGCAGCCAGAGTGTGAATCAGGCTGACTGTGAGGTTTGGATTCTGTTTCACTGAGTCTCTGTGCCAGAGGGGATGTTCTCTAATTATCTACATTCTCCATAGCTATTCACTCTTAATTGGAAGGCCAAGGTTGTGTTGAAATTGTCATTGTCAAATTGATCTGTTTTATCCTTATTATTTTCTGATGTCAGTATGACAAGTGGGTGGACTAATGATATGGGATGAAGTGGAAGTAAACCTAAGCCATCGCATTAGTGTGGGGAACTGTAATTGTGTCCCTCAAAGGCATAATATTTGGGGTAATCAGCAGGTGAACTTTGCATAGGTGGATGCATCACTGGTGTCGGGGGCGTGTCAATGTAAAACACTGTCTGCTTGTTCTACTTGCATGGGTAATTTCTCATTAAAAACCCCGTGCTTGGATGGCAAGTTTTCTGGGTCCTGTACCCCCAGTAAGGTGCCAGAGTGGGGAGGGCACCACAGGGAAGGGCACAGGGGTCCTTTCTTTCATGCAGAGATTATTGCAGCCAATGCTTGGCAGAAATCTGTTGTGGTTTCCCTATACATGCCAAGACATGAGTGCACATGTGTCTTGTGTATTGAAGTACAGTCTGAGTGTATTGAAGGATGTGGTAAAAAAGGAAATTGTCTTGCCTGGTAAGAACGAGGGAGAGAAACAGTGCTCTGTTATCACTGACTACTCAAGAAGGAGATAATTTCAAGATAAAATAATCATTAGTAAGGAATTGACAAGTAGCATCAGATAATTTTCAGGCAAGTAAGAGGGTAAGTCAGGCTCATCTCACTCATGTGAGACCCTTGTTCTGTACCAGTAAGATATCACCTGAACTGTCCTATATCCTGGACGAATTAATTAATGTCAGGCTAGTAATTTTAAATGTTAGGAGACAGGGGAAAGGGGAATGAAAAAATAAGAGACAAGTAAAGAAATACATATGGGACCTTAGTTTTTCCAACTCTATGGCCTAGGAGAAAGTGTTTGGTTTTATTTATGTGAAGGTAAATTACCTAAGATGTCTTTGATACTGGCAAAGGCTATTACAAAGAATATCCTGATTTCTGGGAAAAAAAAAAATCTTACATTTGTTCAAATGAGTTGAGTATTTCTCAGAAATAGAAATGAAAAGGCATTTTCTAATGCCAAATGATCATGGAGTTTCAGTTTCAGAATAGACTATGAATTACAGCAAGCACTATGATTTTTGAAGGAAATAGCAGTAGAAAACCATGCATTTAGTTTAATAACACTCTTCACATTTTCTGCATATATTGATATTTGGACATCTGCTAAAATGTGAATGTTATCCTTTGGGGGTAAAATGGTTTTTGTGGTAAAATGCTTATTTGACTAAAAAATATTTACCAGACCTTTTTTTTTTCCCCCTGTTCCTGTCCTTAAATTATAAACAAACAAAAAAAGGCAAAAAAAACCCAAAACAAGACCAAAACCAAAAAAACTTGACATTTTTATAACAAATTGGAGAACAGAATAGCAAAATTATACTTTTATACTCTACTCAGTGGCAGTTGATTTCTTTTTAAACTACATTTTAATAGTCTTCTTATTTTTGTCCCATTTATGAGAAAAGCTACAGATATCTGCAGGATTTTCTAAGATTACAGCTGAGACCTAGCACAGAAAATCTGAAAGCCACTGACTCACACTCCTTGTAGTGGAATCTGGGGTTGGTGGACTTTCCTTTTTCACCACAGCGAAGCCAGGAGAACTTTCTTTCATTGGGTTTGTAATCTTTCTGCAATAAAGCAGGCCCAAAATGTTAGGAGTCTAATTAATGCCTTTTTTTTGTAAATGTGTTTCTCCAATTGTATAAATGACTTTTTGCATAAGACAGTAAAGACCTCCTATCAAACATGACATCTCCTGCCCTTGTCTGAAGCTCTCATATTCTAGCCCTGAGCACATTTTGCCCTGTGCTGCCTGGCAATTATCTCTCTGGGGTTAAGCAAGAAGGGCTTCAATTTTGGATCTTAGTATGAAATTAAAAAAAGGGCACCTGAAGCCACTCATGGAAATTCAGATTTTTTTTTTAGAGAGTACCATTCTGCAGACTGCAAACGTTACTTCTGTTTCACAGAACCATCATGCTGACGCAGGAAAAACCCACCTCGAGGGCTCTCCTGTGGGGCACCTCTCAGGTGTATGTTCTACCAACCCCCTTTAAAACCTCTCCTGAACCATTACTGCAGGAGGAAACCCACTCTGGCCACGCTTCCATGAGCCCACTGGTAACACCCAGCTCTGTGTCTCACCTTCCACCAAATGAGATGGCACAGTCTCTTTCCAGGATGCCTCAGGGCACAAGGGGAGGCATCAGAAGGCCTTAGAGTAGCTTGGGGTTTGTCTGAGGTGGCAGTGGTGTTGTCAGAAGCAGGAAGGACCAACAGGTCCCTCTTTCACATCTCTATTTCACTCCTAATTCCAGGAATTTGAAACAGCAAATAGCTAGTCTAGTGTGAAACCTTCAGAATATATTCTGTGCATTTTGTGAGTCCCTGCAACTGGAAACAGCTTTAAATTCTCCCAGTTTTCTGTATGCAAATATATTCACTCTGGAATTTTCAGTAACAGATTTTGCACCACTCTCTTTTAGAACTTAATTTTCTCATGTGTGACTCACAAATCAGTACTGGAACCCTCTGCCAAAGCTGGCACCGTAGGAAATTGTCTCTTTCCCACTAGTTTTCCTATTTCAGAAACTCAGCCTAAGGTTGCTTGTGTACATTTTACTAATTGGACCTGTGCACCAAGTGGAAAAACTAACCAGAGATAACTGCAATGTTAATTGTACTGATGCCTTCAATTCTCTTCAGGTTTACATCATTTAATGATGGCTTGCTTCTCCTAGGACTGTAAAAAGTGTTCAAAGCCACTCCCCCAGATGAAACTTCTGCACTCTCCCCTCTGCACAGCTGAGCCCTTCACAGTCTGTCCTTCTCTGACTTCCTCAGCTTTGGAACAGGGAATCTGTGCCTGTGGTCACAGTTCCCTCCTTGTGCAGTTGTAGTCCTGGCATGAGTGAAGCAGAGCAACGTTGCAGGCCCTCATTTTTCTTGAATGTCCTAGAAAACACGGGGTGAAAACATGGTGAAACCACTTGAATGCCTTACAGGAAGCCAAATCTATCCCTCTTGTGCTGTGCAGAGGGACTCAGGTTATAAGCAAGGACTTTGTGCTAGCTTTTCAATCTTTAATGCTCTGTGACTGGTATTCCAGTTTCCAAACATTTTATAACTGCAAATCAACCATACTTAACTTGCATTTTCTCTTATCTGTGCATGTTATGCTACACTTTTAGATACATGTGTGTGAATCCAGTATGTATGCTATACTATGCTGTATATCTATAGCTTCAGCAGATTTGGCCCGGCAGTGTATTTTACCCCCCAGGGTGCCCCAGATGCTTTCATAACAAATGACATTTCCAGCTTCCACTGGGTTTTCTAAACCATTAGAATGAAAAGTGAGAATCTCAGAGATAAAACAATCAGTCATGCAACATCCTATTCATTGCAGTGCTGTCAGATAGAGGCTGGTTTGGTTTGTTCTGCTTCCAGGGGGGCAAGATTCCCATCCGATGGACATCCCCAGAAGCCATCGCCTATCGGAAGTTCACGTCAGCCAGCGATGCCTGGAGTTATGGGATTGTTCTCTGGGAGGTGATGTCCTATGGAGAGAGACCATACTGGGAGATGTCCAACCAGGATGTAAGTATACTGTGAGCTCAGCTCTGTTCTCAAATGAAGAACCAAGCTGGGAGAGGAGGTTGAGCATAATGAGACCAGGTGGCCCTGAGTTTTTGGTGTTGATGTTGAATGAGATGTAGAGGTGAAAATCTCTGCTCCCTGGTCAACTAAAAGTTCATCAGAACTTAGCAAAAAGCCACCATCTGTATAGCAGGGTATTTTGGAGCTCCGAAGGAGCATGTTAGAGGATTTTATCACACTGGTGGTTTTCTGTAGGATGATTCAAAGAATTCCACTGCGATGAAGTCATTGCCTTTTACATTCCTTACCCTATTGTTAGAAAACCCTCCTAAATTTCTGTTGATCCCCTTTGGTTCCACTTGTATAATATGCTGTAGAAGTTTTCTGTAAATGTCAAATACACAGAATGAATTGCTCTTGGCACTTGTGAAAAGGAGAAGCAAAGCATTTTAAAAGTTTAATGAAACCAAAATGCTTCTGGAAGTAATCAATGGATAAAAAAGAGTAGAGTGATCTGATTAGACGACTTCCAATACAGGCTTCTTTGTTACATTAGTAAACTGTCCAAGCCTGCAATCCAAATGATTAATGGATCTCTCTCAGTACTTTTTAAGGAAGCATAACATTTCCCCAAATAAGATTTTTGATATATCTATTTCTGATTCCTTTTCTGTTATTTTATTGATTTGAAATTTATTCCACAGGAGTTACTTATGAACCAGACTTTCTGAAGTGCAGCCATTAACACAATTAGGTTTTCGAAGGAGTTTGTGTATATTGTTACTAGCACTAAATGAAGAAAAAAGTCAGTGACATAGTTGTACAGTACAGACACTTTCTGTACTGCTTTATGTTAAACAAGGAAAAAGAGAAGGAAACTTCCTCTGGAACCCAAGTCTCTGCAGAAAATCATGTATTTCTATTAATTGGTAGTGAACATTTTCTCTATTGTTTGTGGAGATTAATGTATCCTGTTATGTAGGCTGATGTACCAGTGAAATGCTTCAAGAATATCACATTAAAATGAGAACCAGAAGGATTAACCTATTTATGTGCCTCTCCTTCGTGGCTGCTTAAAACGTGTACTGTTTCCCATCCCTGTTCTGACTCAGAATAGTTTGTCCTGCTTTTCAATGAACTGATCCAGATAAAAAAAGGACAGATTAGCAGAATATGGCTTTATCATTTTCTGCTTTGAATACATTGGTGGTTTTATTTATGGTGCAGTAGACATTGTAGGCCTGATCAAGAGGTGTTAAATTCTAGTAAAAAGGTTGCATTAAAAAGCTTCTGAAAAGTCTAAATTCTAAACTAATTGTGTGTGTGCCAGTTTGTAAAAATTATAGACAATTCAGGCAAATTTTACCAATGTGGGAAAATGATACAGGAATTGGGCTTGTACTGCCTGCTAGGAAGTGTGCAATCTTCCTTGAGGTAAGTCTAAAAATACTTTCTGGCCCTCTGAGATCATCCACAAGACCTTCTGTCTATCAGTTCAGGATAGGTGAGAGGGTAGATTGGTTCTCTGCAGGGCAGGTTGTTTCTTCTGTTGGTTTTTTGAGTTCAGTGTCCACTGGGGAGTGTGGAAAGTGAGGGATGGGTGTGTAAGGGTGATCAGAGCAGGGAGACTCAAGACCTTTTGAAGTTTGGCCTTCTTAAGCACTAAATGTAGCCTTTGTTTATGGACTTAGTTCAACTGAGTGTGAGTTTTGGAGGTCCTTTCTGCACACTCACCTTCTTCAAAGTCACACACTATCTTAACTCCCCTTCCCCAATGTCTAATCTGCCGCCTGGTTTACTTTGCAGATAAAGGCGCGGCACCGCAAGACGAGACAATGAGTGAATAAACACATTTGTTCAAACACACAATGTCCATGCTAATGTTCCCAGAGCTGATAAAAAACCCCCAACTTGCTGGAAGTGCCTTTCATTTTTTTTTTCAAACAACTTTTATCCTTGTGCAGGTGATTAAGGCTGTTGATGAAGGGTACCGCTTGCCACCTCCCATGGACTGCCCAGCTGCCTTGTATCAGCTGATGCTGGACTGCTGGCAGAAGGACAGGAACAATAGACCCAAGTTTGAGCAGATTGTCAGCATCCTGGACAAGCTGATCCGTAATCCCAGCAGCCTGAAAATCATCACCAATGCGGCAGCAAGGTGACGTGTCAGACCTTCCATTGCACGGGCACAGCCGGCTCGGGTCTCTGCTGTTCCCCAAATTAGAATGTTGGCTGCTTGTTTTGCTGCCTCTGCAGCTTTTAAGTGTGGCTGTTTGTGTCCTGAAGCCTAGAGAGTGCTTCCTGACTGTTCCTCGGGGAGAAGGATTTGATGCTGTCATCGCTTTTATTATTGATGTTATTTTTGCTAATTATTTGCTATCATTTATCTAATTTGTGAAAAGGTTTTATGTTAGAGATACAGAACCCATTGTGGGATTGAGCAGAGGTTTGTGAGAACAAAAAATTTGGCCACCATTTCATCTTCCTTTCCCTTCTGACCTTTGGGGGTGTTTTAAGTGCTTAATGTTTCACAGGTTACAGCTGGCCATGTTCCTAAGTATCTTTGTTAATGGGATCCAAATACACTGTTATGCTCTTCTCTGACAACTCACCTTAACTTTAATATGTGAACAATCTTTTTGCTTTCAGTAGGACTCATAGACTTCAAAATGCACTTATTTCTCCTATTAGATCAATATGTTAACAAGGAATTAATTTTCAACCTGTGCAGTATTCCTAATTGCATTAGAAAACATTCATTTTTAATCCTGATTTTTCCACACACTCTGGAACTTTACTACAATGCGATAAGAATTATCTCGCTGAGAGAGCTGAAGAGCGTGTTGACACCTCAGGGCATAATGAGGATGTGGTGAAAGAAGAGCTGTAGTTAAGTAGGGCTAAAGTGAAGTGCTTTATATAATGCACAAAATGTCATACTCTTATTGAAGTGATGTAAGAGATATAAAATTATTTTTAGCGTGAATGCTGGTGCAAAATCCTCTGTCAGCAGCGCCAGCAGAGTCAGGGCTAAAAGCACTCTGGCTGCTTCAGACCCAGGTGCTTGGAGGGTCTTTCAGTGGGCAGGAGAGACCAGGCAAGCTTCACAAAGGGACACAGAGCTTTACTCCTGCACATTCTCACCACAGCAGTCAAATGGGGAAGCACAGAAGGGCCACGGAGCAAAGGCAGGGGGAAGAACTGCACCCACGCTGCAGGCTGCTGGGCATGGTCCTTGCCTCCTTTTGTCCTGGCCCCTGGCTTTGTGTTGCATCCTGAGCTAGAGACTGACCACTCTAATTACCTCCTACTTCCACTCCTGAGACGAGAAAAAATATGTATAGAGAGGAGATGGCTTGCACAGTAATGATGTTTCAGTAATTTAGCTGGTGAGTCTTTAACACACGGTAAAACAACATGCTCACTGGGGCTATTATTTTTGTTACCAGGCAGGTTTCAGAAAAAAAAACAAAACCAAAAAACAACCAAACAGCACAAAATATTTTGGGGAAAACAACTCAAACTGTTTAAGCACCATCTTCACACTCAAGTATGTTTCGTCCAAGTGTCTTGCACCACTGTTTGGCAAGTGATTGGTGCAAATAATTATTTTATAGGGATATACTTCAGGGATCTGCTGAACAGGGGAATTGGGAATTATAAGTATCTCGGTTTGGTTTGGAGATTTGATTGCAGAAACCAATGCTGCATACTTTGCATTCCAAGCAGAAGCAAAACGTTCCCTGTTTCCTGTCCTTCCAGTTACAGATTTACCACAGCAGAGTTGAAAACCCTCTTGAACCATCATTTCTGTTTCCCTGTTCATAGCCACTAAAAGTTGATACCCTCCAGTGGAGACCAAATTCAGCCTGAGCACTGTTTGCACCTGCTGGGCTCTGTGCAGGAGCTCCACAGTGTGATATTGTTCTCTCCTGCCTCCCCCTTGCTCTCTTTGCTCCTCTTTTGTCACACACGTGGCTCGCAGAGGCTCCACATCCATAACACAATCCCATGCTCCCTGCCTGTGGCACAGCACGGGGAAGGAAGGAGGCTGCTGACGTGGTAGGGAACTTCTCACAGCTCCTCGTGGCAGACTGCTGCTTTGGCTTTGATATGGAGCTCGTTTCTGGGGAGGGGACCGTCAAAGGTGATTTTTGTTCCCTTCTTCCCCTCCCAATGAGCTTTCCACTGCTACATCCCTGCACACCCCCAAGCAGTGCAGTCTCTCTCCCTTTCTGCAGCTCCCAGTGACAGACATGGGACTGTAGGGTCCAGGGGGTGGGCACAGGGTTGAGTCCAAGCGCTCCCCTTCTAGGTAGGAATTTGCTGGGTTCAGGGAATGTGGGATCTATGATCTCTTCATCTCACTCTTGCCCTGGCAGTGTCTGCAGGCCAACCCAGCCTACCCATGACCTCCAATACAACCAAGAATGACAAATGAGGGGTGCTGGGCAGTCCTTTGCACACACACCCGTGTAACCACTGCCAGAACAGACTGATCTCAGACCTCAGACAAGGCTGTAAGGCTGGAGCCAGCCCTTTGTGTCCTGCAGAGAAGGCACTGCTGGTAGGGAATGTGCCCTCCTCCTGCAGCAGGAGCCAACCCATACTGCTGGCCAGGGACTGAGTGCTGGATGCTCAGCACTGCCTTTTGACAGACTGACAGAGAAAAATGAGGAAGAAAAATGAGAAGCCAGCCTTCCAAATGGGTTTGGGTCTTGCTTGTAGCCTCGGGTAGAGAAGTATGTAACTGATATGAGAAGGGTGGTGAGTTGGGGCAGCTCCTGGAGAAGGAGACACAGTGGGATTGCTGCCAACACTCTGCTGCTGTCAGCAGCCAGAGAGGGACAAGGCAGCACTGCAGGGCAGAGCTCTCAGAGACTCAGCCCCGAGGGCTCCGGGGATTGCATCGGCTCCAGTGGCTGCTCTCCGTTGTTATTTGAGGCTGCCGCACTCCCACTGCACCTCTCCCCCTACCCGTAATAAGCAATTAATCTAAATTACAGAGGTCCCAGCTCTCTCTTGCCCATGTCTGTGGTGCTACTGGAGGAATGCTAAAGCTTTATGCCCACCATATGCTTGTAGGTGTTCAGAGTATACTTGGTCAGGAAAAAACGCTTAACCTGACGACGTCTGTTGCAGATGCAAAACCTGTCTCTTCTTACAGATTTTAGAGCTGGTGTTTGTTTAAAATAGTCACAGCACTGTTGTATCCTATTTAAAAACATATTGCTGGAGGTGCAGAGGATATCCCTGTCCCCTGGGCACACTGCTGTTAAGTGACCTCAGCTGAAGGATGTGCTTGACTGTACATCTGATTCCAGGCCATAGCCCAGGCACGTTTTTCCCTAATACCTCCTAGGAATAGAGGAGAGGAGTCAAAGCCTTCAATTCTGTGTTTTCGGTTTTCTATCCCTTCAGGCCACTGCACAGCATCTAATAATTTCTTAATACCCGAGGGGATGTTTTTATCCTTATTGATCATCACTTTGCAGACCATTCTACGTGCTTTTGAACCTTACATTGACAAAAGGCTTTTTGTAGCCTCAGCGCAGCAAACGTTTCATAATACCTTTCCTGGTGTTGTGTTTCATCTCAAATTCACGTGAAAATTCCACTTCTATTCCTTGTAAAGTACAGAGTATGGTGGATTTCTTTCCTACCTGTCAAAACTCACTTTTTAATCAGGTGACCACCTTGAGATCTTGCTAACAAGACCTGCCCTGGTTCTGGCCACATGGGTGTTTTGTGTCCCTCAGGCTGCCTGGAGTTAACTAGCTCTGTAAGGGGCTGGAGGAGCAAGAACTCACCACAAATCCTTTTTAGAAAACCAAGTCCTGCGGTTTTCTAAAGCACAACCTCATGATATTTTTTATTTGATTTATATCTTG
The DNA here is from genome assembly GCA_013399695.1 of Formicarius rufipectus. Taxonomy (NCBI): domain Eukaryota; kingdom Metazoa; phylum Chordata; class Aves; order Passeriformes; family Formicariidae; genus Formicarius; species Formicarius rufipectus. Next base: position 212,603 of record VXAU01005178.1, read on the forward strand.
CTGTTCTTTCCTGTTTGCTGAACACGGTGTTCGTTTTTCCAGCAGAGTCCTTGGATATCTTTAGGGTGGAAGTGAGTTCATAGTTCTCCCAGTTTTGATCAAGTCCATTATTTCTCTTCTCGAGCTTATGTTGGTTTTTTTTTAGCCTCCTGTGTATTACTTCACATTTGTGAGCGTTTCATACAGATACAAAGCAGATGGAAAGTTTTCTCAGCTTGAGTTGGAGAGTCAGAATCCCTTCACCCACCTGCTGGCAAGGTGGTGAGGCTGAAAGGGTTTAGTAGATGTTGTTTCATTTGTGTGGGGAAAAGCTTTAACCCAAGTCATGCAACTTGAAATACTTTGTGCACAAACCTTTAATGGACTCATGAAATTACTTTTTTTTTTCACTTCTGTTTATTTCTGATATATATATGGGCTCCTTAGAGTTACAATGCATGTTACCGTTTTATGTATATGAATCTTACTCTTAAATGGCAATTTGGAAAAAAATATTTAAAACATACGCATAATACATACAAAATATTTAAAACTTATACACCAATATATTTAAAGTCTTTATCCCAGAATTAATTAAGCAGCTGTCAGAAGATAATGTGATCTTGAGGTGTAAGGATTATGATAGAGAGTTCAGGTAAGTCAAATATTGTGGCAGCTTTCCTGTAGTTGCTCTGTGTGTTCACATCTGTGATGTAGGTGGGGTTGAAGGTACTTAGTCCTCTTGAAGCTGCTATAAAACAAGAATAACTAAGTTAATGCTGAGCCTCTGCCAACAAAAAGCATTTGGAAAAAATGGAAAATTGTCTCTAATTCCCACAGATGACTTTTAGAAACCTGACTTTCTGCCAGGCCTCTGATTGATTGCAAAAACTGACACAGAATCTTCCCCCCAAAACCCCAACCTGCTTCTGTATTTGCTCTTGTTGCCATATAACCTTTTGGTGACGTGAAAGTCAACATCAAGTATTGCTGCTGTTGTTTCTTTATACTGCAAGCGCATATTTAGGAGAAGAGGAAAGAATTATATTGCCAAAAAGGGGGAAAGAACACCTGAGAATTCAGGATATTTCTGTATTAAGTGTCTTTTTGTTTATTTCCAGCTGTATTCATAGTTATGTCTAAGTGCAGGAATTCCAAGACTTTGTCTCATGTGTCAAGTGCAGAAAATAAACAGCTGATAGTCTTCTGTGTAAAAAAGATCATAATTTTACGAGTTGCTCAGAGTTAACAGCTGGTGATTTTTTTAAGTCTCTTTGGGTCTTCCTGGAAAATGCTACTTATTTCACATTGCACATTGAGGACCTCAGAGGAAGGAGATTTTAACCGGGCATTTATCTTTCAGTTCTTTGTTCTCAGTTCAGATCTAGCCCAAGCATCTAACATGGAATGTCTTTGACGTGTCCTTCTGCTTATGTGGAGCTCTGTAAAACTATCTGGTGGGTTTTGTCCAGTTATTAATAAGATGCAGGTCGTGTTGCAAACCATTTGCAAAACAGTTCTCAGCTTGGAAACACAACTCTGAATTGTTCTGCAACATGTGTTGGACCTCATTTTATTTTGGAACATGTCAAAACTCCATCCCTTTCAAAGGCAGCTTCCTTACTGGCGCTTCTTAAAATGACCATTTTGTTTAGCTAACTTCTGTATCTCTCTGAGAATTTAAATTCCTTTTCTCACAAGAACATTCATTAGCAAGTTTGCCGCAAATCTTTGAAGATGAAGGTGTTACTTACCAGCAGTCCTTAATAGAACCCAACATCTGCTTCTCCTGGCATGGAGACACCTTTAGTATGAAATCCAGGGAAGCAAAGGCAGTGAACTTCAGTGAACCCATTTGATTCCATAAACAGAGCCAGGATGCAGAGCTGCCTCTCCTGCGCTTTTTGGACTCCTCTTTCTGCTCCTCAAGCACTGCTCATAGTCAGCCTAACTGGGCAGCCAGCCTTTGGGCTTCAGGTGCTTTCAAAGAATTACAAGCTGCTTCTGTGCTCCTGCGTTTAGGAACTTCTGAAGGAAAGGTTGAGTTTGTAATTTCAAGTGTTTTCAGGCCACTGGTTGTCTTGGGACAGCACAAGAAATGCTGGGTGTTGCAAAATGTAAAACTTAGGAATGGCCATACAAATAGAAACCAACCCAGATTTTTAAAGAAATAATGCTTCTTACAGAAAACCCCAAACATTTAGAATTACATTTATGCTAATTTCAAAGTGGACATGATTATTCATGTTTAACTGTGCACCTTTTCTATTCATAGAACTTAAATAGAATTTAAGCCCACATTTCTTTTACTCCAGAATGAGGTACCTCAGTGAGTTCAGTAGGATTATTCTTGATTTACAGTAATGATTATGCAAGTTGATTTTTTCTTTGTGTTTATGAGTCACAAAGCACATGGATAAAAACTCTTTAGCTGTTATTGAATGCTCAGGAACTGGAGCTTATAAACTGTGTAGCTGCCTCCTTGAACTTCACTCACTGTGTATATCCCACACTATTATACAAATTTCTCACCTTCCATGAATTTCCTAGTTCCAGTTCTGTGGTGAGGAAGCAGCATATCTGACTATGGAAAATAAGGGAAAAAAAATCATCTATGAACAGTTATGTGGGTTTTCTTTAACATAAAAAAAAAAGAAAACCATCTTTTTTAGTAATTCATGGCACTCGGTATTGGGGAGAGGGGAAGACATTATTTCTGGATTGTGCTGCAGCATTGCAGGTAGATTTCATTTCAGATTTCTTGTTAAAAGTTCTCCATTTAAAAATTCAAGTACTACTGCTGCTGATGCAGCTAAGGCTAGAAACACCAGAAAGGACAGCTGAAATTCTCTTCAGGTGTTCCAGAAAACTTAAAGGGTCAGGGCCAGTCACTCTTCCTGATGAAAACACCGAAGTGTTCAAAACTGTGCATGAATAATTAATTCCTCATACATCCTTTTAATGTGTTAGCAAGTTGTTTACAACCCTGTCTTGATTTTCCTGAATTTGATGTGTTGTTTGAATTATTTTCTGCCGTAATTTCCTCCAGCAGACTTTTCTTTTGGGGGGTGGGGCTGTTATTTGTGAGTAATCCATTGCAAGTGTTCACATGTGCTTTGGTGTCTGTCATTGGGGTGTCATTTTCAAACATCCAGGGGCAGTGTTTGCCATTTAAAAATCTGAGGTTTGCCCCCTCACAGAGTTTGTTTCCACCTAAACCCCGAGGATTCAGTGCAAACACTCTAGCATTCTCTCTTGGTGGGATATTTATGAAAATCAGACTCAAAAGGAGGGAATAAAAAATTCAGGCTGCTCCTTCATGTGTGATAATTCAAATCCTGTTTTTGCAAAAACATTTGCAACGAAACAAAAACTATTTGTACTCACTGAACATTTTGTTGGGAAGTTCCCCCTTTTTTTGGCCATTCAGGTCAGATGGTTTCAGATGCTTGACATGTGTTGCTGACCTGCTGGTGTAGTGTTTGTTTGGTTATCCCTGGTAGGAAGTCTCAGGATGGAAGGCTGAAGGAAGGACATTTCAGGTTTGCTTGGGCTGTTTCAGAGAGGGGCTTAGGCTTTGTGGTTGTCAGGATGGCAACAGCAGCATCTGGGTTTGGTCAAATGCTGTGTACAGCAGGATTATGTGCAAGTTTTAAGCTTTGTTTAAAATCCAGCAACAACATAACCTGTGTCCTAAAGCAACCTGCTTGCTCCAAAAGAATTCAAGTAATGTAAGCCCACAATGTTAGACTCTCTCTGAAGCTTCTTGAGCATAAAATAATGAATTTATGGAGGGGGAAAAAAACTTCTAGCTACAAATCACAAAGCAAAATGAAGGAAAAAAGTAAATTATACTCCTGGGTGCCTAAACATAGTTTGGATTGTGCAGGGAACCCCTGAGTTAGATTTTTTAGGGACTTCATTTAGTTAGCAGCCAGAGACAGAAAAACCCTGTTGTCACCTGGTTTTCCCAGCAGTCATTTAATATCAAGCCTGGGGCAGACACAGCTCAACCATTGTTCCTTCAAATCTGGGAACTGCTGGGGTTGCTCTTAATAGGGACAGTAAAACATCTCTTTGCACTTTCACACTTCTAATTTGACTCCACTGCTGAGAAACCCAGGCAAGAATTTACAGCAGACCAGGTTGGGTACTTAAATGTATCACTTAAATGGTATCATTTAAATAGTGCAATTTAATTGGTATCATTTAAATAGTGTAATTTAAATGATGTCATTTAAATAGTATAATTTAAAGAGCAATGCAGCTGAACCAAAGACGAGCCTTGCCATGAGTGTTTATTGAGATTCCCAGGGATTTTGTTCTGCTGTTCTCAGGGTTTGCATCGTGAAGGCCCCATCAGAGTTTATGGGAATTCTGTGCTGGAAATGCTGAGGAAAAAACCTGCCTGATGCCTCTTGTCTGTAGAAAATTACAGTGCAGCCAGACATGAGATAGAAGGGCAAGTCATTCACAGCAAGTGGGAGATGCAAAGAGGCAGGAAAGCATTTTAAGAGCTCTCTGAGGCTTTTTTTCTCACTTTTCTCCTCTGAAAACCCTGCAGACTGTCCTGACAGTAATGACTGGTTGCTGTTTAAGGGTCTGCCAACCAGCTGCCCCTCCCAGCAAATGGCCATGTGCCTGTATTTCTCTGCTTTAAAAGCAAAGCTCAGGGTGTATTATGAGAAAAACAAAGCCGTTTCAGCAACGTGCTGATGTATTTTTGCCTTCAGTGGTTTGGTGTTGGGAGAAATTAAATTAAGGAGCACTGATACAGTCAGGCATATGATCTATTATCCCACCAGGATACTGAAGACATAAAAACCCCTTGAAAAGTGTGTTCTGAGGGACAGATAAAGGAGTCAGAAAGACTTGAAGGACTGACCAGTGGGGCAGTTGACATTTCATTTGCTCATTATGCCAGAGGAAGAAGGGTTTTTTTTTGTGGTGTTTTTGGCCAAAAGGCAACATGGAGCTGGGAAACAAGAAACCCAGGATGACATTTAGAGAGGTGCATCGTTTTGCAGCGGGCCACCAGCCTCACCTACACTGTGTTCCCCTTTGGTTGCTTGTATTGCCCCTCTTCGTTTCTCCAGCTCTCCTTCAACAACAAAGAGTAGTCACAGCCTGCTTTTTTTGGAGAGTGTGAAAGCATCACAAGAAGGCCCAAATGTGAGTTGCATTTTTTGGACCAAGTTACAAAATCTGCTCAGAAGACCTTAAAAATGAGAATGAAGAGGTAGAACCCCAAAGATTTTTATCTTTAAGGTGCCGGGATAATCATGTAGGTCTAACATAATAGCTCTAATTCTCCTTGGCCTGTCATTTATTTGCTTGTCTCCTGTTGCTACACACATATACATATGATTCGGGTTGCTGTAGGAGATAAAGCTAAAATTTGTTTTCCACACCACCTGTTATTTTTGGGGTTATTTTTCTCTTGAGGTGGGAGAACCTTCTCGTTAGACCTGAATTCTGTGCTTCAGCTCTCTGTAATCATAAAGCCCATAGGATTTGTGTTCAAACCAGGCTCATAGGTTTTGCTCACTCATAGGGAGCAATTTAACTTCACAAAATCAACTTTTAATTGCCTAAAATTTGCCACAGGAAATTACTCTATGTTTTTGAATTTTTTTTTTTAAATGCTTTCCCCTTTGAAAGAAATTGACTGTGGAAGGGAAAGTCCAGATTTAAAAGCTGAGAGTTGGTTGTGTTGTTTGGAGGAAGAGATGGAAAGAGAGAGGCTCCTACAGTACAAAGTGTGGGGTTGTGTGTGCACAGCTCCTCTGTGTATTTGTGGGATACCACCCTTCGTGCAGGAGAAGTGGCAGGACATTTTTGTTTTCTTTGTCTCAGTTCCTGGATTTTCCAAGCTAGTGTATCTCTTTTTTTTTTTTTTTCTGCCGGGCAGCAGCCAAACAGAGATGAAATTTTCGTGCTGCACTGGGAAGTCTTCTAATGATGTTTTCTGTGGTCTTTGCTGTTTCTAGATAGCACAGCAAAAGTCTCCCTCTGCTGTGACACAAAGCTGTGCTTATGGAAATAAACTTGAGTTCTCCTCACTACTGCAGGTTGCTCAGAGGCTAAATCTAGCTGGGAAAGAAAAGGGCACATCCAGAGAAAGATTCCAGCAGCAGGGCATTTGGCAAGTGGCATCTCACTGTTGAATTTGTCTCTCTAACCTGAGTCTTGCTGGTTTCTTTTCTTCAGGGCACCACATGTCAGGAAATACAACTATGTAGATGGACAAGGGGTAGGAAGTCTTTCCATGACTGTTGAAAGATGGCATGGTAGGGTAAGTCACAGTTAGTCAAAGTGACAAAGGAAAAAGAGTTAAAATAAAAAAGAGGAGAGAGGGGAGAGAAGAAAAGATGGAGAGAAACGTTCTATTCCACTTCCCCTGAGCAAACATGTAATTTCCATGATTTCTTTTTAATGACTCTCCTCTGAAAGTGGTAGGTACTGATTTATGAAAAGCTGTAAAAGATCAGGTGGAGCCCTGCAGGACGTCGTTTACAGCTGCACGGGTTGCAGCCCGTCTAATTTGTCTCGTAGAGTGTGAGCTCATGGTGCACATCACCCAGACCATAAATTTCCTGCTCAGACCTCCTGTCTAGGGGCTGGGGCAGGGGGAAAAAAACCTGCCAGGCTGTGCAGATGCTCTGAAAGTCCAGCTTTCCCCTGGTGCCTATGAGGAGACATCACAGGCTTTTTGTAGTGAGGCAAATTCCTGTTCATTGATAAACAGTCCAGATGTCCTCTCTGAGGAGGAAAGTAACTAATTTTTGTTTGGATTCCTCCAAGAAGAAAAATGATACTTTACAGTGCTGGTTATTCTGAGGTCACTTGCATTAAAATTAGGTCATATTTTTTGTCATGATGATACTTTGATCCAAGTAATAAACATGAAAGCTCTTTTGGGCCATTCTTAATTCCTAATCCTAGAGACCTGTTCTGTTTCAACTTGTTTATACTTTTTTTTCCTTTTCATTAGTGATTCTTGAGTCAGACCATCTTTTATTAGACTTAAGCTAAAAAGGCTTACTAGGCTGGAGGGGGGGGGAAGAAAAAATCCATGCTTTATCATTACGAACACTTCATAAATACTCTTAATTAACATCTTGGGATTCCACAGACTATACCCAGAAAACTATAAATAAAAAGCATTGGCTCTTCGTGGGACAAACAGTAGTGAACAAAATGCAGACCTTACAGCTACTGATTAAAATTATCTTGGGCACAATTATCAAACCTGAGCCTTTAACTGGAGGGTGTTTGAAACTGGGTATCACGTAGGTGGCCAGGATGTGGTTTGAGCACGAGAACAGTGCACGAGGTGTGCTGCCTCCTCAGCTCAGTCTTGGTGTTGGTGCAGCTGTGCTGTGCTGTCCTTGCTTTAGTGTTTTGAGGGCAAGGCAGATTTCTGGTGTCTTCTGTTGCTTTTGTTTGGTGGTGGTGTTTTTTCCTACTGGTTTCTTCGTTGCTGTCTCTAGTAGAGAACTCGGGTGCAAATCATGGCACTTCAGGAGCACCACATTGACTTCAAAGGCAGACGATGATTTGGTTCTCACTTCTAAATTATTTGTATGGTACCCTTATGGAAGTTGCAGTCTCAGAGCGAGCATCAGTTTGAAACTAGGCATGGCAATTGCATTTTACATTTGGCGGAGTGTATTTGGTAACAAATCTCCTTATTTCTGCCTCTGTGCACTGCAGAATGCGAGTCTTGTGCAGTTACATTTGTCACACATTCACTTAACATTTGGTTTTTAGACTTGGTGCTATTTTTTTAAAGCTGCTGGTGTCTTATTATTTGGGCTTCTAACTTAGTAGCAGCATTTAGGATTTTTCAGTGGGCTGCAATATTCTGAACATTTGTTATGAATAAATTCTACCAACATGCTCATCGTGGAGCCTGGAGTGTGCATCATTTGTCTGTCGGCTGGGACTCAGTGAATCCCATGTATATAATCTAAGTTAGCCTTGCCTTTGCTGATGCTTTAAATGGTGAGGTGACAATACATTTCATGAATTAGTGAGGCTTCAGTGGTTTAAACTCAGGCATGAGAAGCTGGTGCTCTTAAAGCCTGATGCTTCCAGAGCATTTGCCATCACCAGTACAGGGGCGGCCTCAGCAGCTGATGGACAACAAAGCCAGATCCAGCCTGGAAACTCTTGCTGAGATCGAAAATAAACCTGCATATATCCCTGCAGCCTAATTTTCATTATATTCCTTTTTGTTTTAATCCCTTGCAGGCCATCCAATCTCCTCCTGGACCAAAGCAACATTGACATCTCAGCCTTCCGTACGACGGGGGATTGGCTCAACGGCTTCCGCACGGGACAGTGCAAGGACATTTTCACGGGGGTGGAGTACAGCTCCTGTGACACCATAGCCAAGATTTCCACAGAGTAAGTTTGAGTGGGCTGTGGCCCTTCGTCCTCTCTTGTGGCTGGAGGTACAAGCAGAAGCCTAAGAGTAGTCTTTTTATCCAGTTTTCTGGTTTTAGCTAAAATGTTCTTATATTTAAAGATAAAAATGCAAATTACTGTTGTAGTTGAAATATCCCCTCAGGAAACTAGATGACAGGCTCTGGTGACAGTCCTGTAGCTTTTTCTCCCTAAGGACAAGGGAATTCCCTCTTTTTTCCAAGGCAGTAACACCATGCATCATCTGATACACCAGCATCACTTTATTTCACTCCCAGTTTAGGAGTTTCTCTCTTGATTCTTTATATTCTGCCTTTTCTCTGAGGGTTTCTTTGCAGCTGGCACGTGTGCCAATCTTTCCCTTTATCGCCCATCCCATATTCCATCAAACCAGGTGAGGCAGTGCAAACTCTGTGTAACTGTTTTCCTCCTCCATGTTAATAATTATTCAGGGGCTGAACTCCCTCCTGTCTCCAGTTTTGACATTTAAACATGTTACAGTTGGAAGGTTACAACTGGCAATATTATTACATTTTAAATGCAATCCATCTTTGTTCAAGTGATAAGGGAGAGTAAGGTAATATGTTTTCTGCACCTGAAAAGGCATCAAGTACAGTTATGAATTTAATGCCAAAGGAAATCTTAATTCCTTGCTGGGCTAGCTGGATACACCAAAAGTTATGAAGAAGTAAGAAGCTGTGGTACCAACAATTAAAGACATCAATGCTGTTAATTAGTGTGTTATTGCATCTATAAAAAGGGTGCTAATGGTTTTTTATAACGATTACCCTTTAGGGACAGTGCAGAAATCCTCTAGGAATGCCCAATTTCCTGTGAGCTGCTGGTTAATTAGCGTTAATTAGCTTCACAAGCGTCAAACCACGTTGTGTTGTACAAGGCACAAGGAGACTGGACCTTCTGGAGAATCAAGAGATGAAAGGCAGGGTAGACACTGGAAGCTTAGCCACGCAGCCCTCCATCTCCATGCTGATAGCACAGTTCAGGGGAACCTCCAGAGGGCTCAGAATATAATGGCCAGATGTCAGCACTGCCCAGGGAAAGCAATCAGGTCGATGTGGGGATGGAGGTGTCAGAGGGGCTCAAGATCGCAGCTGGCCCAGAATTGAAGCCCTTGCCCCCAAATCCCAGTGCTTGGATCACTGGAGAACACTGCTCCATTGTCTTCTTTTCCAGGTAAGCAAACACAACAAGGCTAAATGAGTTTTCACTCTCTTTTTTTTTTTAATGTTTTCATAGAGTGGCTCTCAGTGTTCTTCATCCCAGGGCTTGTGGCTTCAGCAAAACCTCCATCCCTGGAGGCTCCTCCAGCGCAGCAATTTAAGAGGAGGGAGTTGGTTGCTGTTTGCTCAGATCAGTGCTAGGAAGTGCTCACTCACACTGCACTTCTCTTTTTTATCCAGTGACATGAAGAAAGTCGGTGTCACAGTTGTGGGCCCTCAAAAGAAGGTCGTCAGCAGCATCAAAGCTCTAGAAACTCACACGAAGAACAGCCCCGTTCCGGTGTAAGGTACCAAAAGGATGTTGCTCAGGAGAGAAAAGTTGCTTCACAGGTCTAAAGTGGTGGCTGATAAACGGCAGAATTTAAAGGAGTTCTTTGCAACAGCTTTGGAAGCATAATGGTTGAGATTTCAAACCCACTGAGACACTCAAATATTGAGTATAAATGCCTTAAAAGTAGGAGCAAACTTGTTTTCTATCTGTTAATCCTAAAGGGTGGGTGCTCTTGACTGACTGTTAATGCAGATAGTAAATTTCAAAAGACAAAAATATGTTAAAAAAATCCTTCCAAGTAAAAACCAGTGTTACTAAAACCTAGAGCCATTTGAATATTAAGTGACTGAATAACACAAAAAGAAAAAAAAAAAACATGGACACAAAAGCTGTGTATTTGATCTATACAGCAAACAAGAAGAAAGAAAGACTCGCAATATTTTTATACAGAAGAGATCTGTAACAGGTATTTTATTTCTTTAGAAGCAAGGGAAATAGAGGACTATACCTCACAACCTGCCTGGCCATATTTACTATAATGTCATTGTAACATGCTATTCAGCTGCAGGAAGGAACAGAAAAATAAAGTTTGTAGTGACTTTGAGTTAGTTGACAAAAGATTTTCACCATTATGTTAGCTGCCCTGTGTTCATTTAAATAGAAACTAGTCTTAATTTTTAAAAGGCTTATTTATTTTCTTTTTGTTGCATTTTTTTTCCATTATTGTTTATATTTATGCTCAAATACCTTAACCTGGCTGTATTATTGCCAAGTGCCAAATGCTTATCAAATCTTCGTTGGTTCAACCTGAGAAATTGTCTGAGGGTTAATTATACCGGATAATTTTATACTCACAACATAATGCCTGAAACACAGAAGAAAGATGCTCTTTTTTTCCCCGCTCTACACCAGACAAAGCACGTGGACTTGTTGGGATTTATGCCCTTTGCTGTGAGTGGATTTTAAGCCAGGCTTAAGTTCTGACAGCTGGGTGTGTATTGATCTCTGGATTGGTGTCTGCCCCAGTCAAGCACATATCATTTCCTTCCCAAAGGCCTGTTTTCCTGCCTAAATAAGGGCCCCTGTTCTTAGGTGGTGTTCAGGTCTATCTGCCCAGAAAATGTGAAGAGGACCCAGGGTTGTTGCATCCTGCATTAGCTGCTGTTCCTTTTTGGGCTCACTGTGCCAGGCTGGGAAGTGGGACGTGTCCTGCCCTGTGGGCAGCCACAGGTAGTTATGCTGAGGTGATGACTTGCAGCCAAGGTTGTGAGTAGGTTGTTTAAAAGGATGATTGAAGCTGTGAAATGGGGCTTTGGTGTGTCATCTTACCTACATCTGATCTAGAAACCCCCTGTCCAGGTGCTGCCATCCCATAGAGGGGCCCGAATTTTTGGCACAGGCTCCTTGGGCACCTGTTCCTTGAAAGAAGGCAGAAAGAAGCCCATCTTTAGGAGAGCATTCACATGTCCAAGTGGAAAAAGGAAAGTGGGAGGTGTGATTTAAGAGCCATAGCTTCCCAACTCCAGGACTGCTGCTCTGGAGCACACCCTTCCCAGTTGTGAGCAGACTCGAGTCTCTGCTCCGAAAATGAGTGGTTTAAACCATGGTGTGAGTCCCTTCTTGTGCACACACAGGGGAGCTCCTCAACGCTCTAGATGGGATGCCAGGCACAGACACTGGGCCTTGGGCACTGCTGGAAACCATTCTGTTCCCCACCTGGCCATTCTGGACTGGAGATCTGATGCTGGTGAATAACAGTGAGCCCTAAAAGTCCAGCCCAGAGTGGGAGGCAGATGGCTACATGGCCCACTGCCTTTCTCTGTGTGTGCAAAAGCAGATGACCAGTTGTGCTTGTTCTTTTGGGTTTTGAAGCTCCTTGTTGCATAGGATATATTGGTGAGGGGAGAATCAGTTTGTAGGGCTGAAATTGTTCTTTGTGAGCCTGGGACTTATAAAACGTAGAGACGCAACATTTATCACACATTACTAAATAGATGCAGAATTAGAGACATTTTTGACAAGTGCTGGCAGTGAACATGCTGTAAAGAACTGGATTTGGAACACAGTTACAGGATAATAATCAGGAGTACTTTCTAATTACTGGGGTTTAAAGTAAGTTGAAATTAAAAAAAAAAAAAAAGAAAAATGGAATAAAATTAAAATAAAGCACTTGATATGTAAAGAACACTTCTTATCTGCCACAACCTATTGTGTAATGCAGCATGCTGAATAGAAAAGCTGCATTTTCCATTGAGAATCTTTCTTTATTTTGGGTCAAGATTGCTCTGAATCAGACACCGCCAGTGAATTTAAGGCAGCAAAATCCATTTGCAAACCTGGTCTGCATGGGAACAGCTTTTCCTAACGTGTTCCTTGGGGCATTTCTCTTCAGCTTCACTCTGCTGCTGGAGAGTGGGGGCGAGGGGGTGGGCTGGGCTGGGGCACAGACACCCCTGAGATGCTTCTGTAAAGGCAGGGCCAGTTTGTGGAGTTTGAGGTGATGACTGAAAACTTCTCACCAACCTCACAAGCACCCTCAGTGTTCTCCCCTCATGTATCACCTCGTGTTCCTCGCCCACTGTTTAGGCATGCTCAGCATAAAGATTAAATCTCACCGATGCTTGGGGGAAATAAATTTAAAATAAATAAATAAATGAAAAAGAGAGATTCCATTTTGCTTTTTCTTTGCTGTTAAGGAGTAGAGAGTTTTCAAACACATTGATTTTTTTTTTTATTTTTTTTTCTTCCTCTCCCTGGCAAAAGGTTGATTTGTACTGTAAGTGGCCTCTGTTGCAAGCATCCTATACTCCCTGTCCCTGTGTACATATGTGTACATAGCAGTGTACAATTCTTCCCTGTGGAGTAGAGACCCTAGAATTCGTGTGGCCATCTTCCTGTACAGGACTCGCATCGATTATCAGCACCAAGCAAAGTGCAACTGCTCATCCAACAACACGCCCTGTTATTGGTTTTTGTATCTTTACATATAGTTTCCATTTTATTTATTTCTGTTAACATATCTAGTTTTCTGTGCTGTAACTTAGCGTTCAATAAGCAGTGTATAGATGTGATTTGATTGGCAATATGTATTTCCTTTAACTTGTATTTCTCAAAGCATTACTTACTCATTTAGATTATATATTGTGCAATTGTAGATGGCCTCTTACTAATGTAAAATGATTTGTAGTGGAAACATTTATATTTTTATAATAAACATAATGAAAGTATTTTTTACATACTGGAATACTGAGGTGATTGCTTGGAGGATGAAGTAAATTTATTTGATTAGTGTGATAAAATTGTAATTAAATATGGATAAATTCTGAGTGTTAAAGCATGAGTTCGGAGTGCAAGCCAGATATTACCTATATTATCTATTAAAAGAAACATGCAGAGCAGGTTATAACTAAACAGATCAGCATTTGTGCTAAACTGACCTACACCAGTCAAAGACTTTTCTTTCTCCATGGATACTGGAAAACCATCATGTTCTACAGCCTGCCTATGGGATACTGAAAAAGCTGTCATTTATTTCAGTTGTGTCAAGTATTTCCAAACTTTTGCTTTTTTTCCTCCCTTGCCAGTGGACCTCTTTTTATCTTATTACTATGTTGGATCCAGTAAAAGATGTACTTTTCAACAAAATAAAATAGCCCACCGCTTACTGTAATTTAACCCCACGATCATTTCTTGCCTCTGAGTATCTGTGTTAGATATTTAGCCCCTGTTTTGTTATGTCTCTACCAAGGTGTTCCTATATTCTCTATTCTGCTTCTTCCAAGGACAGGGCTTTTGAAAATGCCAACATACACAACTCAGGAGGTCTTTTCCTAGAAAAATTGGAGTGGTGTGGATGTTTGCCAGTTTCTTGATTTTACAGGGTCTTTCTGTACCATCAATGGTTTTGCATGCTTTTGTATACTGCTCTGCTGCAAAACAATGAATAATATACCTGTCCTGGGGTCTGTAAGTTGGTGAATTTTATGGATGTGGATGTAGCCTGTATTTTTTGTTGTTGTTATTTTGTCTTGGTATCTCCAATATGGAAAGGGGGATCCCAGAGAAGAGTGGCCCAGAATTGGACTGGACTTGAAATGACAGCAGCTGGACTGAAGTCCCCTCATTCCTCCTGACACCGCTATACCTGGTGCTGTGCTGGAGGGGATGCACAGGGTGTCATTTCACCTTCTAATGAGTGGGGTTTGATGACTGAAGGACAGGGAAGCAGCTCTGAGAGTCCAATCCATGCAGTGTGCAAACCATTTGCGCTGTGAATAGGTTTCACTTCAGCAACTGTGTTGCAATGACTTGTGTCTATCCCCTTGGCTTTACTGGTGCATTTTATTTGCTTTATATCCTAAAGGGCACAACGGCTATTGGTGTTTTTAGAACTGTTGCCTTTCCTGTAAAACACTGTTAGTGCTCACAGCCAGTTCTGGAGCAGCAGGTAGGATGAATTCCCACAAAGAGCAGCAGAACAAGTAAATGCCCCTCTGCCCACCACCTCATTTCAGCTCGGATCTCAGGGGATTAATTGCTGCTATTCAGTTCCACAAAGTCGGATGTGTTTGCTGGGATTTTTCAGTAGTGCCCTAAAGGTGCTTTTCCACCTTGCATTTCCTCTTAAGCGTGATGCCCAGACCTAGATATCTATCTCATTAAAAGCCCAAGCAGTGCCAAGGGAAATCAATTACTTCTGCTGTCTCACATATGCCACTCTTGTCAATTCAGACAAATATCCATGTTATTACTTCCTTTAATTTCCTGAGCCACTATAATTCCTCAGATCCTTCCCAAAATTTCACTGCCTGGTCAGCAATTCCCCATTTCATAAGCATGTACTCTATTCCTTTTTCAATCCTCGGTCCAATTCTTTGCCATTTCTTAATGAATTTTGCTTTGCCTATTTAAAAAATATTTATCCTATAAATATTTCTCTCGGCCTCGATTCATTCACACATTAAAAACATGCACGTGCTCATCATTCCAGGTTACTAATGCAAATGGTGAAGAGCACAAAACAGGAGGGAGAGCTTTCTTCTGGCTTCTTCTTTATGTTCTCAGATGGCCAGGGAACCTCTGATGAATGAAGAATACTCAGTACACAGGATTTTTCAGCTCGCTCTGCTTTAGCATTAAAACGATTTCATAATAGCCCATATTTCCCCAGTTAGCTCATAAGAATGTCATGTGGGACAGCACCAGAAGTCTTAGTAAAGACAAGATAAATCACATCTACTACTTTTTAGATTATCCTGTCACAGAAATGAATTAGATGAGTTTGACATGATTTGTTTGTTCTTGACAAATCTTAGTTGGTTTCCTAAGACCTCATAATCCTCCAGCTGCTTCAAAATGTATTGTGTGAGATATATTTATCTTTTTTTGGGTCTTTGAGGCTAGTGTGCCTACTCTGTAATTGCCTGGTTCTGCTTTTCTCCTCTTTTTAAAGCTGATCTTTGCTCCTCTCCAGTTGTCTGGACTCCACGACTCCTGCAGGAGAATATCCAGTAGCTGCCCTGACGTTGCTGTAGGAAATCTCACTGACTCTGCAAACCTGACTGCATCAATCACTTGGTCTGACTCCCAGGATTGCTAATTGTGAACCAGCAATAAAATACATACAGACAAGGGGGTTGAATCTTTACAATCAAGCAGCTGCTAAGGGTCATCATTAAAGAAGCATTTGGTTAGCAAATTTCATTATCTGTTTTTAATGAGATTGAACAACGGAGGTTCATCACTGCTGTGTCACTTTGAAAAGTTAGATGATAAGGTCAAGCAACCTGTGAAGGCAGTTGAGATCCACTGTCTAGGATCATTAGAAATCT
Source organism: Formicarius rufipectus (assembly GCA_013399695.1). NCBI lineage: Eukaryota > Metazoa > Chordata > Aves > Passeriformes > Formicariidae > Formicarius > Formicarius rufipectus. The sequence continues at coordinate 228,355 of VXAU01005178.1, forward strand.
TTTAATTCACTCTATTGCCATCCACAGAGGGGGAAAATATCCTTTATCTTCATTCCCCTTCTATCCAGTTTACCCTAATATTCTTAGAAAGCTGAGTTTTTAAATCTCTTTGGTGAGTTTCTTGAGTTTACTCACCATGGATTTATAATTAATTCTGAGTTTAGTTTCCAGCCTTTAAGAAGTGTATGCTTGCAAAGGAGTCTGAAATAACCAGAGCTGCTTCTTAATATCTGGGGATCTGAGGAAGCAGGTGTTGAGTTTGCATCTGAACTGACTCATCACTAAGTCATGACACATAGCAGCAACAATAAAGCACATCTGGGTGTGAAGCATCAGACATGAGGTCTTGGGCAGCCACAGATACCATTTTCATGTGTAGATAAGGTGCCCCTGGGGTATATAAAGTGTATTTTTCCCAGGAGAAGCTGTGCTGTAGCTGGACATTGAAGCTGCTTCTCAGCTGACAAAGTTCATGTGCCTCCTTGTTGCTGTGTGTGCTGGGAAGGTGCTGCCTCTTCAATGACTCAGTCAAAGCAGCATCCACTTTAGCAGGTTTGTGATCTTCGTCCCAAAACGCTGCACAGGCACCAGCCCAGCCCTCCCCGCAGGGCTGGATTTCTCCTCCTGGCACGAAGCCTGCAAGGACAAAAACCCAAGAGTTCAGTCTCCCCGTGTTCACGGGAGCATAGAATAAAGCATTTCATTTCAAGGCACTGAACTGAAATGAAGCCAGAAAACAAAACGAAACAAAATATAAATGCTAAAAACTATTTGTTTAAATGAAAAAGAAAAAGAAGGTCTGGTAGCTTGTTACCACAGTCTGCCCAGGGACTCAAATGTTTTTAACTGTTGTGGATTTTCCTGTCGGTCCCCCTCCTGACCCGGCAGAAAATTAGTTGCCTGGGTGTAGTTTACAGCTTGAAGCGTTTTATTTTCACAGGTTGATTCACCCCTTTCGCTTCCACCGCTCTCAGAGCTCATGCAGCTCCACAGCGCCCAAAATCGGGCTCAAACCACCGAAGTTGTGTGCGCCTTTCTCCTGCAGCCTTTCCCTGGTCCCTGCTGTCCCCTGCTGTCCCCACCAAGCATCGTCCCGCTCCCCTCCCCCCGCTGAAAGGAGCATCTCACCATCTGCGCTGCCTTACAGCCCAAACTCCCGGAAACCCCAAAATTCGGGGTGGGAGATGGCTGAGGAGATGTTTTAGAGTCGAAGCAGCATTCCAGTAGTTGCCTTGCTGCGCTTCCCCTCTCTGATCCTGTGCCATGCAAGTTTATCTGTGTGAATCCCACCAGACATTTAGATTTGCCTGGGATTCCCCCCCACCCACCCCATAAATCGCATTCTCTTCAGACATTTCCTCCCACTTCGCATTTCGAGTGATAGAATAATAATTTTAGCTACAGAATGATATGGTTTTAATAAAAACAGATGCTGATTAAAATAAAAACAGAAGAGAATTGAAATAACTCCCCAAATGAACACAAGGAAATGCACCTAAAAATCAAGGTTACTGAGAAGGATATTGTCTCTCTAGGTCATCATTTGGACACGGGCTGGTGATGTAGGCATCCTGCATGTTCTCCCCATATTTCCTGCATTATCTGGGTGGCTCTTTGCACAGCTAGCTGGATATTTGTTAGCAAGATTGATCACTGCTAAAGCGTGCAGCTTCCCCTCGGGCTGGTTGTCAGCTCATCAACAGTAATGATACCCAGCTTTTAGTGTGCCCCTTTAAAGTTGCACCCCCTCTTATTTAACTATTTTTAATCTCTTTCTTTCACTCTCATAAGCGTTTTTTCTGGAGGGGGGTGGAGCTTTAGTTGAGGTCTAATCCACAGTTCCCACTTGTACATACTTTAAAAAAACCTGAAATTATGCCTCATTAACTGAGTTAATACTTGCCTAATTGTAATAGCAAAGCAATAAAATTCAGTCCCTACGACAGTGTGATACTGTGACTTCCTTTCCTCTGGATGATGAAGCACTGGGCTACCTGCCAAGGGACTCAAATGGAAATGGGAAACAATATGAACAAATAAAATCTCTGTCTGAGATTTAGATATAGATGTTTTCTTAAATACTTGGCTTTTTTTTTTTTTTTTTAATCTTCAGTTATTACTTGATTCATTTTTCTTACTTTCTGTTCCCAGCCTCTGTCATTGTGCATGTGGGTTTTTGGAGAGAGAGGAGTTGGCCCACAGAGAAATTATTTTTCTGCCCCTTTTTTCCTCTTCCTCATATATAAGCTATCCCCTTCATAAAAGGTTTCATAGGGTGTCCTTGAAAAACCAAGCATCTCAAAGATATCAAAAATACTTATGTGAACACTTCCCCACCGTGGACTGTATAAAGAACCATAGCTAAGCCAAAGACATAATTTGATTCCTTCAAACAAATATCAAATACCATGAAATAAAACAAAGATCAGACTGAAGTAAACTCTCTCCCTCGCAATGAGATTTCTACCACAGCATTACCAACTTCCTGGTGCTGATGCTACAGTCACACCAGGCAAATACCCCATGCTCGGGCAGGAGGAAGACCTGGCAGCTAATGAAGTCAAGAGACTTTTGCCAGCCTTCACATCCAAAACAAAGTGTTTCCTTTCTCCCTTCTCTTGTAATTTCTATTCAATGTATCCTCTGCCAGACAAGTGCTGGCTAAACTAAAAAAAAAAAAAGATGTTTATTTGCACCCCCATGCCAAGCAGCTCAGCCGTGCTATTAGTGCTTAAGACAATATTGGCTGATGCTGATGTAACTCCACACCGTGGGGACCAGGTTCTGTTACCTCAACAATGTTTTGGGGCGTGAAGTAAATCAACATTATATATAGAGGCAGCCTTTTGGCCTGTTCTCTTTGACTGCCACAATACCTAGAGCTCTCTGGGTCTTAAGGACTCTCTGAAGTGCATTTGGGGCAAAGCTGTGAAACTGTTTGGTCCTGTGTATTTGGTCTTTTTAAGTGACCAGCACAGCACTGAAAGAACCCTCTTCTCCCCAGTCTACCTGCTGCAGTGCCAGGCCACTGTCACTGGTGTCTGTTTGGTGTCTTTTTAGAGGAATCTCTTTCCCAGGATTTCCTCCCTGGCCCAAATCTTTTTTTTTAGTATAGACAACTATGTGATGATTTTTGGCTGTAGCCTTTTGTTGCTAAGTGCCCGCTAGAGGAGTGCTAAAATTACAGATGAAATGCTTTGCTGCTCTTAAGAGCGAGATCCCATGGGTTGTAGGAGATAGAGCTCCTCGAGACGGCATGCTGTCCAAAACAAAAGTTTTCCATCTTGTGAGAAACTAGTGAAACATTCAGCTTGGCTATTTTTCTCCTAATCCTTCTGAATGTACTGAAGCAATCTGCAATCCAGATCACACACCGTCCTAGTCCATGTCCTTGGTGTCCATGCAGTGTCCCGACCCAACAGGCACAGAGCTAAACGAATCAGTGGTCAAAAATGTCTTGGTGGCTTTCCCAAAAGGCAATTTTGACACCAAACTGCTGCTATTCTATCATTTTATCAACAGATAGGCCTTCTTTCTCCAAGGAACTGCTCTTGTCACACTGTAAAGCATATGGAGTTTGCTGTGACAGGTCTGTGCGTGGATGGCCCAAGTCACGATGATCCCAAAGCTAGAAATTTTTAAAAGCATTCTTAAATTATTTTTAAAATATTTAAAAAATTGAAATTTCATGGCCTTGGATCACCAGTTATATGAAATACTCTCAATGTTTCAGGCTGAATGTTAGTCCTGTACCATGAGGGAGAGATTGCCACTACTAAGCAGAGAAAAACTATATCTTCCAGTATAAAGGAATCTGAAAAATCTCAGAAGGCTTGTCAGAAATTTCACCTACAGTTTGTGAGAAGCTGATTAATTTTCCAGTGGGAGAGTGAGAAAAAAAAATAAATATCTGCTTGAGTCCCTGAAATACCAAGCTCAGTAATATCAGAGGCAGCAGCAAAGGACTCGGGGGAAGCATTCCTGTTTCCTTCATTTAGCCTTAGCAGAGTTTGGACACAGGGCTAAAGTTACCACTCTCCCCAGAGATGCTGTGCAGGGTCTTGGATGTGGAATGGGAACAGTGTATTATAAATCTCTTTGCAGAGCATGAGAGTGTAAGATTCTTGGAAGAAAAATATATTGACTCTTGTGTCATTTCAGGGTTGTGGCATTTCCAACCTCTCAATAATTGCCTAGCTCTTTGCCTTTGTGAGAAAGTCGAATGAGATGTCTTAAAAGGGGGTTCTGCATATTGTAAAAGTCCAACTGCAACTTGAAGAAACACCCCTGAGACTTATTGCTACCATTATAAGCTTAGAGTAATGTGCACATATTTTTCTTTTTAGGCCATGCACACTTTAGCCAGCCTTCAGAGATTCAAAAAAAAAAATATAAAGAGAAGAAAAAGAGGAAAAAAAAAAAAAAAAAAAAACCAGGGTTCTGTTAAGTTTGGGGTGTTTTTTTTCTTCCCTTTGAAGTCCCTGGGTCGGACAAGGCAAGGTCTCCTGCCAGCCACCACATCTGTGGCATCACCGATAGCGCTGCCCCAGGCTCTGGCACTCAGTCTGAAGGCCACGGTGTCATTATGTGCCTGAGATTTCTAGGGCTGCTTCCCAGCTCCAAGAGAGCCCAAAGCAGCAGCTCTCAGGGGGAGGAAGCAGCAAGGGAGGGGATTTCAGTCTGCAGACTCCGGAGCCCCAGGCACAACAACTCCCCAGCCCTTGCTGGGGCACTGTCGGCTTGGGCAAGGCAAAGCAGTGAATGGTGGTGAAATGCTTTGTCAAGGAAGATGCTCATCACTCCAAACTCATTGCATTCCTTATTCTGTTTGTATCTGTTGGGCCTCAGACACAGAGGAAGACCAAGGCAGCAGCATGGACCTTGTGAAATGCTTCATTAGTGTTGGTTTTGTCACTGCATTTTAGACCTCAGGTCTACTTTGTAACTTGACAGCTGGACATTTTCTTACTTCTGTTCAGTCTTCTTAATGTGCCTTAAGTCAGCTTTATACACAGGGGCAGAATAACTCGATCAGAAATACAACTACAGTGGTGGGTTTAGCTGTGGAATAATTCAGAAGTTTTCACTTGGACATTAGCTGTGCTTCAAAATCAGCAGCGAAAGCAGTTCTGAAACCTTTGTCACCCAAGTCTTTTAAGAAAGCAATATTCTGGGATCTCTCAGAAGTCATTCTGTGTACTGAAGCATGGCCTGAGGCAGAAAACCACTTCATCTTTTCAACTTCAGATTGTATGAATCACGAGAGCTCTTCCCACCCCTACACCTGAGAAGGCTTTGGACTGAAAGACCATCATCATTCCCATTTTCTTTGTATGCCAGGCACAGGCAGATGACAAGACTCGCTGGAATTGTCTGATGCAGGCAGGCATATTGCTGATGCCTGAGTCAGGGATGATTCCCTCCCAGCCTGGTCCCTCTTGCCCCTAGGCTGCTCAGCCTTGCCTGTTTATTGTCACAAAACACTGACATACTCTGAGAGTCACAAAGTGGGGAGGGGGAAACCAAAACTGCTCATTGCTCTCCTGCTGCCCATCACTCTTTGGCTCTTGTCTCACTCTCCCTCAGCCCTCCACCCTCACCATTTTAGTAACCAGAGAACAACCTGTGCAATCTGTTCAGCCAGAGAACAACTCATGTGAGGACAATTTCCCCTCCTCTGTTGTTAACTATGACTTCCCATGGGTAGGTGAAAACTTTGGCAGTCTGCACAAGGAGCAGCAGAGACTGAAGCAGAAGCTGTAATAGAGCTGTTATGACTTGACAGCCCTGCTTTGTGATGCACTGGGATTTTATTACAAGTCAATTGTAGCTTCGAGAAATTTAAGAATATGACACGGGCTTGTATGGGTTTGTTTGGTTTTTTTTAATGTCTAATAAATGAAATTGCAGTAGATTTTAACATGGAGACTATGGCTGTAGCAGGCCTGGATGACTTAATAAAAACTAAAATCAATCAAGCAACTTGATTTTGTTGCCGAGTTTTTGCTCTGTAAGTGAAAATAAATGTTTTTGTAGCTCTAATAATTTCACTCTCATTTCTTCGGATACAGGAATAACATTGGGTTTATGCTGTTTGCTGAGTGCATTATTTTTTTTGCTGAATTTGTGTTCAAAGAACATTCTGCTAAGGAACATTTAATGAAGCTTCCCAAGGACCTTTGTCACTCGAGTATGTATTGATGGTGGCCAAAAGCTTGAGGGAGGAGTCCTGTGGCCTGAGTAAAGACTTTTCACCTCCCCACTTACCTGTAACCTTTCTTTCTCTTGCATTAACTAAGGGAGATGATTATGGCAATTAAAGTTTCAGATCACTGACTCCACGTGGTCATAATATAGCTTATTTTTATGATAAGAAAATGGTTCACAGTGGTGGAAGGAAAAGGGACAACAAAACAAACAAAAGAAGTGTTTGAGTGTGTCTGATTGCCCCGTTTGGAAACAAACGCCTCTGCCTGCATTTGGGAACTTAGAGTAGATTTTAATGATAATTTACACATCACAACAGCAATCCAGGGAGTTAAAAATAAACCAGGTGTTTCTTTATGGGATTTTTTCCCCCCACAGTTAGAAACAGGACCTCCTTAGTGGATCCTGGCAGTTGTCAGTGCAGAAAATGGGATGCACGGAATGCCACCAATATACAGCACTCACACCTCAGACACGTGTTCATTTTCTTAGTGTTTGGGTTTTAACCACCATTTTTGACAACTTGTGCCAAAGCAGCTGTTCAAAACATGTGAAAATGAGAGGTGGTTCCATCTCAAGAGCCTGAAAGTCTCCATCCAGATCAGTTGGAGGGGCTGAGCCAAGCAGGACCCCGTGCACTGTCAGGATGCACAGCTGGAGGGAAAACCCCTCCGCCAAGGGCAGCAGCCTGGAAAGAGGCAAAAGTCCAGCTTCCATCTTCTTTTCAAATGATTGAATACCCCTTGCTGTGGTTTCCACCTTTGGAGGATTTTTGGAGCAGAGGTTTCTGGTCTGTGAAGCATAAAATCTTGAGGAGGCCAGGAAAAAGCCAGGATTTACAACCCTGCTGAAGACTTGAAAAGACCTCCTGGGATGACTGGTCCACACAGGACTCCCAGAAACCCAAGAGAGGAGGGTGTGGATATCCATGCCCACCTGCCAAGAAATGGGAAATCTCTAGGCTCAAACCAGATGTGTAGCTGGAGTTTATATGACTTCTCCCTGTGCTGCCTCAAATCCACGGCTTTCACTCTGCTCTGACACAGCCCTCACAGCAGAAACACTGAGGTGGGGACAGCTGTAAACTTAGTAGCTGCTTATCAGCTTGCTTTGGGGAGACATATTTGTGGGTTTTTCATAGGCTGTGGGGATTTCCACAAATGAGCATTTTCTAATGAGCAGGTGGGTGCCCCACTGCAAGCAGCCATGCACCTGCAATACAGGAACGTGCAGAGGACACTCTTGGATCTACCCAGTACCATACACCAGTGGTCACTTGTATGCATGGCAACACCTGTGCCCTGCTCTGTGGGTGCTGGGAAGTTGAAGAAAGTGAGCAGATGAGCAGCAGGTTTACAGTGAGTTCCACTTCTTGTGCCTAACCCATTTTTGAGGCTGGCACCACGAGAGCTGAGCAGGGCTCGGTGCACCGAGCAGTGCAGGTGAACACAGGGGACAATGGGCACTTTTTAAGGACTTGTTAGTGGGTCAGCTAATAAACACACACACACAAAAAATAATGGATCTGTTTTCCTACCTGGGTGTCTTAAGGGGAATTTTGCTCTCCCCTGGACACAGCACACAGCAAAAGATTGGTCTTGTGAAAGCCTTTGCTGGACAGGGAGACGTTTGTGTCACCTGTGCAAACCCTGATGTGATGCCCTGACCCTTTTTCTCTGCACAAGGAATTTCATGAGCTAAAAGCAGTATAAAACCTACCCAGAGGCAAAACACTTCCCACAATAGCCTTGAATGTCTTTGCTCTTCAGCATTTTCCTGACAAAGAGGACGTGAGTCTTTTACAGTACAGTGGTGTAAAGTGGTTTCTGAAACAGGGAGGTGGGCAGACACACCACCAGAAACACTGAAGAATCATCTGCAGTGTGCTCACATCGCAGATGTGCCTCTGAAGGTGTGATGAAGTCCCTGGTTTGTATCTTGATTGAACTCCAGTTCTACATGAGCTGCATCAGCACAGTCATTTGGTGGAAACCAGCCTCCTGTTTCTTGTCTGAGAGGAGTTGGTGGGCTACACAGCCTCTCAGGACACTGCACAGCAACAGGGATGGGGGAAGCATCAGCTTCTATTTATTAACTGAGTGATACCACATGTGCATTCGCTGGATGTTTACAAAGCCGTGTGGGTGGGTTAATCAAACACTCAGGGCTTTCCCTTTGGTTTAATTCCTGTTAACTGATGAGAGTGAATAAATCCCAGCAAATCAAATCAAAACTAACTGGGCTGCAGCCAAACAAAAAAAAAAAAAAAAAAGAAAAAAAGAAATGAAAGATGGTCAAATTGTGTTGTGCTTCTATCTTGTTTATCGAGGCTTAAACAGAAAGATGCCTGTCCCCCTTTCTTGCTGTTCCAAGCCTGGAAGCAGCACTGCCTTCCAGCCTGGCACAGCTGGAGCCCCGTGTCCCCTTGAGATGCCTAATGACTTGCAGATTTATTCCAAGGCAGTTAAAGGATTTGCCTCCTTCCAGAAAATGCTTAGGAAATGATCATCTGACACAGGAGTGGTTTTGTGTAATGACACAGGAGAGGGAAGCATGTCAGGTGCCCAGGGGTCCAAAATTCATCTCCCAGTCACATAGATGTGCATTCCTTGGTGCCTGAAGTGATCTTGTCGTGGACCCTCTGGTCATCAGGCAGCAAGGTTGGGGAGCCAAACCACCAGAAGTTTGCTCTGCTGTCGCTGGAACGTCTGTTTCTGGTGTAGGAGCTTAACATTTGACCTGTGCAGCTTCAACCTTTCCGTTTTAGCATCCACGTATCTCCAGGGGAAACTGGGTAGCTGAGTTTTTAAATGGCATCAGTAGCCACTGCCTGCACCTGCATCCATCTGCAGTGAGTAATAAAGAGAGTTTGCATTCAGATATAAAAGTGTGTATTTTCCCATGCTATAAGTTGATTGCCTTCCATGGAATTACACAGGGGACAGATCTGGATAAAAGTAAGTCCGTTCCAAGTTTTTACTCAGACAAAACTTATATTGGTATTAAGAGGCTCTTCTGGATTTGTATCCTGCACAATCAATTCAAAACAGTTATAAACAAATAAACAAATGAAAAACCACAAAAAAATTAGCCCTTGGGATTAATGTGCCTATTTTTTTTAATGGCCTTTTGTCATGGGTAATCTTCATCACCTGTTTCAAATGCTGTGCAATCTGAAGGCAGGTGTTTTGCATGAGGATAATTGTAAGTTCCCCTGTCACAGCTGGGCATGCTTAAAACAAGGAGGGGAAGGGTGTTTGGCTTTCTCTGGTGACCAAGTCCACCATGGCTTCCTGAGGGCTGCTCTCTGCTGGCTGCTTAAAGGTAAGATAATTCCTGGTGTTGTCTTGCTGGTGCTCTCAAAGGTGAGCAAACTTAGAGCTGTCTTGTGGTAGATGGTATTGGGTTAGTTTGGTGGCTATCCTGTGGCTTGAAAAGCATTTATGTGGCTGCTGAGAGGGAAGTCTTCTGTGTTACAGGTGGCCTCGAAGCCACTAAGATAGAGGAGTCTGTCTCCATGGAAAGTCCCTTGGTGTGGGTGCCTTGGCCCTGTCACCTTGGGATGTTGTAGAGAGCGGAGGTTCTGCTGTGCCTGTCCTTGCCTTGGGGTGATGCAGAGATTTATTTGCCACCTGAGAAGTGAAGGTTCCTGAGTTGAAAGCAGGAGTGGTTGTTGCCTTCCTTTGTGCCCCTGCCCTCACAGACAGACACAGCCTTGTCTGTGGATCCCTGTGAGTCTGGTCTGTGCTTAAGTTCAAGTTTTACTAAGTCGTGCGTTAGAGACATCTAACAGTGGAGAGTGAAAGGCTTGTTGCTGTGTTTGCCATGCATGGTAGAAGGACACAGTGTGGACAAATGCCTGTTATAGCTTGGGTTGGCTGCTCCTTGACATGTGGCTTAAAGCCCAGTGAGTGCTATTGTTGCTAAGGATTGGAGTTTGAAAAATAGTGAGGATTTTCCTAGACTCTGGTCAAGGCACTTGGAGAACTTTCCTGCTTCTAGCATAAGTCTTGTGCCACACTATGGGAATGCTGATAAAACCACGTTTTGGGTCTGTGGGACACAATCTCCTCACTTGCCCAGAGCTGGTGCAGGCGTGGGGACACCAAGGTGGGGACCCACAGGCCATCCTTGCAGCTCCAGGAGGGTGGCGAAAAAATCAGTTGTTTCTCTGTCCTTCTTGTGTCTAGCTGATCTTCTCCTTTAATTCTTGGAGTGTTTTGGTTTTTTTTCCCTGAACTGTTTGGGGTAGGGCGACTTAGGTTTGTTTTCAGGACGCTTGCTGTGCCTCTACAAGCCCTGAACTACATGCACCTGGTAGAAGGCTGCTTGGCTCTTCTTTGTGTTAGCTAAACCTAATTTTCTGCATTTATAGGATGCATTATAATCCGTAAGTTTTACAGGTATGGTGTTATGAGTGCTTTTGGAAAAGTGGCAAAACTCCCTGGAACATGTATTTTCTGCATGGAGGAAATAGTGCTGCCTGCCTTCCTTTCCTTCCAAGCTTCCTCTAACTGCCCTTTCCCAGGCTAACCTGCTGTAAAGATGTTTCCTAAATCAAAGTTGTATATGGTGGGAGGGAAATAATGTCATGTTTAGGGACAGGTTAGGTGTCAAACCCATCTTAGATACACTGCTCAGTATGGAGAGAGAGTCTCTCAGCTATTGTGCACTGTGAGCCTCTCACCTATTTGCGGCTGCCAGGGAGCTGCAAGTCTTTTGTTGAATTAGAAGTGCCTCTTATGAGTGGATATAGGTTGATTTCTTTTTCTTTCCTTTTTTTTGTTCCTTCCCAGATGGGTTTGGGGAAAGGAGGAGAGCGTGGAGTGGAAAGGTACTGATGCACCTTGCTCCTCCACAGCAGCATTTTGCCCCAATCCCTTCCTGTGAGCGGGGAGCGTGTTCTGTTTCCTGCTGAGTGCTGGGGGTGTGTGTCAGAGCTCTGCATGCCAGACAAAGATAAGTAAAAAGATCACCCAGCTAATTACCTTGGCAAGGAGAGGGAGCAGTTCTGTGGCATTAGAACACAGGAGGCATTCTTTGGGGAGGCGGTGTGGGGTAATCGTGTTGCTGTTGTGCTGCGGGATCACTTACCCTGCGTGCAGAAGGCACTGATGCCTCCTCTTGTCAGGGCACTGAAATCAATTCCATTCCAGGCCTGAAACTCAACCTCCCACCTTGACAAATTGCCTGGGAGCTGAACATGATTTGAACCACTCCAGGGCAGTTTTGCTCAGCATCACCTTGGTAGCCCATTAATAGAACGTGTTGGCACCAGACAGCTTGGCAAAAGGGTAAATAGTACAGAGCATGTGGCTGGACTGACTCCTTGGTGGTAAATAGATTGTGAATAATTGAATAATGCTATAATGGTGAGGAGGATCTGCCTGACATAAGGCACAAATTATGCCCCTCTCTCTGCTCCAGCTCAAATGTTTCAGGCTCCTTTTTCTTTGCCATAATGGGACATAATCAGTAACACAGCCCGTGGCTAAAGACTGTCTGGTAGCAATTCTCCTATTCAGGAACCACAACATCTAGATTTTGGAAGAGTTAATGTGCTCTATTAGTTGATTAGTTCAGTTAATTTGTTGTGTCCCGTGGTGACTGTAAAGTAAATATGGAAGGGTACTCTGTTTCAAATATCTTCCTGCAGCTCTGTGTGTGTTATGTGTATATAATACACTCATATTTACATACGTGAGTTATGTCTAGTGGAAGGTGTTGAGGAACTGGTTTTCCCTGGCTTTGGAGGAAGATTCTGGCTCAGGATCTCCTAAAGAAAAGTGGTCTAAGAATATTTCCTCTCGTCCAAAGCAAAACACTTTTTTCGCAGAGGGATTCAGAAGGAGAAATGTGCACGACTTGATTCAATAAATTGTTCCAGATATATCCTGTATGTCTTGCCTTGTTGGCTAGTGGGAATTTTTTGGGCAGAACTCCTTCAGGAATGAAACCTCACTTGTGATTAAGCAATAATGATAGCATAAATCTTCCTTCTCCTCAGATGAAGCTCACAGCATATCTGCTACTGTGGACACAAAGGTGACTTCTTTAAAGTGTAGGTCATGGAGGGACAGATAAGTAGGTATTTTCTTGTGACTCAGTTGATAGTTATGGGTTTCTGGACTCAGTCTTTGCTCTGTGCCTATCTGTGTAAGACAGTGCATGTCACCAGACAAATCCTTTTGCTACGTTTGACAAAGTGTAAATGCTGAAAACAGCAGTTTTTGTAGTTGCTTAACCCTATAGATGTGGAAGGTAAAAGGTGTCCTGTTGACAAATGGCCTCTAAGGGTAAAACTAGAAGTAGGGAGAGAACCTCCTGGGTTTGAATTTGGGGTATATGGAGAAAACAGCAGTTCAGCATCTTCAGTGCAAGCTGACCTCTTGTGGTGGGGGTGGTGTTTGGGTACCTGTGCTCCAGGACCATTTACTACTTTCTCTGTCCTGGTAGGCACCAGCAGCTTCCATTGACTTCTCTATCAATCTTTATAGTTGCAAACAGGCAAAGATGGCATTTTTCACTCTGTGACAGCTGTGATGAGGCTTGCAATGATGTGCCCAAGTGCAGAAGGCGCTTCCAGCTTGGTGGGGAGCAGCAGCTTGTAACAGTGCCATGATTAAAGTGTCAAGTTACTGCTCTTTTGTGTTGTATGTAGACTGGAAAAGATTAATGTGGGGTGATTTGTCTTCCCTTGGATTTGCTTGGCAGTGAATGAGACTGTAACCAGTTTGCCTGGAGCAGGAGAGCTCAGAACAAACCCTAAAGGCTTAGGGGGACGGACACACCAGCCTGCTGGTCAGTCCTGTACGTCCCTCCTTGTCCTGGGGGAGTCACTTCTGACAACAGTAATAGAGCATCACTTTTAACTATTGAGTCTTAGTGATTTGAAGCTTCAACCTTTTCCATAAGTTTGTCTCAGACCAGTGGGTGCCATACCAGACCCAATTTGTAATACTTCAGCTTGCCCACACGTTCTGCAACGCCCTGGTTGCCTGTGCCTTTTTTAGCACTGAAAGTTTTATAACTTTATAACAAGTTTATTTTGCTTTCTGTTGGTGGGTGCTTTGTTCTTTTTTTTTTTTTCCAGTCTCAAGTTTACCTTTGATCCTATGAGGTGTGGAGTCTAATGAAATTTTGCTGCTCCTGGGCACTTGCAATAGCAGTCTCTAGGAGTTCTAGGGCATCATCCTAAACCTCGATGGTGAGCAGATTGTGAGTGCTGCTCTTTGCCCACTGTGAGCTCTGCGTGCACATTTCGTACCTCCTGGTTGTTAGAGGGATATAGAAATGCAGCTGCTGAGTAGGGAAGCACCACTGATTGGCAACTAACATTAGCCAAAGGTCACTGCTAATTACTCTGCCTTCTTTGCATGAGGAGCTTTGAAAGATGGGGAAGAAAGTGTCTGTGGCATTTTCTGCCAACAAATTACTCGGCTGACAGAAGGATGTCATTGCTCATCGGCGCCCATAGACTGCGAGCTGGTGCTTGTGCAATTAAGCAGGAGAGAAATACTGCCCCGGAGAGTTAACTTTCAGCCAGTAATTACCATAGGTGTCAACACATGCTGATGAGAAGGAAGAGGATGTATTTACCGGGTAGTGAGTCAAGATTGTGAATAATTAGTCAGTTGTTTGAGATGATCACCTCTGCTTCCTGTCTATCCTTTCTTTATTTTTTCCTCTTTTTTTCCCCTATTTTTATTTTTCTATTTTTTTCTATTTTTTCCTCTTTTTATCCTTTATTTTTTTCATGCTTTATTGCTAATTACACCAGGGAGGGACAGAGGGGCACATCTACCCTAGTTAGGCTCTGCCGATCAGACTGTTTGTCATCTGATTGAACCTTGTGAGCTTTACTGAAAGATTAAGGCTTTTTTAAAGCATTGCAGTATGGACATACCCCACAGCTAAACAAAAAAATGTAGAGAGCAGAGGTTGAAGCTATTGAAACAGGAACTCAAGGGGAGGTCTGGAGGAGCTAAAGGAAAATCTGACTTCTGGAAGAAATCTGAAGGCAGGAGGCCCTTAATTAACAGGACGAGTGGCTTTGGGTGATTTGGGTTCTGCATGTCAAATTTCCATTACCAGGATTTCGGTAGGGGCTGTGGAAACTAAGCCCCGTAGGAGTGTGTGCTGATTACCTCAAGGTGAAGTCAATTAGAACCAGTTTCAGGGTGCAAAAACAATGCAAGCTTTTATTCAATATTATGGGTGGGATGATGAAGCTTGGCTCCAGCAACTAAAATATTGCCAGAGATACATCCTAGAACATGCCAGGTCTGGTCTATGTCCATGTCACCTTTGTGTTGTTGTGATTCTGGGCAAACACTGTTGAGCCTTTGCCACTGAAGAGGCAGTGCTTCCTTTGGTGCAAATTCAGTTATTTGAATCTGTATGCTCTCTTTCTTTCCTCTGAATAAATCCAAATAAAAAAACCACCAGTAGCTCCTCGAATTTGTCACTTGAGCTGACATCATTTTTCCAGCTCTGTCCCTAGCTTTTCTTTGCTACTGTTGCATACTCAAACTAGGTGCAGAGGCTTTCAAATCACCTTCCTAGGTACTGAAGTAAGAGCTTTAAAGTTCTGCAGCATCAAGCACCCAAGCTCTGCTGTCTCTAAAGGACAAGATCAGCACAAGCCCTTGGTGCTCTTTTGAACTTCACTCCCTTTGTGCTTCTCCTGCACAAGGCACGTGAGCACAAAGTCTAAAACCCACACCAAAACCCCTCTCCTGAACTGAAGCAGTGGCTGCAGCCTCCCATAAATCAGAGCTTTGACTTACCCTTTGCACAACAGGGAAATGCTTGGACACCAAGGGCTGTGTGACTGCAACAGTATAATCTAACATAGGCTCAAGTTTTTGGGATATCCCCAAAATTGCTCTGCTGTGACCAAGTTTCAAAGCTAATTCACATCCTATTTCCGTGCCTGAATAAGCCTTCTACTGAGAGGATTGAGACAAAGCTTGCTCTCCCCTGCAAACCATCCTTTACTCAGTTGCATTTACTTTGTTTAACGTCTTATTTCATGATTATGGTTATCAGATAGTACTCATGTTCAGAAATTGAATTAATACACCATTTGAATTGTAGGGCAATATGATATGGAATGGTTAATTTCAAAGCCAGAAATCATCATGGTTAGAGGCTGAAAAATGGAAGCCTTAAGCTTGGAGCCAGATCAAAATTTGAAGGGCACAGGTATGGTCATCAGACTGTGATGATAAACCATGGGAATAAATCAAATGGCAGGAATAGGAGACTGAGGGCAAATCTTATGGGATTTGGTGGTCAGCAAGAGAGTAGCTGAGGAAAACAAGTCTTGAAAGAAACAGTAGGGTTAGAGAGGGGTACCTTGGTGGAGTCGAGGAACTTTACACCCATAGTTTATGTAGCATTTTTGACTTTGACTGTGCTACAGATTGCTCAAGACTTCCAAAAATCCCTTGTTTATACTTTGATGTTTGGTGTTCTGATAAACAGAAAAGGTGAAAGAGAGCAATTTCCAGCAAAAAGATGTTTTCCAAATGGAAAACCTTCCTAGCTCAACTGCCAGAGCAGTCTGTGAGGTTGTAGTTCAAGTCCCTTCATAAACTAAAAGGTGCTGCTTACAGTATGCTTATTTTCATATTTGATTAGCAGGCACACTAGAAAGTTGGAAAAGAGCAAGACTCTGCAGGGAGGCCATTTCTCTCCATGCCATGCTATCATTTGTCACTCAGTGCTGTTAAATTAAAAGCAGCATGGCTGCAGCCCAGCTATTATCCACAGCCTCTTAGAGGCCAACAGTTTCAATTTGGGAGTGTTTTACATTTCTGTAAGTTTCAGTGACACATCTTCATCCATGACTGCCCAGCTTTTTATTAACTCTGTATGAAGCAGAAACGTGAAACCACCTTTACTGTGGGCCTTGAAGTGTTCCCAGCAAAGGGCAACGTGCCAGTGTGTTTGGTTTGGATAGGTTTGGGGTGGAGGGGTGTTTATTTTTTTTTAATTTGGAGTAGAAATGGGGCTGTAATAGTTCATGGAGCACCCAGGACATTGTTTACTCATGGAAACATGGTGCTGGAAGCAGCCTGAAGTGTCTGCTACAGCTCCTTCTAATATGAATTGATTCCTTTGCTTCTGTGAGTATAGTGGTGATACCTCTGATTACCTGAATTAATAAAATAGGGGTGGTGGTGGGGACAAAAACAATGCTCATTAAAGGGAGATCTATACCAAGATGATGACACTGTTCATCAAAGCTTTTCTGGTTTTCATGTTATGTAGTAGATTTTTATTTAATCCTATATGGTTGTAGCTGATGGGGTCTATGGATGGGGGTTGTCTGCCCAAAAGCTTGGTTGCCTTTATGGAATGAGGGCTGGAGAAGGGTCAAAAGATGCCAAACCACCTGGGTCACCTCTTTCTTTATTTTCACGTGTCCTTAGTCTATCGTGGCTCCCACTGAACAACCACATCCACCAGCAGAACAGTTCTTTATTGAGCAGAAACAGAATGTTTCTGTTTTGAACTCTCATGGCATGGGCTGTTTAAATGTGCCACAATGAGCCTTCTGAAGAGGTGATTACGCTGGAAGTTGAGTGGACATATTAAGGAAATGTTGTATATTTGAAGATAGAAAGGAATTTACAGGCATGTCTCTCAAAACATCTCCTATTCCTGGACAAGGAGATCTCCTCCTTGAGCTTTACACTTGCAGTGACCAGTTAAACTTGTTGGGATCAAACAATTCTTGTAAATTGATCAAAACCCAATATATTTTGATATTGTCAGAGATAAAACTTGGGTAAGGGAAGAATAATCCATCTGGTCTTCAGGTGACTGGGCAGTGGGGCAGAGCTTTTCTATGAAGAGCAAACGAACCTTCAGGGGAAGAGATAGTGGCAGTGCTTTTGCTGTGAGCAGTGCTGTTGGGATTGGGTGGAGGAGAAAGAGGATGAAATCTCAGACACAGTTTGATAGGAACAGCTGTGTATCCCATGTCCTCATGGAAGACTTTATTTTTACCCCCTGAGGTGCATTTTGTGAGAATAGGATGGTCTTGATTGAAAGAAACGCCCAAGAAGTCATAATAAACCAATCATCTGGGGATGTGTGTGAATAACTTTGCTTATCTAAATAACCCAAAGGGCTGCCTGAGAACTGCTACCATGTTTGACTTACACAGACCTACAGGTTTGCTCTGGGCTTTGATTTTTCCGGTGTGCTTTGCTCTCTTGAAAGATGAGCCATGAGCTGATGTTTGAATCTGGCCATGGGTTGGTTGCCATAGGAATTGATCCTGGGGGGAGAAATACCTGAGGGGACAGTAAAGGTCCTTTAGACTTCTAAACCCTCAGGTTTCCCCTCTCCCTCTGGTAAGGGTTTGGGGCTGAAGGAGCAGAGGAGGTGCCCATCTGTTTGCCACCCCATGCCACTGCCGGTGTTCTTATTGAAGCATCAGGAGAACAGGGAAAGGGGAGCTGAAGGGGAGCTCTCTTTACAATTCAGCAAATGTGAACTGATCAGAAATGAGAGTTAATGTTAAGTATGGAAGTATTAATTAACTCTGTATCCCAGGGAAGGCTTCTGTGTGCTAGAGCTGTGCTCGCTGAGAGCAGACACTTGTGAGCTGCTTGAAGATGTATTTTGGAACTCCTTTGATTCATTTGGACTCTGTGGTATTGGCTTGTTATCTGCAGAGCTCCCAGCCTGCTGAGGCAGTTTCTGCAGGACAGTAACATGATCTGCAGTTAATTTTGTCTTTCTGGAGGCACTGGCTCCCCAAACTGGATGATCATCTTCAGACAGAAAGCTAGAAATAGAGATTGGAAGAACACCAGTTTGTGTTTGAGTATGTAAGAAAGCTCAATATAGCTTAGAAACTGGTCCAGCTTATCTTTAGGCACCTTATGAGCACACTACTCTCAATAAAGCAGTAATTTTGTGTTGCAAAATAGTAACAAGGAAAAGTGCTCCGTTGAAGGCTGCTTTGTTTTTTGTTTGTGTGGAGGTTGTTTTTAGGAAGCGAGATGTCAGCAACAAGGAAACAAAGTATTAAAACAAAACCTGGGGCACTGAATCTTTTTTGCCCCATTCCCTACCTTTCTTCTCTGAAAAGTAGAAATGAAATGACTGTCTGCCTTTATGACCCTGGTATTGTTACAGTGAGTAGGGGTACTGAGCTCTGCTCTCTCTGCCAAGTGTGGCCAGGGCTGCTGTTGGACAGGGATGTTGAAAGGGATCACTGTAGTCATAGGGGTTCCTCTGATCTGAAAGCAGAGGCTCTCAAAAGGGACACAAGGCACTAAATGTCCTTTAAAGCAGTCTTTGCAGGGTTGCATGGTCCCAAGTGTGTGTGTGTTTGGGGGGATGGGGAGGATCCCTGCTTTGAGAGAGGGTTCATGTTGTTCTCATAAACCACGAGGCTGACTAATTTGAAATGGTTGCAGTGATTCCTGAGTTGCTTTTAAATTGGATTTTAACGTCACTGTATTCTAAATAAACAACTTCCTTTTTGTTTTCTTTTACTTTTATTCTCTCCAACCTCTGAGTTTGATTTCCTGAATTTTTTTTTTCTTTTGTATCAGCTTGTGCTTTTGGCTTTGCTGTCTCTGAGGCTGCATTAACCTCTTTCCCCATGAGGAACGCAAAGCCCTTAGTGCTGTGGTGGGTTAGTTCCTTACTTTGACTTCCTCAGGCTTGATGATCAAACTGGGAAAGCAAACAACCCTAAACCAACCGAAAACCATCTTCTGTGAGCAGTGCTACTCATGGGCTTTCTGTGAATCCCTCTGTAAGCGGCTCAGAAGCCAAAGTTAGTGGTTGGTGAGGACTGGAAGTCAGACAGCCACCCTTGGCTTGCTCAAGTCACCCTCACCCCAAGGAAACACCCTGAAAAGTCCTCTTTCTGTGAGATTTATTTTTGCTGAGTGGTGCTCTGCTGTTTCAGGCTAAAGCTACACCAGTCACTGATGTTTTGAAGTGCATTCCAACCTCTAATTATTAGAAATAGGGACATTTAGTTCATTTTCCTGTTTTAAAATTCTAATGGAATGGCATTGGAGCTGGTATATTTATTTTGTTTGTTTCTTATAGAATGTGGATTTCTGAGACATGAAAAATGTCATGTCATCTCACCCTTTGCAGGGCAAAAATCTGATGTTAACACATCTTAAAGGCAGCAACCAAAGGGAAAAAAAGATGTCCTGAATTAAGCCCTACAATGTTGAGTTAAAAAACAAAACAAAAACAAAAAAAACCAAAACAAAAACAAAAACAAAAAAAAAACAAAAAAAAAAAAACACACAACAAAACAAAAAAAACCCCCAACAAACAAAAAAAAAAAAAACCAAATCTAGAAACCAAACTTAAAAAAAATAAACCCAAAAACCCAACACCCCCTCCCTCCCCCAAATAACCAAATCCTAACCCAAGTCAGTAAGAATAGTTAGTGTTGGTGTTTCAGGAAAGCCCAGCTTTAGACATGGGGCTCTTCAGCCCTTTGGCATTTTGTCTAAACTCCGTGGCCACAGCAAGAACCTCTGTGCAGTTTCAGCATCCTGCACCATGAGAACATTGTTTGCTAAAAAAAACACCAAACTTGTATACCCTTAAAATTACTTGAAATACTTGTATTCCAATTTTTTTAAACTTCTTGCAAGGCTTGCTGGGACAATGCCCTTAAAATAAGCTTTCCTCGGGGATTTGTTGACACCAAAAATCGGTGGCAGTGTTTGGAGCTGAGCCCTGGTGGACCAAAGCTGCTGTACTGAGTGGGTTTTCAGACCTCCTCTCCTTCTCAGCTGGAGTTTGGTGTAAAAACCTGGAATACTGTCTTTGCACACATAGTGGCTGCGCAATGTGGCATAACTCGCACCAAACAATGGACTGGGACTATTCTAATCTGTTTTTTATATACTGGGTAGGGGCAAAATTGGAGACAAAGAGGTTGTAACACTGCTGTTACAAAAGCAGGTGTGTGGGAATGCCTGTGTTTAATCCTAGAGGAGTGCAGGTCTTCTGGGATGCTTTGACTTTTGAAATAAGTGAACTGAAATTCTGGTTCCATATAGTGGCAACATTTTGAGGTATGTGGTGACCAATGCTAAAGACAGATTAAGAATAGTGAACGTTCATAACGGTCAGTGTAGCTGCAGGTAGTTAATAAATTGCAGATCTTTCTCAAAGAAAAAAAGT
Source organism: Formicarius rufipectus (assembly GCA_013399695.1). Taxonomy (NCBI): domain Eukaryota; kingdom Metazoa; phylum Chordata; class Aves; order Passeriformes; family Formicariidae; genus Formicarius; species Formicarius rufipectus. The sequence continues at coordinate 248,752 of VXAU01005178.1, forward strand.
TGTGTGATAATACTGTAAATAATAGATTTTAGCCTACATGACTTCAGTGTTTAATGTAATATTTTAAGTTTAATACAATGTGTACTGTGTGTGACTGACAGAATCCAGTAGGCTGCACTGAGATAAAGAAATTTCATGTTCAGGTGGGGATGTTGGAGGACTCTCAACAAATAGATGAAACATTCAGAGGGTCCAATGCACCTTGAAAGGGTATTGGAGCAACCCGAGCTTTCTGTGTCCTGTTGATATGCAGGTCACACTTTGGTTCTTTGGGCGAAGGGTGACAAGTGTTTCAGTTGTTTGCACAGCTAAAACCAAGACAGACTTTTATGAAATGCTATGATACATCTACAGTGGCCTCTTCCAAGCATCACTTGGAGCTGGTGTCATTCCTCTGGAAGAGGTTTGCCAGCTCTCAGTCCTTCCCAAGCGCAAGGTCTTGATGCAAATGCTGCAAAGCAGGACTCTCACTGATCAAACCAGTCAGCTGCCAGCAATATCTTCCTGATGAATTCACAGTCACTTTCATTATGTGTTCAATAAACATAGAACTTCCTAAATTAGTTGGGCCTTTTGATCAGGGTGCAGGTCGGCATACTGCAAAGACAAGCTCTGAAAGTGCAACCTTTAAACATTTCACTTTTGAAGGATGACAGTGTGTAAGTGACCTCCCTGAAGATCTTTTTTTTTTTTTTTTTTGGCCCTGTGATTAATTTGTTTGCATTTTCTTTAATCTGTTGTCATGTGCAGCCAAAAGACAAATTGTGTTTACGTTATCCCGGACCCTCCCACCATTTCCAAACCAATTGCCTTTATGCACCTCCTGCAGCTCCAACCAGGCCTAATTACCAAGTCGCACATCTGCTTTCAATCCCTGGGCTAGCACACAAGGTTGCCCTTGTATTTGGGCTTCCACAGTGGTTTCATGTGTTTGTTTATGTTTTGCTTTAGAAAATGTATATGTATAAACATCCATGAGGACAACAACTTCCTAACCCTTGACATCCATCACACAACAGCAAGGAAGGATTTCCACTTGAGTGCTTTGCTGTCTTCTCAAGACACTTGAGCTCTGTCAGGACAAGCACAAAGCTCTAGGCTAAAACTCACTGAAGACATAATAGGGCTCATTAATGTTCCCCTCTTTATTTTTTTTGTTCTATTGGCATCAGCTGTCTCTGGTTACCAAGGAGGAACCCAGCCGCTTAAGGACTTGAATAAAAGCTTCCCTTCCAGCACTTGGGTTGGGTCCTCCTGTGCTGCAAAAACTTTTGCTGAAGTAAAAGATACCATATAATAGTCAAAGGGAGGAAAATTGATCTATTCTGCTGGTGTGTCTCTGTGTTGTATTGGTCTTGGTTTTCCTTGAGTGTGTTGAATGTCTTGATCCCACGCTGCCACTTTTATTTCACTTGGTTTTGGGTTTTTTGGTTTTTTCTCAGGCAATATATGGATGAATGAAAGCATGTGAAATACATACACATTTAAGCACAGAATTACTTTGTGTTGTGATCTCACAAATATATTTCTTCTTGCTATGATACTTGACAGCAAGGATAAACATTCTTGACTGAGGACTGAAAAGGCATCAAAAGCTAACTTCTTACAGTCTGATGTTCTTGGAATGTCATGGGTTGATGCAAAAACCAGTAGAAAGCTGTTTCTGAGAATTTCTATTTTGAAAAGTTGCAGTAGATGGATGGCAGAATTAGCCTGAGACAAACTATTAGAAGGTCATTCTTGCCACAAGCAGCATCATGTGGATCCATGATAAGTCAACTTATCATGGAGAAAATAGCATGAGAGGAAAATATAATACTGAAAACTAGTAGAAAACCAGGATCATCTGATAGCCTTGTATAGCATATAGGTGGTGGTGGTGGTGAGCCCAAAAAGATACCAAAAAGGACAACCAACAAAATCTGAAATTTCACACATGCTCCAGATCATGATATGGAGCTACTGCTGGTTTTGGATGAACTGTTTTCTTACCTGGGGCACTAAAAACAATATGGGATGCATCTGTGTTAAAGTACTTAATCTTGTGTCCCTCCATCTACAGTCAGAGGAGAAAGGAGCAAGTTGTAGACTCAAGGTGGGATGTTGGTCATAAAATGCTGTGGGTTTTGTGTGGGCCACCAATATCCAAACTAATTGCATGCCTAATGCAGTTTGTGGACATGGCATACAGGTGCAGTATCAAAACATAAATGACCCACCATCTATTTTTCAGATGCTCTAGTATTTTATTCTCGTAATTGTTAAAGCTGTGCATCCTTTAAGGGCATTTGCATGCTAGTTTTGATCTGGTTTTTGATGTGTTTGTGAACAGCAGTGACAATATTCTTCCACCTTTTTGAGTCGGTCGTGGTTTTGTAAATGCATTTAAATATTACAGAGTGTGTCTGCTATGAAATAGACCTCCTATATCTGTTTTGTGTTGGGGGGGGTACCTTTTGCTCTGTAATAAGACTGAACAAAATTGAGAAGGCCCCTTTGCTCCACGTAAATCACAGTCTGTCTTAACATCACATTCAGCATTTCCGTCATTTCCTCAATGACTTAATAATTACTTAAATTAAACAAGAAAAGCATTCTGCCACAGAGGTGAGGAAATGCAGAGTTCAAGCTGCTGCTCTACTCTTAATTCACCCGATGGTGCAGAGACACTCTATTAAGAAAGCCACAGAACAGCAGGTGAGCTTTTATCTGGTGTTTCTGCAATGTATATACCATATGTGCTGCACAGTTCACTGCACATGCTGTGTATGATCACCCACTGCTCTGGACCCCTGCTGCACCAGGGGACAGCCAGGTGATGTCAGAGGATGAGGAATGACTGCCTGATTAATATATTCCTGTTTTTCCTGGTGATCTCTCTGCTCACAGCACATTTTTTCAGTGGAATGGGACCTCAAACCATCTCCCCCTGCCAGCCCTGAGCCTCCTTTCGCTCTTCAACTTCTGTGATGCATGGAACCTCTTGTTGTGGTCTTCAGCTTATTAGAAACAGAGCCCCTTTGCTGAAGCAATAAAAGCACACAAGCTTTTTTATTTTCCCAAATTACTCCTGCCACTGAAGAAATTAGTGCTGGGATGTTCCAGCTTTCATGCTGCAGGAATGCCCTGCAGTGACAGGAGCAGGGAAGGTCAAGAGCTGCCTTGCCTGGCTTCTCCTCCTACCAAATGCTGTATCATCTTGCATTAGATACCCTTCTGGGTGAAGCTGATGGTCTTCATGCAATACTCTTGTGTAAGTTTTTGCACACCTAGAGCTTAGTAGTTGATTTATGTGATTAATGCTGAGGCAGCTTTTGAGGACACAGAGCCTTAATCTTCAGTTCTGCTTTGCTTACATTTCAATTTAGACCCCAATATGGGGCACTGTTTTAGTCTGATGCTCCAGCCTTGGCTCCCCACAAGTCTGGAGACCCTTCAGAAATAGCTGACCAAGAGTCTGGAGACCCTTCAGAAATAACTGACCAAGTGTGTTGCCTCCTTCTGCCCCATCCCCAAACCTGTCAAATGCTTTGAAGCACCCAAGGGAAGGTTCCCTCCCTGCTGCACTGCAAAGCTATTAAACATCCGTGGTTCTCTGCTGCTAATTTGTAAATCTCTCTGCCTTCTGAGGCAGCGAAAGCCAAGGAGAGAGCCGAGGGTGAAGTCAGAGTAACTCCTGGCTGTGCACGTTGGGAACCGGCTGTGAAGGCTGCGTAGACATCCTGCAAACTGCAGTTGCCCTCGTCCTGAAAAATGCATTGATCAAAGGGCCTCTGTCAGTAGCTGATTAAGAGCCATGTAAGAGTGCTGAAGACATTTCCTTCTGGCCAACAGCTCTGATTACAGGGGCTCCTGGAGAGAATTTCCCTGCCAGCAGACAGGCTTGTCTCCAGGCTCCACCTGACGCTATAGGGTTTCTCAATGGCAGGGCTTCCTGTTGTTGAAGGCTACTATTCATTCACAGCTTGTAAATCAGGGGCTTGTAAATCAGGGGATGAAAAAAACTACTGTTAGAGAAATGTTCCTCAGCAAATTCCTCTCCCTCCCCCAGGTAGTTGTTTTCCCAGGGCGTGTAGTCCATGATCACAGAAAAATATTTTAAAATTCAACATCTGTAACTAATGATAGAGGTGGAAATGAAGGCCCAGACCTTCTTCATTACCTGAAAAATTTGCTGTAACTAGTTTAATGTGATTTTTTTCAAATTTTTTTTGTTAGGATTGGGTTTGTTTTATAGTAGAGCCAAATGAACATTTTTATTGCTAACAAGCAATTGACTTACACAAGTGAGAATACAGCACAGTAACCTTCAGCATGACTGAAGGCTTAGTGTAAGTGAGAAGTAGAAGAGAGATTTGAGGTTGCTCACTGCCCCCTTTCCCTGCATAAATGATTGAGATAGTGCTAAGAAGCCCTACCCTGCTGAATGCATCCAGGTGGCTCCCAACAGCTGCTACCACTGCAAAAAAGCACAATACACCCAGAGAGTCTATCTCTCAGGGGCTGGAGAAGACCAGGAAGCTGTGATAATTAGAGCACAACGTTTGGTAGCCAAATCTCAAGAAACACACACATTTAGAACAAGAACAGGCTCAAGCTGAGTTGCTGCCAGACGTGCTGCTTCTCTCATGTAACAGAGAAATGTGCTATGCGTGTGATTTTTGTGGTGAGCTCTTTTCTGTGTCAAACAGCAGGCAGAGTTCGTGGTGTGCTTGTAGAAATCCTCCTGCTGGCCCAGATTTTAAGTGGTGTCCGTATTTAACACCACTGACCTGAGTATTGCCCATGTCACGGTGCCCACAGGCACCTACAAAAGTGAGTTCAGGGTGCCCTGATCTACTGGAGATGTCAGCAGGTCACTGTGGTGTGTCCCTACCCCTCGGCCCAGGTGTCCAAAGCTGGAGCTGCCTTCTTCCATGTCATTTGGGCAAAGGAGCACCTTGAGTGTGCTCACTTCAGGCAGTGATGCAGATGAAATCCTCTGCAGGTCTTGAATAAACTCCCCAGCTGGGGTTCACTTGGCTTCACGCTTTTGGGGCTACAATGAGACTGCTACAGCTAAAAAGCAATTTTTGACATTTCAGCTCATTTAACGTGCACCAGGTGGTTGTTTTTGTACTGAGCCCTGGCATTTGCTCCGGAACAAGTGGATGACTGGAGGAGGGCCATCAGAGAGATGAGGACATAACTGCTGCAGCCACAGCTCTCAGAGTTGATGTGGTTTTTGTAGGGGGAAGGCAGAGAGAGCTAGTGAAGAAGCCCAGGCAAGAATGGGTTGAGCATATGAAAAGTAGTAAGAACTGGTGTAAGGAGGAAAGAAAGGAGAAAAGTTGGAACAGAAATCTAATTTCTCCTTCACTTGAAAGCTAAAATATGTGACTGTTGCTGAACTTCCCAAAGGACAGTGTGGTGATGGGGTATAAAGTCTGTAATTCTGGTTCCTGCTGGGTGCCAGGGGAGTCTCTTTGTGACAGATTTTCCTGCATCAGAGTTTTCAAGTGTATGTTTTAAAAATAAAATGCAGCCTTCCATGAGAAGTAATAAGTTCTTTAAAAATAAGCTCATTCAGCTGAAATCACTGTCTGACTACAGTTCCAGTTTCAACTGTGTTTGAGTTGACAAAATGGTAGTCCAAGACTGATTGTCACAAAATGCCTTATTAAAAAAAACAAAGGCAAGAAAACACCCTCCCCCTCACAATTAGTAGCCTTGCCTGGGTTTGCAAGCAGAAAAGGTCACCAAGCTTAGGTGGGATTCACAAAACCAACACTCTTGGCACAGCTTCACTTGGAGTAGGCTCTGCTTGCATGATGAGTAGGAGCACCTTTGCTCTCTCCCAGTGAAGATGCTGCTTTGACTGTCTGTTAGAAGCCTCTTTTGCTGAACCTTCCAAAGGGAAAGAAAAGCAGAATAATTATTCTTAGGAGTTGGCTTCTTTACTGCATCAGAGGAGGTGGTTTGTTTTCTTGTAGGAAATAATAAGTTTGCATTATGGAATAGGACAGCAAACTCTTTGTTCTACAAACCAGGATGATGTTGCAGCCAAAGAATGTATGAAAATGTAAAGGATTTGAGTAGAACAGTATGGTCAAAAGATGATAAAGAATTGTTTTTTAACTATACTTATCAAACCATTAATTTTGAACTCAATACTTGATTTATTGTTACTCTTGATCATGCAGTTAGTTATGGGTGTTGTTGCATTACTTTTTCCCATGAGAAAAATCTTTAAGCTTCCTTTGAAGCAAGATCTGAGATGCAAGAAAATGTGTTTCCTAAAATATATTGACAGATTGCAACAGAGACTGGGTTAGCAAGAAAACATCGGGTATGGAAAGAATAATGTGCTTAATTTCACACTTTGTAGAGGTGTTGTCTCCAAAAGCACTTTGTCCATGCACATGCATTACATATATAGTGAGTGCATACATCTGTTTGAATTCTTGATGCTAATAAAAATAGGTCAAAATTGTCTTCATAAGTGAAATCAGAGTTGGCATATAAAACAGTTGGATCAAGTTTTTCCGTTCTCCATAACTTCTAATTTTTATGCTCACTTCCAATTCTTGGTATTAATGGGGAATAAATACAAAAATGCTGAGATGTCATAATTAAGGGTTGCATTTGCAAGATTTCCATTGGCAGAGGCTGGAAGTCTTGGTGAGACATCGTCCAGTTCTGCCTAAGCCCAAGAGGATATCTCAGCTTCTGGGTGTTCACATAAATCAAAATCCCAGACTCAGAGGTTTTCTAACAGTACCAATTGGTAGGGATCACTCCTTCTACAGTTTTTCTCCTTCAGAGCTTCCAAAAACAGTTATTTTCATTGGTTTTACCTTTTAGGAGTAAAATTCCCTGAAGTTTAGGCATTTAAAGATGCATCTTTTTCCTATGCAGATGAGCTAACTGTAAAATCCATGCAAGACTGCTCAAGCCCTGTGACACCTGACCCTTCAAAATCTGCTAATTCACCTGAAAGTGCTGACTTGGAGTCATGCCCTCCCTTTGTCTGTCTTCTGCATCCCAGTGAAATGCTGTGGCCTTTCCTCATCTCAGGAATACCATGGCTTGTGTCTACCTACTTCTGAAACTTCTATTACTTTTCAAAATTGAACCTCTCGCCATAAATTCCTGTCAAAGTAATTTATTTCTAAGCCATTTTAATAGGCTTAGGTACCAATTCGTTTCGATTTCTTGATTACTGTCTTTAATCATCTTGTAGCTGGTCACTTGACCCTAATGACTCAATCTTTCTAATTTGATTAGGAAGCTACAGGCATTGGTGAGACTAGTTGCCTGGATATAAACTGTTTCTGCAAGACCCTTTAGCATAAATGTCAAAAGAATAGTTGCTCAGATCCATCATTTCCCTCTTATTCGTGCTTTGTGCATTCCCAGTTTTGTAACCAAGGACTTTTGGGAGACCTGGTGGGTGCTCATTGCCTTTTGATGTTGTGCTAAACAAACACCAAGCTGAGTCTTGGCTTGGCTGGTACTTCATCACTGAGAGAGGGGAAAGACCTGTAAGTAGTTAGTGGGTCTGTCCTCATGATGCAACTGTTCTCCCTAGAAAGAGTCCTGGAAATTTAAGACACGCTCAACATCAGTAAGTGTCTCTGGTATGCCCATGCTGTTATGAGAGTCCTGTTACAGCCTCCATGGGACTGAGGAGTTGTTTAGCATTTAATTTCCCCCTGGTTCCTACTGTATCTCTTATTTGTGTAAATAGAAGACATAAAACCCCCCAGGTTTTGGATCATTTATTGTTTTGGTTTTTTTTTTTGCATCATTCTTATTTTTATTTTCCTCTGTCTATTGGATTTTCATGCCTCTGCTTTTGACTCTTTTGTTGTTTTTATTGTTTTGTTTTGTTTTTGTTTCCTTCTGTCAAACATTAGTTCTTTGATTTGTCACATTCCCTTCTCCCTCCCCCATCTTTCCTGCCCTCTGAATCTTCATTGCTTTTAACCCTTATTTTGTTTAATCATTGCACTACTTTTTGCTGGAGCTTGCATAAGCAGAGATGATCTGTATGTTAATGGGGAAAAAAAAAACCAGGAACTGTATCCCACTTTGACTTTCTCCCACCACTGGAGTTTGTATGTGCAAGGGTTAGAAAGCATTTGGCCAAGTTCATCTTATGCTGACCTTGCAGAAATTTGATGACTTTCAATGTATTAGAAAGTCTGTAAATCCAGGAAAAAAAAAATCCAAGCACTTGTTATAGACACAAAGAGCCCTAAAACTTCAAAGCCTTTCAGAAATTGCTTCTTGTTCTAATAATCTTCTGCAGTTGTGACGGTTTAGAGATTCAGTAATCATTTAATTAGTCATTTTGTGGTCTTAAGTGGTTGAAGGTTTTTTGTTTTTTGGTTTTTTTTTTTTTTTTTTTCCCAGGGGGACTGATTTCTTTCTTTTTTGCAAAATTTATGTTTAAAATGTTACTGAAGGACATGAAAGCTGCAGATGGGGGAGTGGATTTCTCTGCTTGTAGCTGCTGTGGAGGCATTGATCCCTGAGAGGGTTGAGGAGTTAGTCCACACTGTAAGTTTGTTAACATCTCTCCATTTTCATGAGGAGATAAACATAAAGGAATTAACTTGGCTAGTGGTTTTTGTGGTGTGTTATCCAAGGTGATCAAGTGATTATAACTGCAGATTGGTGTTGAGCGGCACTCAGGTATAAAGCATATCAAAGGTTTTTGCAAGGTGCACAAGGGGGTTTAGTTAAGATGTAACATTTGTTTTCTCTCTCTAGAGCTAAATGAGAAATGGTGCTAAGAATGTGGTCAATACTTAGAGTTGAGTTTAGACCATTGAGCCTCTGGGCGCTGGGTTTGAGTTTTTCTTATATGCAAGACCAAGAGAAATAAACCTTGGGGTCCTATGTGAAGCTTTAGGAGAAGCTGTCATAGAGAAGTATTTGCTATGTAACTGGTCTGTGATAATGCCTGTGCTGGTTTAAACTGGCAGGAGAAATGAATCCAACTCAGAATGGGATTGCCAGTCAGAAGAACAATTTAATACAAGTTCACAAAAATACACTGAGACAGAAGGAAAATTCCTTTGTGCCACAAAAACACCAGATGTACAGCCCAGCACAGCGGGGCACAGAGCAGAATGGAGCTCACCAACCCCTGTGCTGAGCACCACGTGGGTCCCTGGAGATTAAGGTGAAAAGAAAACAAGAAACCTACTGGTGACAATGATGGTTGCAGTCCGGTGGCAGCCTCAGTCTGGTCAAGGCTCTGCTCCTCCTCTGGATCTGAAGAGAGCTCCCAGTCCCAAAACCCCAAGTTTATCTCTGCCTGGGCTCAGATGGGAACGCCCAGTCCCTCCCCCAGGGTGGGGAGTTTCACAAGGGCTGATTTACTCTGTGAGGTGAACAATGGCATATTTTTGGCATCCCTGATGGCCCATGAGCAGACATGACCCCTCAGGTGGGTGTGGAGGTAGGAGAACTTCCTTATCTCCCAGAAATTCCTAAACGCACAGCTTGCACCCTGAGGGGTGGGGTGTGCCCTGGGCAGCTGCTGCCAATGGTCCATGGTGAGCAGTTCATGAGAAAAATGCCAAGGAGGGTTTAGAATCCACCCCCACCCAGTGCCAAACTGATCCTGGCTACTAAAACCAGGACAATGCCTAACTCCAAGAATCTCTGCAAACATCTGTGGTAGAAGGACACTTCCAGTCATTGTGAATGTGTGAAATAGTAATGCATGTCATAAAAGAACAGTTTAAGTGTTGACATGAATGCATGGAGGCAATGAGGTTTCCTAGTCTATCAGACTATAGAGAGAGAAAAAAAATATTGTTAGACTGGCAACAGTTTTTCCTATATGGCTTCTTCATGCTCTTTTTGGTGCACAACACTTATCTCTGCAGCTGCTTAGGCAACAATCTCCTGGATGCATCATTCAGGGTTCATCCTCTTCTGGGGTTTGCAAGTCACTGCAGAGAAATATATGCTCTTCAGGTGCACCCCTTTCACACTCCTTTTTCCTGTCCCCAAAGGCTGCTTGGCCTTTTTTCCTGACCAACTCCCCCACATCCTCTTCTGAGTGATTTATTTTTTTTCCCTCAATTCTTTGTTTAGAGGGAAGAAAACACTCAATGTATCACTGATGATAGCATGACAGAAGAAGGGCAGGGATTTTGTGTAGCTGTTGCACCATTCCATCTGAAGCATGCCAGCTACCTATTCCCAGCTGAATAGCTTTTCTCTTTTTTTCCTGTGTGAATTTAATTGTCATTTATCTGTAGGGGATGACAAGAAATTTATTGTGAGAGGGCGGCTCTGCCTCTTGGGATTAAAGTAGAGATTTAGAGTATTTTCTGTTCTTTTGCCCCGTAACTTATATTTATTCTGCATATTATTAATAAGTTGAAGCCTTTGTAAGGAGGCAGAGCAGTGAATAAAGCAGTGGAGTTAGGTCTTGGGTTTGTGATGTTTACTGGCTTGTCTGGAGTCTGTGTATCTTTTTACAACTTCTTTTGCTTCCCTGTGCATATTAATATCAGCATTTCAGTCTTTTAAGATTTCTTTATGAAAGCACTGCAGGGCACCTGCATGTTGCTGTAAGAGAAAGGGAAGGAGAAAGACCTTAAAATCTCTCTCTCTTCTTAGAACCTTTTCATAAACATGCTATTAGAAACCATAAGGGTTTGGAAAAATTATTCTGGAGTCTGACATCTTTAAAGAGATAATTAAAAACAATTTAAAAGCTCAAACAATCTTTGAGTGGGATGTAAACCTCCCTATGGTTGGGGTATGAGAAGCCTTCAATGCTGGGAGGATGACAGGTCAGCATTCTTCTTTCACAGAAGGTAAAATCTCATGTGGTTTTTTTTTTCTGGGAGGTTTGGATTTTTTTTTGCCCCTGAATGCATGTTGTCCATTTATATATTCTCAATTTTAAAGTACCCCATCAACTGTTTCTGAATGCACCCACAGCAGCGCTTTCTGTTGTGGTTTGTTTGTTTGACTCGTGGCTGAAACAACAGGGAACCCACAGATGGCATCTTAGAATTTAGGCAGGGTGAAGTCTGCATCAATATCACAGAGGAAGGTGTTATAAACAGCAAATGTGTCTGTAGAAGAGCTAATTAATTGACAGTGAAGACACTGAGCAAGACAACCGGTGCCAGCTTCTCACAGGAGTATTTCAAGCTGATATTTTCTCAGCCTTCAGCATAACTTCCACTCAGCTTCAGCGTGAGGAAGCGCCAGGAACCTGTAGCAAGTCTGCGAGGGTGTTGCAGGCTTTCCTGAACACCGGCTCTGCCACCTGGCCCCCTGTCCCGGGCTGTGCTGGGGAGGGGAGAAGGCGCTCAGCCGTGTCCCAGCACAAAGCATTGCCGCTCAGCTCTCGGGGATGTGGGCAGCCTCAGCGGGGGGAAAGGCTGTGCAGCACCCCGTGCTCAGGTGGGGCTGCAATCGAGGGAACCAACAACAGATGGGTTTATTCACTTAATCTTTTTGTTTGTTTGTTTCTTTGGGGTTTTTTTGTTTGTTATTTTATTGTTTGGGTTTTTGTTTTTGTTTTTTTGTTTGTTTATTTTTAATGTATTTAGTGCTTTTTTTNGCCTTTTTAAATTTTTTTTGGCCTTTTTAAATTTTTTTTGGCCTTTTTAAATTTTTTTGGCTTTTGTTTATTCCCCCCCCCCTCCCTTGGCACTCTTTAAGACCTCGGTTTAACATCTATAGTTAAATGATACTTCACCTTCACCTTCCCTCCCTCACGTGGCCCTTTGCTTTGAGCCCTGGATGCAAAAGAAAGGCTTCTGTGTTCCATGTGCCTCAAACCAGAGATCTGTGGCACGGTTTTGCCCCATTTTGATAAGAGGCAGACACGAACTTGATCTGCTGGAACTCAACCTCACCACTTAGAAATCTCCTGACGATGCTGACACCTGAGGCAGTTTTTCTTCTCTCTGTGATGGATGGGGCAGAGGCAGGTCTGGTGTGGATGCCAGCTCGACTGCAGCAGGGGGACTTGGCTCAGGCACGTGGGGACACTGGCCAATTTGCTCACTTTTCTCCCCAGGTCCTGCCGAGCAGCCCAGTTTGTGTCAGGCTGTTGGCAAACTGGGCACCACCACCTCCAGTGCTGGTTTGGAGGCATCAGCCCTGAGTGCTGAGCAGATCCCACAGAAATGGGTGGTGGAGACCACAGAGGGAGAGGCCAAGTCCTTTCTTCTGTCCATCTTCTATTTTTCCTTATCTTTGGCTGACAAGGAGCAGTGCTTGCTAAGTTCTTTCCCCCTTCTGCCTATAGAGATTTTTATGGATATTGAAGTTGGACCAGCACTAATTTATCTTTCATCTTGGTGGTGCAATTCCTTTTTATGTAATTAAATAATTATTTTAAATTTTGACTTTAAATATCCAGCTTTAATATCCAGAATCTTTAAATTCCCTTTTCTGCAGTGGGAGGATCTCCACAGTTGTTGAAGGTATGGATGTCAAGACTTTGGAATAGCAGAGGAAACCTTTTAGGTCAATAAAGCTCTTTCTGCTTGGAATAAATTTACTTAGAGTATTTTGTTCTGGGTCTTGCAACAATGCAATACTTAGTAGCTTCTGAAGAATAGCTGTGTGAAATACACAAATAATGAGACTAAAATATTGTTGAAATTAAATATTCACAATTTTGGCTTTCAGTATTTCTTTTATTGTTTAATTTGTATGGTCGTCTGACTTCTTCAGCCGCTCTAGTGGGCATGGTAGATGCAGTACCAGATGTTTTGAGTCCCTCTCTTTCTAGCATTTTAGAGTTATCTCTGGAAATAGCCTTAGGGCCTCCTGATGTGATACTCTTGTGCACATCATCATCAGCCCTCACAGTTTTTGGCCTCAGTGAAATTTTCCCTTTCTTCCCCCTCCTTTGCCTCTTCCCCCTGCACTTCTGGTCTAAAGCCATATGGACTCCTTCACTCTGAGCCTTAACCTTTGATGAATATGCCCTTTATTGCTGCTCACTCCCAGAGTCTGCAAGAAGCAAGACTCATTTTTGCAACTGGTTTATTTCATATCATAAAATCATCCTGGGCAAGTAAAGGATCACAGAAGTTCTGCATCTGAAAGTTGTTTTTTACCCAATGAACAAGTTCACCAAAGTTAAGCTCTTCATAAAGCCCAAACCATTCCTTGCTAATGAGAACCACGTGCACATCAAATACCACAGGTCTTGATGAAAACACTTTGATGCCACAAACACAGAACATCTTCAGGTTAAATATTCCAGGGGACCCCTGAAAGGACTTGCTTGACTGACCCAGCCTGCTGTGGGCTGGATCCTCTGCTGCCTTGGCTGCCCTGCAGATGTGCTGCCAGCTTGCAATGGGGAACAGCCAGCCCCCACTTTGCACAGCAGTCAGGAGCCCTCTGAGCACTGGGAAAGAGCTGGGGAATCCTCCACAACTCTGCATTTAGCTGCTCTTTGAAGGGTTGGGGGAAATGGAGATCATCTCCAAGTTGTGTGCTGGGAGATGGGAGCAGGTGACAGCTCAGCTCAGGATTTCAGTCCCTTTGTGGGCTCTAAACAATGCCAGGCTGCCACCAGAGCAAAGATCTCCAGGTCCCTTTCTCAGTGTTAGGTGAAGTGTATCTTTTCTTGGCTAACACACTGCAATTGGAGGCCAGGAAAGAAACCAGTGGGTTTGGGGAATTGTTGCAGAAATATTTAATACATAATCTAAACTTGAGGCTGTATTAAAGCTGATGTCATCACTTGTGGTAACATTCACCTTTCTTTTCCATTCAGAATGTAAAGCAAAAAGACTGGCAAGCTGGGGTGATTCTTTGCAAGAGTTAAACCATCTATTACTGTTCTAGATGACCTGACCAAGGAGAGGGGAGGGAAGGATGGAACAAAATCCATTCGGACCAGGAGCATGGGGGAGGAGATCACGACTGGGAGCAGACCATATACTGAGGCTGGGGGGTGAATGTGAATGCTTTTTGTGAATTTATAAGCAAGATTAATTAGCTCTGCCCTATTGCTTCCTATAGCATTGCAATGAGCACACAGCTTTACAGGTTCACCCTTTGTGCATCTGTGTGTTTATGAGATGTTCCGGCTTCATTTCTTGCAATAATTATTCTTTCACTTCTAAGGCCAGCTCTGACATTTATCTCTATGTAAAAAGATGCACTCCCACTTTCCACCACTCCTAACAGTTGGTCACAGTAGCTAATCTCTGCCAAATGGATCAGCTCTCTGATTGTTTCCTCAGCTTTGCATGGGATGACTTTTGAAGTTCCTGTCCTCACATATCAAAGACTAAAATAACTGTGTGGGTAAAAATGAAGTATTAGGGCTGAATCCTCAGATGTATTACAGTAGAAGATGCACTTAGCATTTTAAAGGTGTTTTTTCTACTCTTGTGGTAATTTAGGAGCCATTAGACCCTCCATAAATTGCAGTGTTTTGTTTCTGTGTCCTGTCACTCTGAAGGCTTTGCTGCAGCCTGTTTAGCTCATCTCAGGTGCTTGGTGCTGCAGAGGGGGACGCGTGTGTGTGTGCGGGGGTGGAATATGTGCAATGCTGGATTTGGAGTGGACCTGGGAGGTGTGTTTATTGCTGAAAGGTTGCAATCTGTAGTTTGCCCAAGGCTAGTGCTGTTTCTGTCAGCTCCTCTCACATTCCTCCTCCTTGCCCCCTGCCACCACCAGCCCACTGCAGGGGAAGCATCCTCTGACTCCGGGGTCCCACCAGGACCTGCTCTGCTGCGGTGTCACAGCTCTCATCTGGAGCTGTACTGTGTCCATCTTGTAACTTGCTTTATTTATTTTAAATCAATAAACATTATTTTCTCCCGCTCCCTTGCCACGTGTCCCCTCCTGGAGCTGGTGCAATGGGACACTTCTGGTTGCAGAAGCTCCACCTGGAAGCGATCCCGCAGCTGCTCCCCCTGCCTGCCCTGCAGGGAGCAATAGCCTAATAGTTTACACGTGGATTTCAATTATCTCCTGCCGGCTCTCAAGCTCTGTTACCTGCCCCGCACCTCTCATTATGCAACAGCAGGTTCGGCTGTAACATCAAGGTTCCATTAAAGCTCTGCTTGATTGATTTCTGATAAAGAGTAAGGTTGCTGACATTTCCCACCCTGACTCAGATAGTGCACCCTGGCTTTGATTATTCTCTCTTCCACGCCAATGTAAATCTGAGTCTGTGGACTTAAGCAGATGCACGGAGAAAATCAGATGTGCTGCCCAGGCCTTTTGATGTCACCAGCTGCCTGCTCTGATTTGCATGTATTGCTGCTGAAGGAGAACAGGAGTTCCCTTTGTAAGTGATCACTCCAGTAATTAATCTAAGAGTGCACAATCTATGTCATAGCTGGAATTATTGTGCCGGGTTTCATCACTCTGCTTTCATTTGTATCTCCCTGGTAACTGGTTGTGACAGGGAAAACAATCCGTGGGTTTGCTTAAGCAAAATGCTGAGATGGAAAACACATTAAGCTTTAGGTGCTAAAAGTTTTCCTGGAGTGAGGGGAGGAGGCGAGTGGGTGTGGATGCCTTGAACCTGTGATGCTCGCTTTGACACCAGCACTTCTATATTGGTGTCCCACAAGCAAAGCCCTTCCAAACTCATTCCACGTTGTTTTTGTTTTTCTGCCAATAAAAATAGCAGCTTTATTCTTCTGTCACTGCCATCTGTTACAAAAGGGCTCTTTCTCCAGTTGCAAGAAAGCGAAGCAAGTTTTCCTGAGCACCTTATTGAAACCCTCTGCAGCACTGGACCTCCTGTCACACTGGTTGCAGATGCCACGTGGTGTGGCAAGGTCCAGGTACCTCAGCTGCTGCCACATTTGGCCTTGCAGTTGCCTTTGTAGCACCAGACAGTTTTTCCTCCAAGTGATGCAGGGAGTGGAACAGTCTGTGGATATTGCTGTTTGCTTGGGTATACATCTTTACATAAGATATAATTACTGAATTAGTTAATTCTAATTGTGGTAGGTAATGTAGGGAGTGGAATTGTTCAGTCTGTCCTATATGATTACTGATGTTTTAGCACTATGTTCCCATTGGTATTTTCCTCTTACAAGCTAAAGATGGCAAAGGAGGTCATCCTGCTTTCCTTTTGTGGCCCCCAGGAGATCTTAAGGAGCTGAGGAAGTCAAGGGTTTGAGTCACTGAGGCTCGGGCACTGTCCCACTGGCACTCCTGGTCTAAGCTCTGGTGTTGCTGTGCAGCCCACTGCAGGCTGCAGTGATGTCTCTTGGGGACTTGCAGAGCTTCTGGCAGTTGGAAGGAGTCTGAAATGACCCTGTGATCTAAAGAGGGGCCAATACTGTTGGAAGTTGGGGTAGAAGAGGTGAAGGGTCCTGGCCTAGGACCCAGTAGTTCTAGTCCAGGATTTGGTTTGGTTCAGATGTTTCACCTCAGCCTCTCTGAAGGCTTTGAGGGTGTTTCTTTCTCCTGGCTCGCTTGGGCCAGGGTCTCTCTTCATGTTTCCCCTTGAACATGAATCAGAGAACCAAAGCGTAATTGGATTAGAGGAAGCAGACAGGAGAAGGCTTCTTCCAGAGCCTGATTCATGTGAACCATGACCCTGGGAAGACACGAGGTGCCTGAGCTTTACTGAGATCCTGCCTAGGGGGGGGAAGGGTTTTGTGTCCTAAGCAGAAATAAGAACTGCCAGCACATGCACAGTCTGGAGCCAACCTGTAAACTGAATGTGCATCAGAGGGTTTCAAACTGCCTACTAAACTCTGCTCTTTTTCATCCCCTGGACATTAAATGAAAAAAATAAAGTTCCAGTACCTATGTGATGATTTTCTTTTTGTGGGAGGGGTTTGTTTGGTTTTATTTTTTCTTTAAAAAGTAGCAAGGGACCAACCTATGTCAACCTGTGTCTTTCTCTGTGTGCTCAAAGTTATAAATATAAGACTTTACAGGATTTTATTTTTTTTTTCCCCACTCTGAGGATTAAACCAGAAAAAGCCAGGGAACTGAAGCCCTTGTAGCTTGGGCATCTGTGAATTTTCCAACTTGATTTGTGGGTATATTCAGCTTCAGACTTATTTTGCAACCTGGCTGTGGGGGGTCGCTGGAGCTCATGACCTGTCATGACCTGGTGACCAGTTTGCTGCCGTGCAGGTCAGTGAGCAGAGGAGGCTCTGCCTGCTTGCACAGCTCTCCCAACCACTTACCTTTCTGCTCTGCCTTTCCTGATTCGTCTTTCAAACTACAAATCATATGGGAAGATGCCCTCTACAGGTCACTTTATACACTGGTGATTTACTTGCAGGTGCTGCCCCAAGTACTTTTCTGTCAGTGTGTCTTAAATCTCATCCCTGTAGATGCCATAGGCTTGGAGCTCATTAGTCCCCTTCAATGAGCATGTCTGTGAGGTCTGATTATAAACCTGCATTATCGTGTTCTGTGTAATAGTTGTTTGTCATTATCTCTTGGCAATTTTCTTGCCTTCTTCCCACCAAGAAAAAAAAACTAAAGTAAAATCAGGGCTTCATAAATTGTGAATAAGCTCCTGTCACTTGTGATCCATTGGTTTGTAGAAAACCATTAATTGTGATTCCTCCTCATTAATTCTGATTATGGAGATCTTGCAGAGACCAGTGTTGCATTAAGGGTTTGGTTTTTTGTTGTTGTTGAGGAACAGCAGCAAGCCATGACCTTATAAAGCACAGCAGTCAGTGTTTTTATTATTTTTATATGATGCATTATACCTGCCACTTCTGTTATTTTCATGGACGGTGCATAGCTCTCAGAAACTTGGTACTTGACATTTAAGATTGATACAGCTCCAATTAATTTAAAAATACAACTTTGGTATGAGATTCCTGGCTATTCTCATTATTGAATTAGCACAGTGCTCTGAACCACTTGCTTTCTGTGTGTGAGAAACTATTTGTAAGCAGGACATTGATGTTAATGGTGTTTTAACCTTTGCTGGTTTGCTTAAGGATGTAACGTTTGATGAGATGCTTATGCCTTCTGGAAAAAAAACCTGCTCATTTCAGCCAACCAATTTGAGCTGCTTATTGGGATGGTGATGGGGGGAAGTGTGGGATGGTGATGGGGGAAATGTGCTTAGGGCACAGGTTACAACCTAGACATTTTGGCATTCAGACTTCTTAGGAAAGGCAGGCACGTGGTAGCAAGTTGGGATAGAAGTGTCAGCTGGGAGTTGCTACCAACTGAAAGAATTATTCTGTTGCTTGGAGAATACACTTGGAAGTATAATGAGAACTCTCAACTATCTTTTTAAAATCCCTTTCCCTCAGTTTTGCCTCAAACTGGAGGAGTCTGGTGTTGTTCCCACTCGTGTCTAGGCAAGCATGTGCAACTAGAGGGAAGTTCTGAATGTTGAATTATGTTCCCTCAGAGAGGACAAGCAGCTGCACAAGGTCCCAGACAGCCAAGAAGTTTTACCTCTGTGCAAGAGAGAAAACAGCTTTGACGTACAATAGATAAGAGAGGTTGGTTGTTTTAGTGCCTGTATTTATCTGTGAGTGTGTATCAGCAGCCCAGGAAAAGTTGGCTCTCTGCTCAGTGAGTCTTGCAGCTGCAGGTTTAATCTGTGAAAACCATTGTAGATTTTGCCTTCTCTGTCTGCTGCTTGTTTGAACTTCCCTGGCAATGTCTGAAGTTGTTGGAGGGGGATCTGGTGCAGAGTTTCACAAGTTGACTTTGGTGCATACCCTCGGACCTGGAGAGCTGTCAGGAACTGGAGGAGGAGCAGAGAAGGTTTCAAACCTATATTTTAGCTATATTTTTTTCCTTTGGTAATATCTTTATCAAGAATGAAGCCCATTTTAAGGAATGAACCTCCTTTATCAGTAGTTTGGAGGAGGTTTTCAGGGTCAGTGAATGCTGAATGAAGTAGTTGGGATTTGGGTAAAAAGAGCACAAATTGCCTGGAAATTGTCTTGTTCAAACCGATCGGGATAGTTTTCAAGTTAGCAGTGTTTGTAAATAAAGGTAACAAAGTGTCTGCTAAGCCACCAAGCAGAAATAACAATCCAAAAATAGTGTTCAAATAGTTGTTCTATTAGTGTACACTGCTAATTGTTTCTCTTGGGTGAGTAGGCAGAAGAAGACAGTGGCCTCAGGTAAAAAGTTACAGCCTCAAGCCAGACAGAGAAAGACCTTTTGGGTGTGTCAGCAGCTGCTGTAGGTCTCGATTCATCAGGGACCCCTCTCTTGGGCATCATCTTCCCCAGGAGGTTGATGGCTTTTCCCTCTGGGTTGTTCTGTCAGCCATGGACTGGCTCTGGAGGGAGGAACACTGAGCTGGGAAGGGGCTGCTGGTGTAGGAGATGTGGACATGGGAACCTTGAGGAGAAGCAGTGAAGGCAGGTCCTTGACCAGTTCTCTGCTGCACAGAGCTGCTCTTTGGAAGTGACCACCAGCAGCCGAGAAGAGCTAAAACAAATTGCTTGCAGCTCTTTGATCTGCACCTTTCTTTGTTCTTTGCTGGGCAAGAAGGAGCAGAAAATGAAAAGCCCGTGCTGGGAGCCAGGTCGGCTTCAGAAATAGGTTTTTCTGTTCTTGCAGGTTGTTGCTGTCTGCATTTTATGTCCTCAGCTGAGGGGGTGCCCTGTTTGTGTGGTGGTTGAGGGCACTTCTATGTCCTTAAACTACAAAGAGCCTGAGATCCTGCTCCCTGACACCACACTGCTCCTTCAAATTGCCAGAGAAGTTAATTTCATGACTAAAATCTAAACTTTGTCTTCTTCCATGTCTCAAAAAACATTTTCCTGTTACAGTAAAAGAAAGACAAGGGAAGAAATAACTTTAAAGGGAGTCAGCACCATCTGTTGTGTTGAGCAATGCAATAGTGTAACCCATTAATGCACTTTTTCCTTTTGGCCTGAGTGGTCTGATCTATTATACCAAGACTGTAAATTTAGCCTGCTATGTCTCTGCTTACCTTAAAATTCAGCCTAATCTGGTGTGATGTATTCTCTAGCTCCCACATGAAAAATGAGGAATTTGCCTCTTTGGAAATTGCTTCAGTCCTAAGCCAAAATTTCCATAAAGCTGTAGCTACTGTTTATTCACTTGCACAGAAACATCCATGATTTTTTTTTTTTTTACAATTTTTGGATCTTATTACAGGAAGTGTCACAAATTAAATAACAAACCTTATTCCCTGAGATCTGCCTTCATTATTGATGGTGCCTTCAGCAAACAGGAGAACATGTAAGGGGGGTAGGAGTGTGAGCTCCATTTTGATCTCAGGTGCACTGGGGAGAAATAGGAGGTAGGAGTCAAAGCAGAGGGAAGGAGGAGGACACTGGCAGGACATCCTCTGACCTGTTGTCCAAAGAATGCCAGAACTTCGGGGGTTTTTTTGCTGATAAATGCAGTAGCTGTTAAACACTTCACTGTTGCCATTTATCCCCCTTGCTGTGACCTCGCACCAGAGCTGGGGCAGCTTCCAGGTGACTTCTCTCAAGCACTGTCTGCTGCTGACAGGGAAACCTCTGCCCCAGTTCATTCCCTGTAATGTTGAGTTGCACGCCCTTCCAGTCCTCAGGACGTAACAACTGTCTTTACTGGCTCTTCTGCAACACTACATTGTGTTAATTTGTCCGTCTAATTAGTTCTTTATGTGTCTGCTGGAGATGAATGTTGTTTGGGATGGAGGAGTGGAGCTGGGAGGTGATTTGGGAGCTGGACACACTGAGAGCTCTTGCTGACAGCAGAAAACAATCTCTCTCTGTCCATGTGATGTCATCAACCCCCCTAAGGTGTATCTAGGGGACTTGGTGTGTCTCAAACCCTCAAGCTGTTCTGGCTTGGAGAGCAGCAGATGCAGTAATGGCTGTTCCTTGGGAAACTTCTCACAATCTTGAACCTTGATTACAAACACAAAATAAAATCATAGCAGACTGCATATAGAGGTCTTGAGACAGATGGTGGGAGAGCAGTTTGGTGGCCTTCCAGGTACTGCGCTTCAGGTAGGGACTTAGGGTGGTGGTGGCTCTGATTCTGCCTTGCACCTTCAGACCTCATGACAACCTCTGTTCTCAGGGTGTTAATGTGCTTAAGTCTAAACCTGAAACTCCTCTTAACAGGATCTGAAAGAAAAGGCTGTGTCCAAGCCTTGGGCATTGCCCTTCTGGGCTAAAACAGGCTGCTGCTCTGCTTGTAGACCACAAAATCCCCAAGGAGCCCAAAATCTGGTTTAGTCTCCTTGAGTGTGAGAAGACAATAGCTGACCTTGTGAGGGTTGGTCTGCAGCTCAATTTCTTTCCGAGGACTTTGCTTGCTGTGGGTTTGGCTTATCACTGTGCTCTTTGCCCTTCCTCTTCTGGACCTTCTCTAGGTAATACTTGAACCTTTCAAATAGGGAAATGCTGAAAAGCCATAAAACTGTTCAGTGCCCACAGCAAGCTGGTGATCTGCCTCTTCTGTTCCATCCAGTGCTGTCTCATTGGTGTTTATCCAGAAATATTTGAACATAAATGAGTTGTGTCTTCTGTTTGTTGCAGCAACAGGCAATGGAAAGGCCAAAATAAATGTAATTTTCTCAAAATGAAGCTGGGGAAAACCAACAGCCTGTCTTGAGCCTTCTGGCAGCCACTGTTGTATTTATTTTTCTTCAAGTGAAACTGTGGCTTCTCTCAGCAGGAGGAAACCAAAAACATGTATTGGGGTGGTGCTGTGAATAGTTAAAGCATTTATGGCACTCAAATAAGAATGTTTATGGCACACCAATTATGGAGCATATTCTCCTAAACAGCTGGGAAAAACAAAGTGACTCTTGGTGAACACAGCCGTCATTTGTATAGTCAGGCATGATGGAAGATCTGGGAGTAACTTACTGGGAAAATCTGGTGGGTCTCTTTTGTCATTCTTAATTTGTAAGTGTCCAGAAGAGTCTAGAAGATTTCTCAAACGTGATGTGCTCTTCTTTTCTGCAGGGAAAACCTTTTACTCATTGAGAATGCAGCATTATTTCTTCGTGGGTGCAAAGGGAAGTAATCAAAGCAAACTTAATCAGGGCTTTTGAATATGGGTTGGAATTATTTTTGGGTTGGTTGCTTTGTTTTTAAAATGATGAGGGGAATGCAATTTTTAAGGCAAGCAAGTGGTTTTTGTTTAAAAATAAATCATATTTGGGAATCAAATGTTTAAAACTTAATATGCTGAAAAAGCAGTAAACTTGTTGGATTATGTCACTGCCAGCTATGAGCTACTTTTCTGAAGCTGTGAAATAAGAAGCTTGTTCAGAGTAGGAATCTGTCCAATTGTAGTAGCTCCCTGCATGGATTTGCTCTAGCAATCCTGATGGGTTTCTTCTCCTGGTGTAGTGACTTTTCAGCTAGAATAAAAAGAGAGAATATGTTGCCAGATAAACCTCTTCCTCACCAAGGAATGGGTGGGGGAGAACTTGGGCTGTCCAGTTATTGGGCTGAGGGGCCTTCTGATTTCAATAAAAACAGCACTAAGTCACGTGCCACCAACACATCTGGGCAAGGAAATTTGGGGGTGCTGCAGCCACCTCTCCCTTCAGAAACTTGCTAGTTGGTTGGGTCACAATGGAGAAGATAGGGATGGAGGGGGAGATGAAGATGAAAATAAAAGAACAGAATCTCTCTGGAGAGATTGACTCCCTAGGGGAATTAGTCAAGCAAACAGTGTAGGAACAGGTTTTACACAGAAGTAACTCCTTTAGAATAAATCAATAAGCTTTCCTGAATGAGGACTGCTCCAGACCCAAAGTGAGTGTAATTTTGGTTCTGTGGCCTCTTCAAGAAGCCCAATTCTACAGGGGTGATTTTTGTCAGCGTGGCGAGAGTTGGAGTGTGTGAGGTGGCTGTGCATGAGTGTTTTCCTATTCCCCAAAGGGAAGAGAAACGCTTCCAAAAATTCAAGGGGGAAAGATGAGGACTCCGTGGACAGCTCAGAGGGGCAGAGGGAAGCCAGGAGAGAAGCAGAAGGAGCTGTGCCCACTGTGTTCCTGCAGATGGATCCTCTTCAGGCATCACTGCAAGTGGTTTTGAGCTGCAGGATGTGCTGCACTCAGGGAGTTTTCCTGCGGCCTCTGAGGCTGAGTTACCTCCTTACCACAGTCCCTCTGGGTCCTTCTGGGACCTGTGACTCTGATGGCCCCACAGGTATGACAGAGTGAGCAGGGAAAGACTCCTCTCCCCATGTTTCTGTCTTGGGAGGGAATGTCTCCCTTCACCAGATAAGGACCATGTAACAGAAATAAGAGCAGAGCAAGTAACAGCACACATTGCCCAGGGCAGTAAGGAATACCAAATGAGGATTGTCTCCAGGTTGGGAAAATGGCTGGGGTGGGGTTTTGTTTATTTTGGGGTTTTATATCAGACTAGAAAACCTTCCAATATAAAGGTAAACCCTAACTCCTGTAATAACCCCAAATGAACCAAAAGTACCTCCAGCAGACCAACACAAGCCCCCTCAAAATAACTAAACCCTCCCCCAAAACACAAACCAGCCAACGATACAAACCCCTGGTAATTTGCCATAGGACTGGGAAGGTTTTTAGTGCATTAGTCTTTCCTTGAAAGCCTACAGGCAGCATCCCAGGTAGCTGTGGAGGAGACCTGATGAGAAACACGTGAGGTTAACCTTTTTTGAATAATGATGCCATCTGCAGGAGTTTCCCAACCATCAGCCCCTGTCCCACAGGACCATTTGTACTTCCCAGCATTAATATTCATTAGGTGTAACACCATATGTTGCACAGCAGGATGCACTGCCAGCAGACTGTTTGTCATAAAGCCAGATTTAATAAAGCATTGTAAAACAAACATTATGATGATAAATACAAAATGACAGGCTAATTAAGAGAATCTTAATTGCCGTTTTTCCATAATAACATTTGTTTAGTGTGTATCTGTCTTGTGCTAGTGCCTTCCTTGTGCTGCTTTTCATTCTGGGTTAGTTCCATAAGGGGGTCCGTGCCTTGTGTGTTTTAAGGAACTTAATGTTTTCTGTTGCACTTAATGGGTTGTTGCTCCCTTCTGGATGTGCAGAATCACTGATCTCCAAATTGGAGGAGTACAAAGAAACCCAGCCCTGGAATTCCAGGTGTCAGAGGGGTGTGAATTTACCGGGGACAACTTAATGCCCCCTCTTGAGGTAACAACTTCCCAATGCAGTAGCTGCAGTTCCTGAGACAGGTACTGTGCAAACCTCCTGCAGAAGGAGGGCTTTTCAGTGAACAACTGAGATTAAAAGGAGCAGTTTTCCCCATATTTTCACATAGATTTGTGGGGGCTAAAAGGTCTCTTTGTTCCTCCTTCACTAGAGCAGAGCTTTATTATTGCTCCATTCCCCTGCACTGGTGACTTTGTGGGAGAGGAAGGGGTTTAAAGAATGTAAAATGACATTATGAATTAATGCAGAGAAGTGACACCTGTTTTTCTTCTTGTTATTATGGTTTTTATCATAGTTGCTGCCAGAGTGTCAGGAAATTAATATACCCTCCTTCAAGCCTGTCAAGGTGGCAAGTTACAGAACTTTGAGAAACTTTGGTGTTTGTGTACCTTCTACGTTATTCAATGTGTGCACTCAGACAGTTGCCTGACTGTTTGTTACATGAGGAAGACAAAGGAACACTCATGACCTGAGAAGGCCACAGCAAAACTTGTTTGGGAGGTTTGCCCATCGCAACTGGGGTTGCAGTTGGCTTTTAGTCCTCATCTTGGTGAGGTTTCCTCTTCCACAGGTGTTGTTTTCTGCTGTATTGTACATAATTTGAGTTTCTACCACTGACTGTGTACTGGTTTGCAGAAACAGGTTGGTGACTATGACCAAAACCAGGTACAAAAGTGAAAGTCAGGGAAGGAAAAAACTCCAGCTCTCTGAATTTTTTCATGATGACTTTCTGCCCAGGTATCTTAAACCTGCCATTCATTTCACAAAGCAAAATATCTGTAGGGACCAAAAAGAGTGGGAAGGGTCCAAAAGTTAATAAATGATTAATTAATTTTAAAGCATTGCTTCTGCTGCTGTACCTCAGGTGGAATGGTTTCATGTAGCTTTCCTTGTAGATTCTGAAAGGGTGCAGTTTCAGAAAGTGGATGGGCCTTGCTTTTTTGTTTGGATTTTGTATTTGTTTGGTTTATTTACCTCCTCTCCAAATTGTAACTGCTTGTACATATACCAGTCTTAACAATGCGAGAAGTGTTCTTTATGGAACATTTAATGATGCTTAAGGAACTCCTAAAACTAGAAGTCACTATTTTATTTCTACCTCATTTTTCTTATTAGATTGGTAGAAGTAAAAAATCTGGTGTGCTGTTAGCCTTTTTTTTCCCCTGGTTAAATTAGTTTGTAAATTGGAACAGAATAATCATGATAAGACTTAAGCTGTAAAAGAGAGAAATAGGTTGAGAAATTTGGGGGGGGCGTTGGTGGTGCAAGTTCTTGGGGTTTTAGTGTTGGTTTTGGTTGGTTGATTTAGTTTTGTGTTGTTTGTTTTGTTTTGTTTTTAAATGGAAATAGGTGGAAAAGATTCTCTTCCTTTTGTGAACGTTTCCTGAACTGTAATTTACTGTCCTCCTCAGTCTCTCACCTGGACCATCCCAGCATTACCTTGTTAGGCATTTTTTCTCTTGGTTTCCTCACTGAGTACTATTTCTTTCTATACTTTTGGGTTTTGGCCATACTGCTCAGGTTTGAAGATTCTCTCTTTAGCACACACATAAGTTATCAGGGAAGGATTTTTCTAGATTTATTCTGTCCTTTCTTATCTTTAACTACTTTCAGTCTAGGTTTTAACCATATTACACCCATTCCTCATTCTCTGTGCTTGCTGTGCTATCTATTGGGTGTTTGAGATTTGCCTGTGATAACAAATTCCCTTTACATCTTCCAAAGCATGAGATGAGTGAAATATCCACCTTGTATTCTCAACAGATAGCAGCAAAAAGGAAGAAAAATACTCTAAAAAATGAAATTCTCAGTGGATAAAAATATTGTATTGCTAGGAAAAAAATATGATTGAGACACAAAAGGTCTAGTCCTGGGGGTGGAATCACCCTGGGGTTCAGGAGAGAATGGGATGACAAGGGCACATGAACTGACGAGTGCTCTCCCTTCCCCAAAAGAGTGGCCAGGGCAGTCATGCTCTTGGGCAGCAAGAATGAGATAACTGCAAATAGGGACTGGAGTGCAGAGGTTTGGAGAAAACTGGAGATGGAATCTGAAGGTGCTTTGTGAGCCATCTGATCCCACTTAGAGATGGTGAAGTCTGTGTTTCGAATCAGCATCTTCACCAGTTATAAGGAATTGAAAATGTCTGTATTGCATTGTTTTTGTAACACCTGGCGTGTTTTGTACCATTGAAATTTTCACGCTCTGAAATTTGATCCATCAGTTAAATCTGAAAAAAAAAGTTTTACCTATCTGGTGTTTCGTCCTCTTTCACTTTTCCAATTAGTGTGAGAGTGGGCAAATAGTCGCTGAGTGACAGACTCTGTCTTGGGACAGCAGTTGAGCACCTTTGGAGCTGAGTGGTGAATAAATACAGCGTTTTTTATGCTCCTCTAAGCTACTCCAAGGAGCAGCTTTGGGATTTTTTTTCTGTCCTCAACGCTTTCCTCTGGTGCTGTGGTCAGAAATTGAGAGGCAGGTGTTTGGTTTAAGGTGCTATTTGAGCTCTTTAGACATCAGTGGGAGTTTTTATTTAGAAAAGGGAATGTGAACTGCTGTATTGTGGGTTGGAAACTTGTGTTTTGCATGTTTTTTAGTGATTCATTTTTATTGAGACAGCCCAGTGTGAGTGTCCTTTGTACAGAAGGATATCTGTCTGAGAGTGGTGACTTAACCAAAAACAATAGTATGTGTTCAATCTTCCCTCTTCTTACCCTGTTCAGTGATACCATACTGAGACACATGCAGCACATTCTAAGAATGGGTTCTTAAAAGAGCTTTTAAATTAAATATTTTCAGTAGCTCAGTGTTTCTTGAAGTCTGCATTTGTTTTGACAGCTTTGCCATCTTAATCACTTGACTAAGTAACAGCAAGTACAACTGATTTTTTTTTCCATACTTTAACATATCAAAGCTTTCAAAACAGTGGCAACAAAAGAAAAAATGGGGGTTTGCCTTTCCATAATAGGCAAGTAGAGCTGTGCTCTGTTGCTGAATCTGTCAGTGGCAAATAGATTTTTGACAGACTTGTCAATGAGTGACTGAGGACAGGAAAAAAATTAAGAACTGAGCACATACTCAGTTTATAGGGCCAGAGCAATAAATAACAGTAAAGAAATGATGGAGCATCTCTACAGCAGTGATTCCACTCTTAGATTTGTAGCCTCCAAATCCAAATGATGTCATTTTTAAAGCAAACAAAAAACCCCATGAAAATCATGAAAATGATCGGAGCTGAATACTACTGAAGTGCTGTGCATGTCTTTCAGGAGGAGTTAACCTTATTTCCATCCTAATACTAATATGTTTTGTAATCTGGGTATGAAGATCGCGGCAATGTGACCTCTCCCTGTCCTTGCTGCTGCAGGGTTTCTAACACCCAGGCTTTACACAGGCACAGGCCTTGCTTCAAGATGATGTGGAAGCTAAACAGTTTGATTTTGTTAAAAAGCATCTAGGGAAATGGGTGTAAAATGCATTGTTACCAAATCAGGCTCAGAGAGTCTGAGTTGCAAACAGGTGGAAGCTGCAGGAATTATCTGGGGGATAGGAGCTGTGGCTGGACCCTTACTTTGACTTGGTCTGATGTTGGCTAAAGGTGTTTGAGAAGAGGTGGGTGATGGTTCCTGGGGCAAAAGCTCATTTGCTTCCTAAATGAGCTTTATGGGAGTGGGGGAAGAGGGGTCCTCCTGGAGCAACCTGGATGGCCAGAGAAGGGAGCCCTTCACCTTCCACTGCCTGCCCTGGAGTCAGCACAAATCAGCTGGGAGGAGGCAGTGCACTGAACCGTGCTCCAGCCTCTGATTCCAAGGGCTCAAAATAGAAATCATCTCCACAAAATGAGATAGAAATGGAACATGAGACAATGGAACAGGTAGCTGAGAAGATTTTCAAGTTATTTCTTGTCAAGCCAGCTGAGGAAGCTGAGAATGAAGCATCCAGCTGAGAGGGCTAAGAGAATAAAGTACCCAGAAGTCAGACTCGAGGTTCAAAACTATTTTCTGCTGTAATGAGTTTAATTAAAAAAAGCCAAACAAACAAAACAAAAACAAAACCCAAAAAACCAAAACCCCAAAACAAAAAAAACCCCAAAAACAAACCAACAAAAAACCACACCCAAAACCAAAAAAAACCCACAAAAAAACCAACCCCCCAAACAAAACCCCAAGAAACCAACCAAACAAAAAAAACCCAAAACAAAAACAAACAAACAAAAACAACCAAAAAAAAACCTACAAAAAAAGCCCCCCCAAAAAAACCCCACAAAACAAACAAACAAAAAAAACCACACACAAAAAACCAAAACCAAATCAAACAAAGAAACAGAAACAAACAAAAAAAACCCAAACAAAAAACAGAAAACAATTCTCAGGTTTGACCCATTGAAAAGTTGCTCAAGTCAGTTGGCTTAAGATCTCCTTCCTACCATTCTTTAGTATGATCCTACCAATGGTCACTCTGACCTCTTATCAAGGGCCAACAACAGAGGGGTGGCTCCTACACCTCTCTCCCGGATTCCTTCCCATGCAACCTGCCTGGTGCATGACTGCTCAGGTAGCTCAATACTAAGAGTAAAATGATGGATGTGTGTCATTTTTTTAATCCACTGAATAAGGATGCAGGGCTCTTCACTGGATAAGAGGCTGCACAGGCATTTTGCAGAGCTAAAACAAATATAAAACAGGTCAAGGCAACACGAGGGAAGGCTCAGCTAACTCAGTATTTACTGTTTGTGGGAACCATCACCAGCAAAGTTAACTAAAACTCTCATCACGAAGCTGTATGTTCATTTTATACCGGAACTGAGCATTTTTAAAAGTGTTAACAGAATTTTGATACTTTTAAGTCTTATTCTTCACTTGTTCTTCAATATGTTCTCTCATGACCTAAAGAAGGCTTTGCACCCAGAAAAGAGAAGTAGTGCTGCGAGACTAACAGGCCTGGAAGCTCCTCTGAGCTGGTGTATGTGCTTTTTACCACGCTCTGAAGGGGTGCCACCAGTCTGGGACTGACTCCCTGAATTATTCAGGGGCAGCCAGGGTGATTGGGATCAAGGTTTATTCACATTAAATTCTCAGCTTTATTCACACTGTTATTTATTCACACCGACGTTCTCAGCTACCTGTCAGTCTTGGAGGAACATCTTAAAAACAGGCTGTGGGCCACAAAGACCTGGGATAGGAAAGGAATGAGAGCTGGAAAGGATGAAATGGTGACTAAATTTAGGAAATACTGTCATTCTCAATGTCTACATGCAAGGAATGAAGCTGGGAAGGGGCTGAGAGAAGAGGTGTAGCAAAAGACAAAATGGTAAGAGGCAATTATAAATGGATGTTAAATGAAAATATTTTAGACCTCAAATGCTAGCAGTGAGATCCAGTCTATCCTGTTTCTTTACTGTAACGTTACTTAGGTTTTCTACTACAATGGACACTTTCTGCATTTTGAATTTCATGTTATCTGGTGTCTTTTTGTAGCCAGAAAAGAGCAAGTCTGTATTCGAATCAGATCAACAAACAATAAATGCATTACAAACAAACAAGCCAGCTTAGGAATAAAATAGCCTAAATCTTAAATGGACCTTATTCTTAAATTTATCTGTGACTACTTATGCTCTCAGCATCCTCTTGTGCATTTGCTGGAGAATGTCTGGCTAGGTGTTTTCACATCTGTCAGCAAAGCCAACCCCTAATGGGAAGTGCAGCACTTGGGAACACTTTGTGATGATCCCCAGAGGACTTTGGGCCTGTAAAAAGCAAAGGATGGATTAGATGGACCCACAAATGCATTATTCCATTTTCATCTGCAAGAGGAACAGGGCTGTTCCAGCTTGGTCCCACATGTTACATCACTCTGGAAAATGATCTTGCCAGACTTGTAATTACTGCTGTGTTTGAGAGGTGGAAGTGTTATATTTAGAAATCCTCCAGCCAAAGTCAGGACTTGAAGGATGTATTGTGAATTATTTTAGTAAATACTTCTTTCTTCTGTTTTAGTATAAATAACAAAACAAATATTTCAATAACTGCTTAAAAAAAAAAAACCACCCCCACTAAAAAAAGGAACCAAACAAAAAAAAGAAAAAAACAGCAAAAAAAGAAGAAAAACCAAAAACAAAATGAAGAACATAAACTGTCAGAAAACAAAGCCACTTCTGGAGACTGCCAAAGGCATGAATTCCTGGAAGATCAGGATTTCTAAGTTGTCCAACCCCACCCCAAATGCCATCAGCCTCAAGTTGACGTGATATCTTCTTCCAGATAGATGGTCTGCAGAAAAGAGAGGCTCAGGAACAGGGAGGGAGCTGCAGCAAAACTGCAGAAGGGGGAAAAGACCTCTGGAATTCAACACCCCAAAACAATCCTGGTGTGATTTCACACATGGGTGCTTTTTGAAGTTTTGGTAAGGATGTTGGGGATGTGTGGTGCTTTGTGGGAGAAGAGTTACTTGCAGTGGAAGTGCTGTCACTGTTAAAACAGTGATTTGGCTCAGTCAGGTCCTCAGTAGGTAATTAAATAATTCTGAATTGAGCTTTGCATGTGGAATCAAGACAAGGAAGTCTGTATGCTGCACTTTTAGTTGTAGGTTGGTTC
Organism: Formicarius rufipectus; assembly: GCA_013399695.1. Lineage (NCBI taxonomy): Eukaryota > Metazoa > Chordata > Aves > Passeriformes > Formicariidae > Formicarius > Formicarius rufipectus. Next base: position 279,459 of record VXAU01005178.1, read on the forward strand.
TCCTTTTGGTGTCCCCCTTTCTGGATGGCTCCAGAGACCTCCAGTTGTAAGTTCAGTACTGCTTAAACAATTGTTTCTTAAACGTGCTGTTGGTGATTCTTGTTGTGAGCAGCATGTGTCTGCCTGGCCTGTGATGCAAATTGTGGGTTTTAAATAGAGGGAAAGGAAGAGTTAGCAAAAAAATTAGTGTGGTGTGATGGCAGTAACCAGGGTAGGCTTTTAACTTGCTGACCTGCAATACTTGTTCTCTATTTATTCATTCATATAAATGGTATATTTAGTGTTTATCACAGACTTTCCAGCAGTAACTTTGAAAACACTGGGTTAGGCTGCAGTGAAATTGAAATGTTTCCAAGCCTGTGTATGTTTCCAGGATCAAAAGAATAAGAATTTCATTTTCTTTTTCAATGGGAGGAAAGGAGATCCTCAGCAACTCCCCCACATTCACACCCTGAGTCTGAGTTCTTGGTGGAAATCCAGGCTTGGAGGGCACTGAGAGGGATGATCACTTTTCTTTAAATGCTGGCATGTCTGATTGCTTTTGTTTGCTGGGGTGTTGTGGATTCTTCTTCTATTTGTTGCCACCAAAGCAACCTGTCATTTCATGAAGGCTGAAAAGAGAATTCTGGGTTTCTCTTGCTGTTTGTTGCTTGGTTGGGGTTTTTCATTACGTAGTTTTGTGGGTGTGTTTTGTTTAGTCGTTGGGTTTTTTCCATTTTTTTTAAATGTATTACTGAAAAATTATACCACTTAGAACCACCTCTGGTAATTATAAATTTCAGCCTTTTCCTTCCTGTTTCAGGCAAGAATGAAATACAAGACCATGGGTAACAAACTATGCCAGTAACTTGCCAGTGCAGAGCACTTAAGCAGCTGTCACTGGATATGCGTCTTCAGAGTGCTTTGTGAGCAGTGACAGTCTCGGTGGCTGAATGAATCCATCACTTCTCAGAACTACTGACTTAATTAGATAATTACCTAATTGCTTTCATGCTGCGGGGCATCTCACCTTCAGCCCTCAGCTGCCGCTGTGAGGTGTAAATGCCTGGACTTTTCCGGTGACTTTTCCCAAGTATTTGTTGTAGTCCCTGACAAACGTTCTGAGCCTCCTTAATTCCCTTCCTGGCCTGAGGTGAGCTTTTCACCTCCATGTGAATCTTCCAAGACTGTCCCTGGTGGCCCAGGTGCCATTGGAAGCTGAGATTTATTGCTTAGAGGGTGGGCTCTGACATAACCAGGGATGAATCATCAGGGGCTCTGCTTGGAGAGCTCCTTATCTAGGAATTCTATTCAGTGCCTGGGGAATAGTGGAGGGAGCCAGGTGAGTAAGAAGTTATTTTCCCAAGCATATCCCTTTTGACCACAAAGCCAAGTCTGAGGGGATTTGTTGCTCTCAAATCTCGTGCTCAGACTCTGAAAAGTTTGCCAGAGAGGAGAGGTATTTTTTTTTCCCCTGTGATAGCTCTCTGGAAACATTCCTCTTTATTTCCATTCTGCACCACTCTAGGCAAAACAAATCAGTCTAATACTGGGTGAGGAAGAGACTTCTCTGTGGTTCAAAACCTTCCTACCCATGGCCTTATACCTGGGCTGATTTCCCAGGAAGAAACCAGAGAGGGTAATCCCACATCTGGAGTGGGGACAGTCTCACAACCCCTTAACAAGTGATGCTGGTGCTGCTGCCACAGCAAAGGGTGGTTTCCAGAAAATATTGGATTTTGAGGAGTGGGATAAGAGGGTTTGAAGGCAATGGGAACCTGTGAGGTCAGGGATTTGGAAGCTGGGAGGTTTTCTGGGGAAGGGAGGCTGGGTGATGAGTACAGGAGTGTGTGAGCTGTAGGCTTTGGGCAGGAAGTGCTGCTCCATACCTGGCTGCCACATCACCTGTTTCCATCCGTGGGGGCTCCAGGTTGTCATGTTTCTAAAATTACTTTTGCAGTAGAAACTGTGATTCCTCTAGGTTTGCTCTTTGGGATCACAAAAGCTTGCCTGTAAAACTCTCCCAGCTGCTGGCTGAGACTTGTCTACCCTGCTCCTGTGTGTAGGGATTTTTGGCAAGTGAATTCCGTGCCTCCAGTTTCCAGTAAAACCTGATGCTGCAATAAAAAATGATCTGTCCCAGAAGCCAGTTAAAGTACATACATCTTAAAAGGTCTAATTAAAAATCAATCAAGCAGCTCATACCTGCATTTATTTCCTTCCAATACATCCATATTTAATCTTGAGAGAATAAATAATCTTTCCTCTATGACATTAATAGCAGGGCATTATGTATCTCTTCCATGTGCTATGTTTCAAATAGCAATGCCCACGCCCTCCACCTCCAAATATTGGGTGCTTGCATCATAAGCAAAGGTAGTAGCAAGCAAAGGAAATAATTTGAGGTGTCTTAGGTTTTCTTAATTGTAATTCCCACTGCCCAATATTACTAAAACAAATGGGATGTAACTTCTGACAAAGGGGGGCATGGCTCTAGCATTTGGCTTTCTCATGAAGTCTGTGTCTTGACCTCGGTTTTTACAGATGGAAAAGCTGGGATCTAGAATGGGAAGTGGCTGGCCTAAGGTTTCTCCAAAGCCCCTTGAAACTGTGCAGCCAAGTCCCTCAGTTCTCATCTAGTCCAATAACTTCAGGCAGCTGCCAAGTCCCAGATCCTTATTTGTGTTGCAAGAGCACTTGGCAACCCCGGCTGGGGCCGTGGGGCTGCCCCAGGTAGTCAGGGACCATCCCTGGTGTGGGGTGGCTCTGTGTGTGCCTTGCAACCTCCACAGCTGTAGCCAGGAGCCCAAAGAGGATGTCCAAGTGTTGAAGTGACCTACACAAGACCAGACCTTAGGGAAGGGAGTCACTTCATCAGGAAGTTCTGGAGTTTCAGCCACTGGATGATGATTCCTGCCTTGGAGTTGTGGAAGCAGCCCTGGGGTGAACCTGTAGCTTGTTCTTAAGGGGCTGGTGGGAGCACAACAAAGCATCAGTCCAGTGCAGTGTGTGCTGCTGTCCCCATACATTTGTGGGGTACATCTCAACTTGGGTGTCGTGTTAAAGTTTAATACATCATTTTGGAGGGATTTTGCATCCTTTTAACGGTCATATTTATTGTCCATGCTAAGAAGCTGAAAATAGACTTGAGTAGAAGTGGTTCAGCCATGTGACAGCCACCTAATGGTGTGTGTAAAGGGACAAGCAGGGAGAGTTCCCCTCTTAGGATTTCCAGCAGCTGCTTTCTTTTCTTATAGCTGTCACAAGACAAAACTTCTGCATGCTGAAAACATAAGTGGATGCTTACAATCCTTTGCTTTTTAAACAGTAAGTGCTCCAGTCTGATAAAAGATCTCAGTGTTCTAATGAGTCAAAAATAAGTCTTCTGAACAAACATAAATATTTCTGGATAGCTCTAGCCATGAGTGACTTGGTCAGATGCCTAACTGCTAATTTACATAGTCAGAATCATGATCCACCATCTGAAACGCAGTAAGTCACTAAAAGGATAAAAAAAAGTCTGTCTTGAGAGCTTTGCAGTGAGAATAAATTCAAAAATATATGAGCCTCCCCCTCTCTTGAGGAGCTGGGCAGCAGAATCCTCTGGTCCAGCATTTGATTGGGTTTTGTTTGTTTGTTTTTTCATTGTTTTATGTATTTTCCTAAAATCAGCTGTGATTTTAGGAACTCCCTTGAACTGTTGGCTATTAATGAGAAGAGAGAAGTTATTTTTCAGCTCTAACACGTGTCTGTGATGTGGATATTTGCAGTCATGAGGTTCATAATGAAGACTGTTCAGAGCCATTTGATAGGAATCCTTGTTGTTACAGCTTCTGGGGGAGGGCAGATTGTTTTAAAACAGCAAGGAGGGTTGTCCAGACTCGTGTCTGTCAGGGGAAGCTGCACATTCCCTCTCTGGCAAGGTGCAATTGCTGCACTGGTGCATAACTATAGAATAGATGTACCAACCAGCAGAAGCACTGGTTAGGCTCTAAAAGTTGTCAAGAGCCACTGAAAAGGAAGGAAAAAGGTTTTCCAGACTCTTCTCCAGCTCTGGGACTCGGGACAGCCTGTCCTTTACAAATTCAGCTCTCACCACCTGCTGCCTTCTACAGCACTCAGTTACCCAGTAAGGTTTTTAAGAGAGAGAGAATGGCAATTAAGCCTCATAAAGCAGTGGCAGCCGTGGGCTTGCTGAGAAATCCATCCATAAATGAATTAACTGCACAAATAATTCCAGCTAATTAGAGGTGCACATTCCCCAAATAGCTTGATGCTCTCGTTTACTTAATTGAGCTGATGGTTGCTCTGGGATGCAACAGCAAACTGTTCAGTGGCTGTGACAGTAAATATTTCAATCTTTTCAAACAGTTCAGACTTGTCCTGTTAACTTGGGATTTGCCACAGAATCAAGATAACAGTTTTTTTTGGTGTTGTTTTTTTAAATGATGTCTTTGTGCTAAATATTTTAGGAGATAAGCTAAGTTTTGTTTACAGTTCCCCAGTTTAGCTGAAAAGCAGAGACTATAAATAAGGATTGTTGATCAGTGAAATGGGCTCTCTATTTCACTCTTCAGAGAAACACTGACAGGACTGACAACTTTCAAAGTGACGGCAGAGATAAAACTGCCATGCTTGGATAACAAATCCGGGTACTGCCCATGCCCTAAACAAGCTGCTTTGGAGTTTACATGAGTTGAGGGTCTTCACAGACGGGAAAATGGATGAGAACTAACAAGAGTTGCTGGTGGGATGGTCTTTCTGTAAATGATGTGAGAAAGTTAAAGACTTCAAACAGCCTCCAAGTTTTCAGCTTATTTGAGCTTCTCAAAGTGACCATTCAATCTGTCTCTAACTTGGTTCCATCTTTTAATAAACCTTCAACAGGGCCCCACCAACAACTGGGCATCAGGAAAACATTGTTCTTTCCCACTTGTTTCTCTGTCTTCTTATCTCTGCTAAAGAGAAATGAGTGTAAAACCATTGATAGTACTGAAAGCAGAATTTTTCAAGAAGAATAAGTTCCAAGTCCTTTTTTTTTGTGTTAGGACCAAGTGAGAGGAGATCTGACCAAGGTTTTTGTTCTCTTCTAGGATAATGTTTGATGGTCAAGCATTTCCACTTTGGCTCTCAAGAATTAGTGATGTTAAGGATCACTTTAAAAACAAAAAATAAAGGGAGAGAAAGTAAAAGATGAGTAAGGAGCCTGAACGAAAGAGATGGCAGATGCCTTTTTCTTTAAGGGAAGTAAAGTTAGAAAGGTGTTCTTGTTCTCCTTGAAATCATTCAATGTATAGGTCCTTTCGTTAAGGAAATAATTTCAGCAGAAGGTAACAGCCCCAGTGCTGTTTGTCTTTAGCTGGTACCTGCCAATACACAAGGAAATCCATCTGTTGTGGAGTCACTTGGCTGATGGACCCTCCCAGGCATGTTCCACATGTCAGTGTTCCCAGGGAAAAGGAGGAAGGAGGTCGCCAGGCCACCCAAGTCCTTTGCAGATAGATGATGTATTTGAGGAAACTTCAAGAAGGTCCAACAGTGCAGGACAGCCCCATCCACAACAGGACTCCTCAGTTTCTCTCTGGTGTGCTGTTACTTCACCAGCAGAACCTTTCCACAGTGGTTTTCATTCTCACCCTCTCCCAATGTCACTTGGTGTCCCTGTGGAAGTTCCATTTCTGCTCAGTCCTGCACTGATTTTTTATATTTTTTTTACCCCAGCCCTTCTTTCACTATTTATTTTTCTTTTCACTGTTGTATTTCCTACTGGTACCAATAGTGCAAATTACTGGATGTGTCTGAAGCAGGACAATTTTGGATTCTTATGGACATGGGAACATTTCTCTTCAAGCAAAAGAACAGTGTCCCTAATTTGATACCTTTTTGAGACTTCACTCATGTTTTGTTTTTTTTTGAGTTGGATTTGATCTTCAGCAGATGTTGCAAAGCAAATAAACCATATGCTATGGTTGTTAGACATTACTCATGGTATAATCCCTTTATCCAAATACTGAAGTTAAACATATGAAACCATATCCTTAGATAAGTGGAGAAGTTGAGTACATCCTCAGAAAGCCACCACCAAACCAATTCCCTCATCACCGGTGTAGCCCATCCTTTCTTAAGGAAGGTAGGCAGACAGAGGGAACATGGATTCATGACAATGCTATAAAACAAATGTAAACTAAACCACAAAGGGTCAAATTCATTGCTGATGTAACATCGCTGACTCAGTGGATTTATACCAGGGATTAATGTAGTCCTTTCTCTAATACACATTTTCAGGAGGGAGGAAGATGTGGGGTTTTTTTTGGTTGGTTTTTTTTGTTTGTTGGGTTTTTTGGTTTTTTGGTTTTTTTAACANGATTCAGCACAAGCTCTGCTGGCATATAAACAAACCAAACAGAATTGTTCCTTTCTCCAACATCTGTTAGCGTGAATGGCCAAGTGTATCTGCCACAGGTTGTTATAATATAGCTGTGTTACATTAACAAAAAGTACAATAACCATTTGGTCTGCACTTTAAACAAGAGCTCAGGAAAATGACTTTCAGGTGGAGGGAGTGGTGATTTGGCAGGGTTCTCTTGGCAGGGCTGCGGATTGCACATGAGGGAAAGTTGTTCGGTGGTAGAGCAGACAAATTGCTTAACAATTAATAAAAAATAATGCCTTGTGTTTCCACATGACACGGGGCTGTGTGGGAATGATCCTCTCCCCAGCTGCTCTCCACTCAGAAAGCACAGGGAGCTCTGCAGGATTTGAAACTGCACACAGGGAAGTGGAACGGTGCCTTAAAACGGGGCAACGCATTCTTGCCCAAGCAAAACTGGAGTTCCACGGGTTACAAATTTGCTGGGCTTATTTTGGACCACACAGCCCTGTTTTTAAAAGCAGTCTTTGGAGCCCCACATCAGTCAGCACTGGAGCTTTTGGGTTTCCTCTGGTTTACCTGAGTAGGTCTAAGAGTTTTTCTCCCACGTACTTGACCGGTGTGACACTGTACGTAGGAAACTATTGTAGAATCAGCTGTGCCTGTTTAGGACTTGGATGGGTCCGTTTTCATCCCAAGCAGTGAAGGTTTTGCATCTTAATTCTTGTTTTACAAGGCAACTGAGACACTACAAAGCCAAAGTGTGATGCAAAATGAAAAAAAGCTCTCAACTTAAAATCACTGAGGTATATTTGAAAGTCTTGTGTTTCTGACAAGTATGTGATGGGGTCTCAATTCTAGAGACAAACTGTGCTTGCCAGCCAGACTGCATAGCAGTCAAATGGGGGAAAACTTGCCATGTTTTCTGCAAACCAGTGTGTGGTATTATTCTGCTGACAGTTCCACCACCCAATGTCCTCCTGTGAGAGTGCAGCATCATCTGCTCCGGGGTTGTTCCCTTGGTGCACTCAGCTATCTTGTGCCTCCACAAAGTCCTTTCTGGAGGACAACCAACCAGTTCTATTCTCTTACCAAGAATGTTTTCTATGCTTAACTGGATGCTGCAAGTTTTCCTTCCTGAAAGAGTTTTTGGTTTGGTTGTTTGTTTTTTTTTTCATATCATGTTTTTGACAGCAGAGATTGTTTTTCTCGAGAGAAACCAGAAATTTCTTGGAATGGCTGTGCTGTCAGCAGATGTCAACTTTGGTGAAAAGAAATCCAAGTTCCTGGATGTAGTTTTACTCCTTAGCATAGTGGGTGTGATTCACATAGCACTGAAAATGTTTTAGCAGTGGTAATTAGATGCAAGACACTGTGATGTTATCCTCTTTTTGGAAGATACAACCAAATATAGGTACAATAAAGCCTGTGTTTTCCAGGAACTAATCCCCAGTGTTTGGGACCTTGTTCCCCTGTGAAACAGCTTCTTTCAGCTTTAAGGATGTGGGTTTGGGGCAAGATGGTGCTACTTTGCTCACAGTGACAGAATGCTTGGGACTAAAAATTTAGAAACACAGTGGAAATCTTTGAAGTGGGCCTCAGCAGAAGCTGATGTGACACTTGCTTTCGGCAAGGATTTGGTTTCTTCTGTAGCACTTGAAATCAATAGGACTGAGATAAATTCTCGTCCTGTGAAGTATAAAGTAATTACTTTTGCTTCTGCCTTTCCCATATACTTATTATTATGAGTATAATTTATTAAAACCATTAGTTGTCTAGAATTATTGCCTTGGATTTGATGAATTGTTTTCATTTTTCATTTTAAAAGATGCCTTATTTGCACTTCTATCAGCCAAGACAGTGTGTTGCTGTTTGGAGTTTAAAGAACTTCTTAACTGCAGCATTCTGCCTCATTGTAGAGGAAACATGACAAGGTAGATCTCTGATCTAGTAAAGATCCTATAAATGATGGCTGAGAAAGGCTGATGGAAAAAAAAAATACTGAAAATCACTTTCAGGATGTTGGGCCAATGCAGGAATTGATGCATGTCCAATTAGTTATCACATTTGTATCAGAAATGCTAACTAGCATTGTCAGAGTGATTTTGATTTGTATTTTTTCCTATTCATTTCAGGGAAGTTTTTATGTTGATGGTTTGGATGCATAGGGGGTTATGTGGAATGCTGACACTTCTCAGCTCCAGCTCTGCCAGAGTGTTCCTCAGTCACTTGAAGGGCTGGGACTCAGCAGTGAGTGCCACCAGCACCTGCCCAGGCTGTGTCCCTCCAGGATCTGCAAGTTCTTTGCACTCCCAGTTTGAAAACAGGACCCCAAGAGGAGGTTTTTCTCTTCAACAGAGTAGATCTTAAGCAGTTGAGGGCTTGTCCAGGTCCACTTGCTGTGCTTGCTTGCAGTGTAGCATCAAAACTGTTTACTGTTTTCGTGTCAACACTTCCTTCTCATGTCAACACATCCTTATCTTTCTAACATGGGCTTGATTATTTAGAGGTAAAAGGAAAAAAACCCCAACAGACAAAAAAACCCAACAAACCACACAAAAAAACCCCAAAAAACCCAAAACAAAGCCCCAAAAACCAACCAACCAAACAAACAAAAACAACAAAAACAAACAAACAAAAACAAAGCCAACAAAAACAACTACAAAAAAATGTTTCGGTGCCTACAAATCACCACCAGCAGCCAATATACTGCCCAATTAATCAAATGAAGCCTGTTAAATTCAGCTTAAGGACCGTTTTTATGAGGATTCTCAGTGACACCTTTGCAAATGCACTTGAGCAAATTTTATTTGAGACCTTACCAGGGCTCTTGGGCAAACAAAGCTTTGCTCCTCCACCTACTACTGCCTTGAGAGCTGTGCAGCATTTGGAAGCAGTGAACCTGTATGCCTAGTACATTTACTGTGTTCTGCACTGTGTAGTATCCATGCCTCCAGTGGTTTTCTCCTTGGTTGTAGGGGAATAAAACTGGGCAGAGGGACACTACTACAAACTCTTATTCCTAAAAACCTACAGAGATATACACCGAACCTCCCTTTGATTTGAGTATCTTACCTAATTCTGCTTTGATGCAGTCCTTATCAAAGTAATAAAGTTTCTGAGCGTAGCAGAGTCTTAACTAAAACATGTCCAGCCTGTTGTGGCAACCAAAAATCCTCTTGAAACCTTTCCAAACTCCTGCAGACCTTGAATGGAAGATGCAAGCAGAAACACTACATGGGTTTGCAGGGTGCAGAAGCAGTTCAACCCCCAGGGACTGCAGGCAGCCCATGACCCAAAGTTCCAGAGGCAACCTCTGCCCTTTAAGGGCTGTCTGTGGAGAACATCTCCTCAACCTCTCCTTATCCCTTGGTTTAGGAAGTTATGCTAAGTCTTGTGCTGAGGGTCATGCCGCGAGACCTTTGGAGCTGGTTCATGGCTGCTTGTCTGGTCCCCAGGAAAGGATTCCAATCTGAGGTAGCTGAGTATGGGCGAGCAATTTGTTGGCATCCACGTGCCAAGAGGCAAGTGCTGTGGTCAAGTTCATCCTGATGTTGGGAGCTCTGCACTGTTAATCTCTCACAGCTGTGCCACCAGTGATTTGTGCTGCTTTCTGCCTCTCCATTTGCACTGTGACAGTGCTGTGTTTTGGCTGTTCTGAGGCCTTTTGCTAACTTAGATTGCTTAAACGAGGGTTTTGCACATCTGAGGGCTCTATTTCAGCAGCACAGAACGTTTCTGATGTCATACTGAGGAAAATGCAACCTCTACTGCTCTTATACCTCTGCTTTGTTGAATTGCCTACAAGCTTCTCTTGATTTAAGAACCTCTGAACTGAAAATCCTCCTTGACAAGGATGGAATTTCCCACTTCTCCCTCCCAGGGGTATTCTCATAAGATGCTCTCTTTGCAGTCAGTGTGCCTTCTTTTGGGGTTGTAAATCCTCAGAAGTATTTTTATGGTGTACTAGCTGTGACTTATGGAGAGGGGCTGAGTTTCATTTGCCTGGGAGCTTTTATTACTGTGCCTTTGGAAAGGGGGTGGCTGGAGATAAAATCAAAAATACAGGTGGAAAAGAATTACTACTTGTCAGAGCCCCTTATCTTTGCTGTCAGTCCACAGGTCCCTGTGAACTGGCCTAGACTACAGATTGATAATGAAGTGTTTGCATTCACCTAAGGAAGACCAAAGCTCCATAAACTTTAAAACCCCAAATCAGTGCTTGATTTGTAGCTTGCTGAGAGCTGAGCTTTCCTGCTTTGCTCCTCCTGCTGAGAGCTCTGGGGAATGTTTGTCTTCTCAGTGGTACCAGTAGATGGTGAGCTAGCTGGTCTGGGAATCTTGGCATCCTTCTGCCATGACATCAGTTAAAGTGCTCTGAAAGTCTGTGCAAATGCATTGCCTTCCTACCAACTGATGGAGCTGCTGAGGGATCGCCACAGGGGCATGCATGTCCTCCAAGGGAACAGCAGAACTTCCAGAAGTGTTCAGCCTACTTTTTTGAAGCTTGCACATTGTCTTGTGAGTGAGTTCTGTGTTTGGACGACAGTGCATATCTATGTTTTAAACCCTGGGTTTACTGATTCGTGTCCATAAGTGTGGCAGACCCTTCAAGTTCTGGGGCATAACCCAGTGTTTGGGTTCTGAGGAGTTCGTGTGTGAAACTTCCTCTGAAGATGGCATGTTCTTCTCCTTCCTGCTGTCCCAGAGACCCCAAATGCTGCACCACACACAGTGCGTGTCTTGTACACCCCATCTGCAATATTTAGTTTCTTTATCACAGCAATTCATGGTACTGTGGCCATTCTACTTTCTGTATTTATTAAGCTTGACTGAATGTTATTATCTAAAGACTTACCTCTTTCTTATCCCTTTTCAAGTGCTCTCTTTTTCCTGCCTTTGATTATCCCTGCAGGTAGATTAACACAGGATTTGTACCCTGATACTCTGTCACCACAAGGAGCATGTGAAAATCTCACAAGAGAGCTGATGATCTCTTTTGCATTGCTAAGTGGTGACAGCAGGACTTTCAGGATCACAGGAGAACCAGCAAGAGTCCACTGTAATATTTATAATGCTCGTTTAAAAGCTCTGTGAAGATTTGAAAAGTCATGAGAGGACAACATGTGGGGCAAACATGAATTTTCATGGGATCATAGGGCAATTCAATTTGCAAGGGAGCTCGAGAAGCCTCTAATCCAACTTCCTGCTCAGAGCAGGGTCAGCCACGGGTTCAGACCAGGTTGCTCAGGGCTTGATCCAGTCAGGTCTTGAAACACCTCAAAGCTGGAGACTGCACTGGGCAGCAACTGCTTCACTGCCTCAGCAAGTTTTGCCACGTATCCAGCAGGAACTGCTCTTGTTTCATCCTCTGCCCACTGTGGTCCTGCTGTGCTCCACCACTGGTGAAGGGCTTGGGTCTGTCTCAGTGACCTCCCCACAGGCAATGGGGAAAGTTGTTGGGTCCCCTCAAAGCCATCCAGCCTGAATAAGCCTCAGTCCCCAACTTTTCCCATGCCATGAGAACATGTGCTTGTCCCCCTAATCATCCTGTATCTGTCTTCTGAACTTGCTCTGGTTTATCCAAGGCTTTTTTTTAATCTTGGGGTTGTAGATTCAACCTCTCAGGTTGAGCAGAGGAGATCCTTTGACTACCTTCCTGTTCTTCTGTTCAGACAACTCAGGCTGTCCTTGGCCCTCCCACCTTTCCTTCTGAGTTGCAACATTCCTGGACTAGAAGAGGCCAGACTTCACTCCTTGAATAAGGGTCACCTCTGCTTAGGCTCATACCCACTCACAACAGGTTTAATTTGGGAATTTTGGACTAAATTTACCAGTTAGTTGCAGTATTACAGAGTGTCAGGAGCATCACAAAGCATTTGCAGCAGAGCTCTACAGAGGAGCTGGATAAAGAGAGAAATAAAACTAATGCTGACAGTAAAAACTCAGCAAAATAATGAACGTTAGACTCATGATAAGTTTTTTTTATGGTGTAGAATTAAAGAGGATTTACACTGCCAAAATAGGCAATGAATTGTTAGATAAAGCCTTTTTTTTTTGAAAATAAGTGTATCAGTTGTGCCCTGAAGAAGGTCCTAGAGAGAAGTCCCGTAACTGCTTCCAGCTTTGTTTTTGATGAAAATTTATTTTGGGAGGAGATAAAAAAAGCCATCAACATCACACACCCGCTGTTGTCAAACTACATCTTAGGTAGGCCGGAACCCTTAAAATGGCTCAGTCTTCATCAGTCACCTGAGCTGTCTTGGGTCACTTTGGTGTGTGCAAACGAGTTTTGAAGGAGCCTTTATGGTGTGAACACAAAGTGCCTGAGGTTTGTTTATGAAGAGATGAAGTGCTGATCCCTCTAAACTCAGAACAGCAATGCATTTAGGGCCCAGTGATACTTTGGCATTATTTTTTTATGTACCAAGGTTTATTGAAAATAGAAATAAATGGAAATAGTAGTTAAATTTCAGGTCTCCCAAGAGAGATTTAAAGCTGCAGGTGATGTTTCAATAGTTATGAATTACATAGCTCCAGTTAATTCATTTAAGGTCATGGTGAACTCATAGCCTTTGGAAGGAAGACTTGAGCCATCCAGAAAAAGATTGAATTACTTCTCATGGGAGGCTCTTCTCTTCTGCTGGAGACTTGAGACACTTGGGGGTCACTGTGGAGCAGCTTGGACAATGTCCTCTTGGCGTCGTCCCAAACCAGCAAACCATTTTCCCTGGATTTCACTGCCAGCACTTGCTTAACCTTCACCAGTCCTAAGATGAGCAGAGCCAAAAGAGAAAGAGAAAAAGAGTCCAGATGGGGAAAAAAATGAGCAGATGTGTTGGTGAGGTTGGGATGATCCATTAGGAAAGAATTGTGTTTTGTTGCCATAAGCATAAAGGCTATTTTTCTGCATTGAAATGCACCAGTTTTTGTTATCCCAGACCTTTGTTCTTCCCTTTCAGACATCTAAGCATTTCTGAATCTGCACTCTGCTTGTCTTTGCACCATGGGGGTAATGGAAAAGAAATGGCTATTACACCTGACTGTAGCAATAGTTTCTAGAAAATACTGTACTAAAGAGCAGTTACTGATAGATTGTCTCTGAAAGGGCTCAGACTTCATCGTGCTGTTCCCAAATGATCTGTCCTGCAATTCTTACAGAGCTCCTGCCCTGAATGTGTGCACGTTTGTACATTCCCAGCAAATATTTGTGTAAGTTATAAAATAAAATTGTAATTTTATATTATATAAACCAGTGAAAAAACTGGAGAACCCATAACATTTGTGGTCTTGACTCAGTGGGAGGTACAACTGTGGTGGTTAGCGAGGGTGTCTCAGACTGTGGATTTATCTGTATGTGAAGAAGCTCCTGGAAAAAAGCATTTCCTTAAGTGTCATGTCCTTCAAGTTGACTTTTGTCAGAAAAGGAAAATTCAGTCTCAGATCAAAACCAAAGCATGTCGTTTGTAAAGACTTTTTTTCTGAACTGTCAGGCCCTCAAAGTACAAATAATGTGACAAATAATTCAAGAACAGGCAGGGTATGTTTGCATCCAGACTACCCGAATTTGCTTGAAGAGCAAACTTGACACAAACTAAGCTTCAGTTAATTCATAATTAATTAAAGGTAAAGAGTAATTTGTAAAACAAAATAATTTGGCTTCCTCAGGGCTTCTTTGCCTCCACTGATGTGTTGAAGAGCCTTTCCTGGATTGCAAAGATTGATCTTAAATGTGTACTATGTGAGAAAAAGCAGGTTCTTGAAATAGATGAATGACTGAAATTGTGCCTTGGGGCTCTCAGCTTCACTTCTCATCCCACACAGCATGTGTTAAAGAGCCTGCATGTGGGTTAGGTGCTTGTTTTCTCCCCTTTTTGGACAGTTAGTTGGCTGCGCATCATTTCATTTGGTAGGATTTAGGCACATACTGCACTTGGAAACGTGTCAGGATTGTGTAGTGAAGTCATATTTTAACCTAGGAGGACCTTGCTGAAATTAAAAGGCAGAGATAATTGTGGTGCACTGGGCACGGGAGGATGGACAGAGGGTGATGCTGCAGGTGGTCACGTAGGTGGAGGAAGAAATTGAGTTTTGACCTCTGAATCAAGTCTTCTGAGCTTATTCAGCATAGGAGAAGACAATAAAACTGCCAGGGCACCACCTCCTCCAAGGCAAAGCACCCTTTCAGATGACCCCCTTGTAGCCTGTACTCCCTGCTTTGCCCTGGAGTGATTCCTGTACTGCTTCAAGTTCCTTCAAAGACAAAAGTGCAACTGGAAAGGGGTCCAAGTTTCATGTCAGGACAGACTCCTATGGATGAGTCTCTCAGGATGCAGTTGAGCCTCTTTGGTTGATCAGCAACACTGGTTTGGCGTCACACACTTTTTGGTGCTCAGCTTGCAAATTTACTTGGGGTTTGTGCCTTAAGTGGATGGTTGTGTAAGTTCACTAAATTGGGGTTTGCTCCCTTTTGATTCAATTTTAAATGGAAGATGTAATGTTAAGGTTTCATTTCTTGCTTTAACAAGAGCTTTGCCTGTCTTCAGAACCTTATTATTTCCCTGAGTTTTTGACTATTTCCATGCATAGCAACATATTCCAACAGCTGCCCTGCTGCCAGAGCCATGTGAGTCACTCCAAGCTTGGATCACCAGGGCTTTACAGAGTGCTGAGTGTGTTCCAGTTCTCAGAGAATTACAAGGCTGGGAGTCTGAGAAGGTTCACGCTCACAGGAAAATGCAGTTCTCATGACTGGGACTTGCTGTGACCCTCCAGTGGGAGCTCAGTCTGTTTGTACTGGCTTGTTTTAAATGTGTGTGCGCAATTTCAGCTCAGTTCTGTGCAGTTACCAGTGTACACCAGTTTATGGTGTCTTGCAGTACTGGTGGCTCTTCAAAGCTAAGTTTGTGGCACCAAACCTGCTGTTGCTGAAGGTAAAACCTCATTTGAAGAGAGCAGTGCTTTCCATTTCTACTTGTAGGATAACACTCTCCTCCCTTGTTTCCAGAGAGAGCCGCTCCTGCTCTCATTAGCTGCTTGACAAGATGCTGCTCCTGGGACAGCTATAAATTAGTATAGGACATATTATAATAATGAAGAGGGCAGAGTAAGAAGGCAGAGTAAGAGAGCTTAACAGGAAGGAAATTCATTGAGAGAAACAGAATTGAGTGGGGCAATGAGTAAGACAGTTCCTAAAGAACAAAATAGTGAGTGGCATGTAGAGAATTGAGAATGAAAAAATATGAGCAGGTAAAAAAAACATGTGAGGGTTAGTTGTCAGCTCTGGGCAGATGAAATAGGTCAGTAAGAGTGAGGAGACATAAAGGAAAAAGAAGTCTTTTCTGGTGTGAGTTTAACAATCTCACTTCAAAAGAAAGTGGAATATTTTATACCCACCTTGTTCATATTTAAGGTTAGTTTGAACAGGAGCCTAGTGGTTTATTGATGCATCCATTTCGAGTGCCAAAATCCAAATCCATCCTGTAGATCAAGGGTGTAGCAGATGTGCTCAGTCTTTTGCCTTCAAGGAGTGTTCTCTGAGTGCTTGTAGAAGTTTATCTTAAATTGAACAGCTCAGTTGCTCAGTGAAATAATTAATTACTCAGATGACTTTCTCTCAGCTAAGCAGTAGAGAGGTCTACAAGCAGGGTGTCTGCAGAAATGCAACAATAGCTGTTTGTAATCCTTGATATTAAAAAAGGGAGATTATTTCCCCCAAAAAAGGTATTTGTGCTTTATCAAGCCGGGAAAAATTGCACGCAGAAAATTCAAATAGAAACAGATAAAGTATTTTCCCCTTCTCCTGGGCTGTTTGATTTATTTACTTTAAAGTAGCTAGGTTTTTAAAAACAAAGTGAAATTGTGGTTTGATGATGAGCTTGCCACTTTTCATTTTAAAATCGAATTTAAACAAAGAACTGACTCATTAAGAACCTTAAGCTGCTGTGTTTTGAAGGCAACTAAAACATCATCATCCCAGTGTGATAAGATAAAGTACCAGATGTGTGTAGGCAAACGTTCCTTGTTCCATTTTGGAACTAATTTAAAAAATATGTTATGTTAACCTTGTCTGAAGAAGCTGTAGAAGAAACGGAGAGGTTTCCCCCTCTTTATGCAGACAGGGATGTTTGACTTACACAGGTGCAATTCCCAGTTTTTGGGGTTTTTTTTCTTTGTTTCCAATGGCAGAGTTTGGCCCCTCACACACTTCCAAACAATCCAACTGCAGCATTTCCCTCCTGGCTTGGAAATGGGAATAAACTTACGTATTTCCCACTTCTCGACTGTTTTGGCATTCCTCCCCAAAAGGGAGGAAAAGCCTTATAGAGTTTCCTCTGGACCCAAAAAGCAGAAACATCTGCTGCAGCCACGCACAGCTGGGGGGAAACCACATCTCCCACTGGGGTGGGTGCCCAGAGCGGGTCTGGGGGTGGCCACAGGTGATGTGGCCCTTGGTGGGAAGGGGAGATGGCACCCTGAGGGTGCCCAGGCTGAGGGAGGAGGGGATGGGGTACCCAGGATGTGCTGGCTGGGTGAGCAAGTTGAGGGATGAGCAAGTTGAGCTCTGACAGGGCAGAAGCACTAGAGCTGAAGAGCTCCCGGTGGTGTTCCAAGGGGAAAATCCAAGGCTGGTGCTCAGTAGATAGAGCTGCTTGGCAGGGAGCGGGGCTGGGGGTGAGGAGGGGGCTGTGCACTGCCCTCCTCTCCACCCCAGGAAGGAGCTGTGGTGGTTTCAGGTGAGGTTGGGGACAAAACCCAAAGCCTTGGGGGCCAAACATCGTGTTCTCTTGGGGAAGCTGCTCACCTCCTCCTGGAGCTCCTGTGCCAGCTGCAGGAGGTGGTTGGATGGCAGAGTTGGCCTGCCAGGCAATAATAGGGCTTGAGGCACAGAAGCCCTAACACAGAATTATAGAGTAGGTTGGGTTGGAAGGGGCCTTAAAGATCATCCAGTTCTCACCTGGCTGCTGTGACCTGAGTCTATACTCCCCTCAAGCACTTTGAAGATACTGTGAATTTATTCAGGCTTACGTCTTATTTGATTATCCTTATTTTTTCCTGAAAAAGTAAACTTTAAATAGCCTGTTGAGAACACTAAACAGTCAAAAAAATATTTTTTAAGGCTTATGGGAGCATGAGAGAAAACTTGTTTTCCAAAAAGCAGATCATTGCATTGGTGTGTTCAGGTGATGCTGAACACTAAGCAGTCAGATGTTAGTGCTGCTTCCCTTTCAAGGCTCTGATGCCCAAAAAAACCACAGCAGCTCCACAAACTGCTGTGTTTCAGTGGTCCCACCAGCTGTCTGTGCCCATGCTTTCAGCTCATGGCTGGGGCAAAACAAGACAAAAACCTTTCAAACCCAAAAGGAAAAGGGTCATTTTAACCAATATTGGCTTTATAAACGCTGAGGGTTTATACAGACACAGGGGGCTCACCTGACTTGTGGGAATTTAAGCTCTGAATTTAAGCTAAGGAAACTTAGCTGAGAGAACCTCAGTCACACAAAATGCAGTTTGGAATTACTGAAATGAAAGCCATGAAGAGAGGAAAGCAGCTTGAAAGCACAAGAGTCTCAGAGCTGGTAGGTTGGGTTCCCTCCTTTGCTGAGGAGGGGAGTGATGATGCTGTCTGGTGTGGTAGAGGGGATGTCACTGTGTTTCTTTTCTCCATTCCATGTCATATGAAAGCAAGGATGGCAAATGACAGTTTTGGAGTGTTTGGGGGATAAATGCATGGAGGGCTGCAGGTGCCTGGATGACTATAAACTGCAAGAACAAGCTGACAAAGCCAGGCACCCTAAAAAACTAGGTATGCCTAGACAAGCCTCTGCTAATGAAGGTGAAACCCCATTTAGATATATCGCTTTGTGGGGCAAGAAAAGGACAAAAAAAAACCCTCATGAGATCACTGAGCCTGGATGTTGCTCCCACACACAGTATCATGTGTTCCCCACTCACAGATGACATGAGTATTAATAAGGAAAAATGAGCTTTGTTATCAAGAATTCTGCCAATATGTGATGCATTGAGCTTCAGCCAAGTGTTTGAGGTCCAAGAGAGCACACTGATAAGGAAGCCAGGTTACTAAATGACTCCAAAGACAGATGTAGGTATGAACACAGCACACGTGCGGCACTTCCCCCGTGCACTTTGATCCAGCAGATGATAATTTGTAATGGCATCACCTCAACCCCTGGTCCACCTGCAGTTTGTTAGGATGGAGGCCAACTTACATTATGGGTCAGTCACTGGCAACCCAGATGTCTGTCAAACAAACAAAATATAAATCACTTGGCACTTATCAGCAACCCTTTACCCACTAAGTGCTGCCTCGGGAGGTGCTGCCCACTCACTCCCATCCTAAACATCCAGGATGGTGATTTCTTCCCTGTCCCATTCCCCAGCAATTCCCATGGGGTTTTTTGGGGGGCTTTTTTTGCATACCAGCATTTAGAAGCACCACTCATGCCAGGGGATGCAAGGATGGGCAGGGTGCCTGCTGTTCAGGAGTGGCACTTCACCAGGCTGTGGCTGGGACAGGGAAGTGCTTTTAGGGTCGGGTGGAACAGGTAAGGGGGCCACTTCTGAGTCCTGTGCCTGGCAGCTTGGCAGGAGGAGCACTCAGACTCCTATCAGCAAGACAAGAATTTTAATTGAGAATGAAGCCACTCGAGCTCATTAATCTGGTCTTAATTCATAGCTTAAAGGTAGCCAGTTTCCATTAAAACCCAGCTGTAAATGTATGCACCGGGTTTGACCTGCTGGGTGCCTCTGGCTTTGCTTTCCATCACAGAGCTTCCTGGGGGCTAGCTACCCTCCCAGGGGAGCAGACAAGAGGGTGAGAAAAAAGATGAAATTCCCACTGAAGAGGTTTTAGCAGAGTCCTTGGTTTGGGGAAAGATTATTCTTTCCTTCCAGGGCAAGAGGCAAAGCTCTGATGCCCCAGAGCCCTCCAAGACACATGTACAGGTTTAGTGAAAGAAAAATGCCTTGGGATTCCTTGTGCTCCTGTTCTTCTGTACTCTTCCTGTTGTGATGGTGTTGTTTAGGTTCTCTTCTGCACCTCAGAAAACTAAGAAAAAGTTTCTGTAACCACACTGAGAGCTGTGTCTGTGGAGGAGAACTTTCTACCTGCCTTCATCCAGCTGGCAGCTTATCTCCATTGTAAGAGGGAACACTGAGGTGACCACTGTGCTACCCTCTGTTTATGCTGTGAAACACTGGCCTGTACTTTATTGGCAGCTTCTTTTTCCTTTCAACATTCTCATCCTCACTTCCTGGCTGAGAGACAGGCTGTCGATTGTATTTCCAAATGACCATGTTACAAATTCCTCTCTTCCTAAGGGGCAGGAGTGATGTTTCCTCTCCCTTTGCACCAACAGCAGCTCTTGAGTTGTGTGTTTAAATACAAGACACATAGATGGGACCTTTGAGACAGAGTCTGGTATGTGCCATGCACAGAATGAACAGTGATCCTCAGGTCTACTGTTCAGCTCATGGATGAGGCACCTCCAAGATATGGCACAAGACAGTTTTATGCCTTTCTGGAATGTGCTGTTTGCCAGATCTTCTGAGAGTTCATCCTGCTTGATAGTTTTTGTTCTCCCTTCACCTGGTCATGATGTAGTCCTGCTTCAAACCTGAGCAATAAGAGCAGAGCCTGTTCAGATGTGTCCATAACATTAATATGTGTCCCTCCATAACATTAATACGTGTCCCTACTGTTAGTAGTTCCTCTTCTAAAGACACTTGTTGCAAATTCTGCTTTTAGAAAACTCATGACTTGATCACTGAATGGCACTACTCACCTTCAGCAAAACAAAAAAACTCAGTGTGAAGGAAATAAGCTTTCATCACTGTTCTTTGTGGTGCTCACAGAGTTCTTTGCAGGGTTGTCCAAGCTGAGAGTTGCAAACGTTTCTCAGTGTACTGCATTTTCAACCCACTACAATTCTGTTTCTGAGCATGATTTTGTAATTTGCTATTCATATCAGAGAAAAACAAAACAAAACAAAAAATAAACAACAAAAAAACCCCCAAATAATATAATTGTGGATTCATATTAAATAATAGTCAAAAAGGACATTTTAAGGACACTAGATATATAATTCCCCAGGTTTTGGAGGCATGTAGGTAAAAGGAATCAGATAATGGGAAACAAGCATAGACTTAGTCAGGGAAACTATAGCCAAATATTATGATGACATCTCTGTCCTTCAGTCAGCGTGTGTTAAATTAAGAACAAGGGTTGATAATGTCCTTCCTGAAGGACATCTCTTCCTCCCCTGAAGCTGTAAGATATATGACACCACCAGTGATGAATTCCTGGGGCCACAGGAGAACAGAATGCCCTTGGATCCCCTGCTCTGGGAATGGGCTCCCCACCTTGTCTGTGTCATTGTCAAGGCAACTCTGAGGACTCCTCTTGGTTTTCTGCAAGGATTTAAATGATGAAAAGAAACAAAAGCAATTGCCCAACTCCAGCTGTGGATCCATATTTGACAGAGCAGAGTGTGCCTGTGTAGGGCTGTGTCCAGAACAGCACAGGTACCCATTTTACAAGGAAAGCTACTCCATCAAATGCAAATCCCAACAGATCCTGACAACCACCCGGTGGGACGTGTGCCACGGCCAAAACCAGCACCACGTGAGCTGGGAGGGCTGTTCACAACTACAGGCTGATTTCACAGAGAACTGAGTTGTCTCTTGACACCACATTTGGAAAGTAAAGGTTGGTTTTCTCTGCCAAAAGCGGTCAAAAATTCCAGCCATACTGCACCTTCCCTGCTGGCTCTGCCTTGGTGGGCACCTCCCACGTGTGGCACTTCTCAGGCAGCCCAGCAAAGCCCACAGGTTGGGTGGGAGTGGAGGAGCCTCTGGAGGGTTTGTTGTAGGGTGGGAACTGCCTTTTGCAATGTAATTATGCCTCAGTTTAGGGCACAAACAGTGGAAGACTGGAAGTCCTTTAAGGGCCCCCTATGCCAGTAAGTAGTAATGAAAGGAGCACAATCAATGATTCTGTTCAGTGACAGTCTCATCTGAAATTCCCTGCTTTAAGAAGTGGAAAAAGTAGATTATTAAAAAATAAATACCAAACCCCAATGAAAAAAAAAAAAAAAACAAAAACACAAAAAAACCCAAAACAACAACAACAACAACAACAAAAATATCAAAAAACTAAAAAACAAACCAACAAAAAAACCAACCAACCAAACAAAAAAACCCCAAACAAACAAAAAAGAAAAAAACCAAACCAAAACAAAAACCCAACCAACCAAAAAAAAAAAAAATTAAAAAACACAAGAAAAACCACCAAAAAACCCAAAACCAAACAACCAACAAAACGAAAACCCCCAAAACAACAAAAAATCCAAACCAACTCACCCCCCTCCCAAAAAAAGAAAAAAAAAAAAGAACTTAAGAAAAACAAAATAAAAGAGGGTTTTTTTAGATCTTTCAGTGAGTAAGATGTGTTAAAGAAGTGAAAGAAATCCGATTGTAAATCAAAACTATAACTGCAAAAAGGTTCAGTTCAGGTTCTTAGTGTGTTTTATTCAGTGGATTGGTTCCGTAGTTTTATTTGAAATGGTTTATCTGCCTGCAAGTGCTTTAATTGCAACTTATTGTTTCAGAAGTATTTTTGTTTGTTTCTTCCATGGTATTTTTAGCTGCCTTCAGCAGAGATGTGTAAAGACTCTGAGGCTCAGTATATGAATATACCTATAGCACACCTATTTCACATAGCAGACTAATTCAGAATGTGGTTTGGTTTTTAAGTGAGCATTTATGACCTGCTTTATGTGACTAAAGCCACGAGTTGTCAGGAGAACGGGAGGAATAAATATATCACAAGTGCTAATCTGACACATACCCTCTTTCAGGGACCTAAAGCAGAGGCAAGTCCCATCTTTGTTAAAAAGCATCACATTTTGAGTGCTAAAGAAAAATGTTACGTTCCCTTTTGGGTTATATTTAATACCCAGTGGAACTCATTGAGTGCTTGCAGAAAAGTCTGAGGGATATCCAGGTCCTTTGCAACAATCAGCTTGTCCTCTTGCTCTGCACAGGGTCGTGATTTAACGTGAGAGATTTTGGCAGCTGGGGGAGAGTCCTCTGGAAATTAAAGCAGCAGTTACTTCTCCGAAGCCTCCACTGTAGGGCTGGGCTCTGTTGTCCTCTCTGCTGGAATCTGTAGGTACTCAGCTGGCCAAAAGCAACCGGACTCCTCATTGGTTCTCTTTGCTTTTTACAGGGAAAGCTGGAGAGTGGCAGTAAACAGGGACAGAAATCAGGGAACGAAAGAGTCCCTCTGTGGGCCTGCATCTCACTAATTCACATCTGGCACTTCCAACACCCAAGAAAAAAAAAAAATCATCATTTGTGTTATAGAATGCTGAGCTGCTTCTTCAGGAGAGTACAGTTGGAGTAGCTTAGATGTTCTTCAATCCCCCCAGGTTCACAAAGGTCCTTGGGGTGTGTGGAAGGGAGCTGTGTCACTGGATTTGTTTGTTTAGCAGCAAAAATAAACTGCTATCAGTTTTTAAATGGTTACATTTATGGTGAAACAACAGAAAAAAAGGGGCCATCCCTATCGGGGTATTTATTTGTAAACCAAACCACATCTAGATCTCAATGACCTTTTCTAATTGATATGAAAGGACTTTGTTGGTGTTATAAAGAGAATCTTTGTTCCTATTTAACATTTCTGGGTGCATTATGTGAGCTTGTTGTGTGTGGTCAGGCAGCACTTTGACCCCAGGGAAACTCAGCACTTCACAAATCCTCTCTTCAGTTTTTCCAGAATTGTTGTAGAAGGCACTGCTGCAAAAGCAGCTCTTTGTGAGCTGCTTCTCAAGTACCTGTAAAATTCTCCAAGATCTAGGAAGTCTAAGATGTAACATTCCCAGGGATATTTCCACTTAGTGGTTGGCATATCTTTGTGGCAGAGGGAAGAACCTGCTGCTTGAGAGAGGGAAAACATTTTGGAGTTTGCCTGTGGACTGCCAAGTGTTGCAGTGGTTGCTCTTCTGGTTGCTCATGGTGTGTCTCCAAATGAAGTGCTGTGGAACAGTGGAACTGGGATGGTAAATGTGAGGAGTCTGTACCAGCACAGCCCATGTCAAAAACGGTCAGAGGAATCAGGTGTGCATGTGGAGAGAAAAGCTGCACTAATTTCCCAGGAGAAATGTCCTGGGCAGCAAGAGGAACTAGAGCAATGGTTTTGGAGGTGACATGGCCACGTGTAGGGAGCTGCCAGTGACTGAGTGGCAGGGAAAGGTAAGGCTGGTGATCCCCAGAGAGTGGTTTTTTTGCAAGCAGTGCTGCTGGGAACACTGGGCTGCTCCAAGTGGCTCCTGCTCCTTCTGTCAGCTCAGAGCAAGAGGAATAAAATTCTGGAAAATGCCACCTCGGGAACCTTTCTGACCAGGAGTAGGGCAAACATTAAGCAGTAAGAATCTCAGCCAGATACTTCCATCTCATTTTATTTGATCATTTTAATGATTAACCATTTCCTTGACTGACTCTTGTGACAACTTTATCTCGGGCGCTGAAGTTGTTTTTATTTTTTGAACTATTTTTACCTGTAGCACTAATGCACTCAGAATAGGGGTGGCTTTTCCCCATGTCCACTTTGTCAAATCAGCAGAGACAACAGAACCAGAAGTTTCCTTTGATAATTTATGATCACAGGATGATCTTCTCCAGCAAGAGATTAAAAGCAAGCGGGATATGATTCATGTCAGCTCATGGGCGCTTCTAAAAGTCATGGACAATGCAAAGGGTGGTTGCATTGTTGAAGTCCCAAAACTGGCAGCTGGTCTTTTTGTTTGTCCTTCTTATCAGCCTTGTCAGATTTCTCAGGAGGCCTTACTATTAGCTTCCCTCAGTCTTTATTTTTAACATTTATATTTTGATAACTAAGCTCCCTGTATGTTTTGGGAGACAGTAACTATTGCACCTGTGGCTGACCCAGCTGATGGCACTCAGAAGGCAGAACTGGGGACCTCCCTCAGAATGTTGTGTCTGTTCAGCACTTTATTTGCTCATCTGTAAAATTAAGTTTATTTTCTGGTTCACAGTAACCAAATATTATGTGTCAGGTACGTTGAGGACTTGGTTAGAAAATGTCTGTGTTCAGCAAATGCAAAAGAATTCTCTGTTCAGGGGGTTCCAGGCTGGCAGTGAAAGAAAAGATCTGAAACAGAGACTGGGGAAAAAGTTGGATTTAAGAATAAATATTATTTTTAGTATCATCCAATTTTGGTCTTGGAAGTGACAGAGACCAAGGGGTGCTTTTAATTGCCTTTTTTTTTTTTTTTTCCCCTGAATGTTTTGAGTGCCTCGTCTGGGAGAAATAAAAGGGAACTAGGAAAGGTCAATACTTGAGAAAAAAATACTTCAAGATCAGCGATGCAAAAAATTTGTTTCAAAGGGCACATTGCAATTTGGGTTTATAAATCAATTTCCATAATTTAGGTAAGAAAAATATACATATTTGAAATAAAGGGAGAACTGAGCTTTTTTTCCTGAGGCAAAGAAGTACTGCTGGTCCCTCTGAGGGAGAAATCAGTGCAGGGAAGGACATGTCTGATGGACAGTCAGGAGTGGGTGAAGGCAACACAAGTTCAAAGCAGAGTATTTTGAGGATGAAGGACAAGCAGGCAGCAAAACTGACTCTCAAAAAAACCCCTCCCTCTCCAAAAAACAAAACAAACAAACAAACCACAAAAAAACCAAACAAAAAAAAAAAAACAAAAACAAACAAACAAAACCCACACACCAAATAAAGGCTGGAAGAAAGACCAACGAGCTTGACCAGTAATACAAGAACCCAAATTCTTCCTGTTGAGAGGAAAACTCTGGCAGCAGCAGCTCAGGAGCAGAGAGGGGAACAGCAGGTGCCAAGCTGGGGTCTGACAGGTGTGGGGGCTCCTTGTCAGGAAGGCTCTGTCCCTTTGTCTTGGTGGGGTTGGTGTATTTGCTTTACAGCAGTAGCCTCCTCATGGCAGACCTTTGTGTGTGTGTAGTGGATAATCAGATGGTTGAATTTTAGTCTGGTGCCTCAGTGCACTTGAGGTGAGTTAAAAGAACTCCAAAGGGATGAGTGAAAGTGGAGAAATGCAGCTGAGACAAAGGTGCAAGAGGGCAGGAGTGAAAATCTAGTGAAAAAGCTTTTTAAAACCAAGAGAGCAGCAGATTTTGTTGCAACTGGTAAGGAGCAAATGCAGAAATCGGGGCAGCTGCTGGGGCTGTCAAACAAGGAATTTCTGGACAAGGAATTGATTGTTCCCCTCAGCAGGACTGTTGGGATGTTAATCTGTCCAGTGGTGAATTTGGCAATACAGCAGATGCCACAAAGGTGTGAATTCTTCTGTTTTCTCCCAACACTCAGATCAGCCCTGGGAATTCATGTCTGGCTTTCCCCAAGAGCAACATCTTTGATAACAGAAAAACAAAGCATCCCTTAAGGAGTGGTTGCTCAGAGAGATAAAGATGCACTAGAGGTATAAGATTTTCTAGCAACAAAAGTGTTTATTCACCAGTTGAATTACCAGTCTGCAGTAATTTGGATGGCTTGACAAGTGTGATTTCTTCTTTGCAACGAAGTTAAAAACTGCAAACCCCCATGTGCTACATGAAAATTTATATCTTTGGCAAGCAAAGGACGTTTTCATTGCTGACTCTGTTCATTTTCAAAAATTAACACTTGACAAAGAAGACAAATTTTATTCTTACTGAGATAAAGAATGACTGAGTTTATTCCTCTGACCTCTGTATAATTCATAACCCAAGCTATAGCTGATCCTGACTCATATAAACTACAGGAACTGCTGTTGCACCATGTAGGGGCGGGGGAAATCTATGCAAAAAACTTTAAGTGGCCCCAGCAAACTGGTACCAAATTATACAACATTTAGTTGTCTTTGGGTTTGGTTTCGGTGTTGTAACTATTGCTGGACACCTGGATTTCTATCCTGTTCCTTCTATTCCAATTTTGTCTCTGAAGCCTTGCGTTATTTGAGAGTAGACCAGAATGAATGATGTTTGTTTACCATATAAAGTCACATCCTTTGCTTGCAAAATCAGTCATTTTCAAGCCCAAGAGCAATTTACACAGAATTTTACAGTTTTATTGGTCTCCTATGGTGAGATGTAATTTCAGAAACAGACAAGCCCTCAAGAAAACATGAATTTTCTAATGTCTCTTTCTCTCTAGTACTAAGTAGTCAGTTGGGGAAGGAGGAAGGAAAGGAGGAAATAAGAAGCTGATATTAATCCAAGCAGATGATTTTGCCAAAACTACCCATGAGACATCAGCAACTTTTTCTTGAGAGGTGAAGCAATCTTTCTTTGTGATATTTCAACAACTTTTTTTTTTTATTTTGCAAAGGAAATGCTTTTCAAATTCTACTGTGCATGATAGCCCTGAAAATAATGTGTCCCAGTTCCTAAAAAGTAGGAAATAGAACACAGAGGCTGGGAAAAATCAACATGTCACTTATTTTCAAGCACAAGTCGTAGGGCTATTAATTCAAAAAAATTCCCAAGGTAAACTCCAAATTCAAAGAAACTGAGTGTTGAATGCACCATCCTCTGTTGTTGGAGAAACCTTTTGGAGAGCAAGTGTTAAATCTATTTTACTTGCCCAAACATAGGAAGGGATCTCTATTTCTTTGGACCTGAAGTTGTTGAAAGGCACCAGAGTTAAAAACAAATTTAGTGTGTGCTGGGACAACAAGAGCCCTGCAGAAAGGGAGACAATTTATTAAGGTGAGACCATTGAAACAGCAATGAAAGGTTTTGTTGTCTGCACTGGAAGGGGATATTTAGCTCTGTTCAGAAGGGTGGAGGGATAACTGAGAATTGGATGGATCTAAGAGGAAGGAAAAGACTTCATGCTGTGTATTTTGGGACAGACTGACAAGTCCAACAACAACATCAGAGTGCAAGAGTTTGGTGCTTTAGGAAGAGGGGGAAAGCAGGGCAGAACCAAGCTGAGAGAGCACCAGGAGACAGCAGAAGACCGCAGAGCTGGGGAGAGTCCATCACCTATAGTCGTGTCACCAGCAGGGGGGACCACAAAATCCATGGGAACTTGCACTGCCAGAGGATGAAGGAGTGGGAAAAGCCCAAAGCTCCTGGTGCAAGGGGGTATCAAGGGGAAAATAAACATGATTCAGGAGGAAGGCTGATGGAGAGAGAGCTTCTCGACAGGGTCACTTGGAAGCTCCTGCTTTTTAATGGGGCTTGTCAGCATGGACAAAATGTTATGGGGGAAAAAAAAAAGTGTGGTTTGGGCCAAAAATTAGAGGAACCCCAGAGAGAGAGAGAGATCCCAGAGTATTTCATAGGAAATGCTGCCTTAGGATGTGGGAGGATGAGAGAACAGGAAACCAGCGTGGTATCAGCTATTGCAGTGTGTGTGTAAGCTTAAAGTTTATTGGGAAAAACTGAAAAAAACCCCACTACCAAACAAAAACAAAACAAAAACTAAAAAAAAAAACTAAACAAAGAAAACCCAAACAAACAAACAAAAACCCAAACCAAACTAAAACCAACAAAAACCCAACAAAAAACAAAAACCCAAACAAAAAAAAAAAAAACAAACAAAACCAAAACAAAAACCAAAAACAAACCAAAAAAAACCCAAAAAAAAAAACAAAACAAAAAAAAAAAACACACACACAAAAAAAAAACACAAAACAAAACAAACAAAAGAAAACCCCCCCTGCCCAAAACCCAATTATTTGAGTAAGCACAAAACCATTGAAGATAAGAATACTTCTGTCTTGTTGCCTTCTTATCTGGGGCTCAAGAGCATGTGAGTCTTAAGCAGCTTTTGGTTAATTTTCCTAGGTTTATATAGTATTACGAGACTTTTCAGACTTTGTTTTCTTCTTTACCTTACTAAACAAATCAGTTTTAAAATGTCCTATTTTTAATGGCAAAATGGCAAAATAAACGTGCCATAGCAGAAATACTTGTTAGCACTCGGGGGAAAAAAGCCAAAGGGGTTGTAAAGATGACTAAATTTAGGATTAGAAATGAACATTTAGTAATTTCTGGGTTTTGTAAACAGCCTGACCCAATTTATCAGTCAAATGTCCAGAAAAAAACTATAGTTGAAGCATATAGCATTTAAAAACCTCTCTTTGGGTTTGTTTATTCAATTTCTAAATATGTTTATTATCTCTTCACTATTATATCTGTGCTACCGTGTATAGATGCTCAAATTGCTGAGGGAAATTGTTCTTATTGTAAAAGAAATGTGTTTTTGCCATCAGAAAAATCTCACCTGAATCCACCTCAGTGCCACTAATCAAATTCAATGGAAGTAACTGAAAGGTGGAGGATAATCCATTAGTTTCTCTTACAAGAGAATTGGAGTGTCTGTTCTCACTGAGATGCTCTGAAGACTTAAAAACACACCCATATTTTATTTGGAAACCTGGACAAAGTGAGGCAGCTCCACATTAAGAATACTAATTCTTTTTTTTTTCTTTTGTCCTCTATTTGCTGCTGTTTAATGTAACTTCCAAATCATGCTCAAGTGGCAGAATGAAGGTAAATCCTATAATGCCTGCAGAACTATTATGGATGATTTTCCTCCCCATAATTGTTTGGCACTGGGGTTCTCAAACTGTCCAGGGCTGGTGCAGGAAACACAATGATTTGAAACATTTTTAGGTCTTTAAATTTAAAATTGATTTGGATGTGTAAGAACCACATACCTTCAAAGTGGAATTGTATGTGCAGCTTCAGATGTACTTCAGCCAAGGAAATAAAAGGGGAAAATGATAAAATTGAAGTTACACTTAAGAGAATCTCTTCTGAGAAACAGTTTAAACACTGAACATTAAAACAATTATTTTTTGGTGTATCTTCAGCCTCAAAAGGGGACTGTTGCTGCCTTCTGGAATTCAAGAAACTCAGAGTCAGGAACATATTAGTATTTTACCCCATAATTCAGTAGGCTTGTTTTTCACCCCTTTTTTGACTCTTTTAGAAAACCAGGAAAATTTTGTTGTCCGTGTTGAAAAGGGGTTGACAAGAGGGTCTCAATGAAAAAGTGGAAAGTTGAGATCGAAATAATTGTATCGAAATAGGAAGATCTGAGGGAACTCAGTTTTGTGGTTTTTAGTGTGTAAAGCCTGTTGTGGAAAATGTTGGCCAAATTACTCTTTACTGAAAAATTGTCCAGAGGGTATCTAGTAGTAGAAGTAGTGGCAATGTCAGGTTGAAATATTTCTGCAAGTTACTTAAATATCTACACCACAGCATCTTTAGAAACGTCAGCCTTAAAAAAACGTGTTGTATTGCAAATGAAATCAACTAGTTCTGTAAATAAATAGCTTAAAACATTAAGTAATTGGAATAAACAAGCTGTTTGAAATAATAGAGCTACATTTGCAAACACAAGGGTGGAAAATGAACTTTCCTACCCTTCCTCATGCCTCCCCTTTGCATCCAAGCCTTTCAAAAACTGCATTGGCTTTAGGTGTGTCCAGTATATTGGACAGGCTTTATCTGAAATGCTGAAGCCTGCTTTTTCCTTCAGTATATTCTGCATTAGGAGAAAATGAGAAATCTTAGTTCATTTTCTCTCAGCTCCATCTTTGTTGCATGAAATTATTTGGATGAAATCAGCGATTACATCCAACTCTATACTGAGGTGCAGAATACCTGTGCTGGGTTCTCTCAGTGTTGTAATTACCTATTTTCATCCTCCTCCCTTAATTGGCAGTGAGGGTTGATCTTTGCTCTGGGCCACTCAAGATGATTTGGTGCATAGGCCATCTATATTTTTTTCCTTTTGGTATGTTTAAATTCAATTTATTTGATCGCCAGTCTCAATTGCTTCAATGATCTCATCGTCCCTGAGGTGATTTCCCTTTTTTTTTATTTTCCTTAAGTAAATTTTCAGTATGTGGAATGACAGGAAACAAAGGTCTGGAACAAGCAAATTAGCCTGAGATCGTTCTCCCGGTCACGCAGCTTTGTCCTCCTGCATCTTCTGAAGTGTGAGCCTGTATTTCTGCTCCATAATGATTCTTCAAGTTAATTTTGCCTTCTGTTAAATATTTTAGCAAGACCAGTATTGTGCTTTTTTTTTTTTTTCCCCCTATCCTAACCTACTGCCCCTTTCACTCCATTCAGCTCCTGGATTTCCCAGGTGGCTCAGTAGCTGGATTTACACCGTGCTTGGTTGTCCCCAGCCCTGATGGAAGCAACCATCCTGTCCCTACTCTCTGAAATCATGGGAATGGTTTCACTTCCCTCTTTTCATGGCCATATCACAGTTTACTCTTCCAGAGCAAAAGGGCAAAAGGGGAAAGACAGCAGTAAATATTGCTGACCTTCACTTTTGTGAACTCAAGGTTAGGCTGGTACAAAAATAAATTTACAGGCTTTAAATGTTACAGAAGTTCAGGCTCTGCCAGGTAAAGAGTAACCATCAGAAAGAAACCCTCCTAACTTGTCATAACTGAGAATATTAAGTTCTTGATGTACTTTTACTGCATTAAATATACAAGTTTACCACTTTTCCAGCAGAATAACTGGATGGTCCACTCTGATCCATAGACTAGAAGGGAACATGGAAATTATTGGGGTGGGGAAGGGTATTTGGAGATAGCTGCGGTGCCTGCTTGCTTGAGTATAAAAACTGTGTATTGCATTTTCCTTATTCCATCCCAACCCAATTTGCAGTAGGAGATAAAGGTTTGTTGATACAATCACCAATTTGAGGCAGTGCAGCCCAGCAGGACCCTCAGGCCATAGGATTCATTCTTCCCCTTCTCCCCTTTACATCAAATCCTTGGCATGGCATTGGGCATTGAGCGTGCTGGGTTTGGCTTCTCTGGGATCACGGGAATCTTGCAGACACTGCTGACATTTAAATATCAGCCAGAGGGGGATTGGGATTTTATTTTCAGCTCCTTTGGCCAAGATGTGAGAGTCACCCCATGCTCATCAGGATAATGCAACTTACTGCAAGACCCTTTCAGGCAAAAATTCCCATCCTCTTCTGATCCTGCTCCCACCTCTCCCCAGTGAGTCCATTTAAATGCATTCTGCTTTACAGAGGAAATCAGAGTTGCTAACTCTAATTACAGTCATGAATTCTGCAATAAACCACAATAAGCTTGGATATACTGGAGTAAGAATTCCTTCACCAGTCTTGTAAATGTTAAAGACTTCCAATGGAGCCTCTTCTTATTTATTCTTTTTTTTCACATTTTACATTTTTTTCAATATATATATATTTTTCAAAGTTCAGAGAAACAATTTATAATTTTTTCCACATATCAGCAGCCCCACTCTGAGGGTATCTTGTTGTAGCTTGTGCCATCTATGCCTTTTCTGACTCTGTGTAACTTGAACAGGAGGTTTCTGTAAGGGTTCTACCGTGTGAATTCTGAACCAACATATCAAAATAGAAAGACAGGGAGCTACTGGAGAGGGTCCAGCACAGGCCATGAAGATGATGAGGGGTCTGGAACACCTCTCTTTCGAGGGGAGACTAAGGGAGCTGGGGTTACTTAGTCTGGAGCAGAGAAGACTGAGAAGGGATCCCGTTAATAAATATATAAATGTCTCAAAAATGGATGTCAGAGGGTGGTGCCAGGGTCAGGATGAGGAGCAATGGTCATAAACAAAGACACAAGAAATTCCACCTCCCCATGAGGCAGAACTTCCTTCCATGGAGGTGGCAGAGCATTGGAACAGCCGCCCAGGTAGGGTGTGGAGTCTCCCTGCCTGGAGACTTTCCAAACCCACCTGGGCACGTCCCTGTGTCACCCGCTCTGGGTGACCCTGCCTGGGCAGGGGGGTTGGACTGGGTGATATCCAGAGGGCCCTTCCAACCCTAACTATTCCATGATTCTATGCTATTGTATTCCCAGCTGGCAGGGACAGAAGAGAATAGAAAATGATTTTTCAGTCACTGAAGGTAAAGTTTAAAACAGCTACAAAGCAGTATTTAGAATTGGGGAAACTGCAAACAGTACGAATAAATCTCATTTATTTGGTTTGTTATATATTCATTACTTTTTTAGCACTAATGACACCATCACCCTGTATTTTATCCTTTATTCATCATTCAAGTTTTTTAGGGGAAAAGTGGATACTTTCAGTGCCTTTTCTAGTTGAGCTCCATGATACTAAGACAAACCAAATGTTATAAAGTGAGTGCAAATCCATTTGCTTGAGGTAAGAGCCACAGAGGTGTCTTCTGGGACTCTCTTGCAGTGACTCTTCTGGATCCACAACCTTTCCTCCTTTTTCTTTCCCCTGTAGGATGCACAAGCTGATCCTGACATTTTGGGGTATTTTTCCTTATCCATGTTGCCATTCCACGAAGAGCACAGAGTCAGAGGCTGTTACACAGTGCTGTGGGAAGGAATGATTCTTGAGGAATGTCCCAATGTCTTTTTGAGGCCCTTTGCTCTGTTTGGAGCCTCCTAAACTGTGGTTAATCTCAGTCCATGCTGACCCCTCTAGAGCTGCCCTGGGCCACTTCCTGATGCTGTGCTGAAGTCCAGCTGAGACAAAGTCACTCGTTTCCCTCTTAGAAAATCCGTCTTTTTTTGCCACCTGCCTGGGTATCTTCAGTTTTGGAGCTTAAAACCACCTAGTGAAGAGCTGAGCAGCATGCTGACCCCAGGAAGAGTGGGGACAGAATGCCAGGGAAGTGATGCAGGGGCTTGGGTTTTATCCCTGTTGGGGAATGAGTGGAATTTGGAGCTCAGGCAAATGAGAAAGGGGAATCTCATCATTTCCTCCATCACTCGTAAGTGGATTCACACCACATAAAAGGCTTTGAATGAAAGGGCTCTTCATCAGTTTTCGGTTTGAAATTGTGGCTCATACAAGTACTCCAAGGCTATTAGTTTTCAAGGTGAGATAAGTAGTCTTTTGTGAACTGGGCCATGTCTCTTTATCTTAAAAAAAAAAAAAAAAAAGAAACAATCAACTTTACTGTGATTTCAATTTTTCAAAATCCAATTTCACTGTGTGCTGTGATTTAGACAAATTTCATTCAGATGGTACATGGTCTAAAAATATGTTTCAGTGTGATGAAATATTGTAACTGTGTAGGGTGACCAATAACTCCACCTACAGAGGACAGGCCAAAAGCTCTGCAGTTCCACCTCCCAGCACTGAGTTTCCTGAGGTGCTCTGTCACATCCCCTCCTCTCCTGCTGCAGACAAAGGGGAATGAGAGCACATTTCTGAAGAATGAACATTTCCTCTATTTAATATCCATTTTTTTTGGGTGATCAGCACAAAAAGAATTGAAGAGCTTCAATCTTAATGAATGATATGTATTTTTCTGGTCCTTATTGGGGAACTTGCTGGAGTGGGAGTATCTAGTCAGAAAGAAGGAAAGCAGTGCCTTGGTACAGTTTAATCATCAAGGTCTGACAATGATCATCTTGGACCTTCATGCTGTGACTGGAAGAGAGGGAGTCCCTGGCCAAATGAGTCCTCTCCTGTACCTACTACCATATGGAAGTGCTTTTCAAGAAACTGTTCCTTGAGGATTTAGAAAGCAGAGGAAATGGTTTCCATGATTGTTTTAGGACTTCATAGGGATGGGGATAAATCCTTTGCCTCACCCACAACTGACAGCCAGTGCAGGAGACCCATCCCGACAGGAAATTCAAATTTTCTGCTGGGTATCAACGTCATCCCTACTTAACTCTGGAAAGTGGGGTTAAAGGACAAGCTGTGGTTCAAGTCTATGGCAACTGAAAGCATTATTGCCTGAGATGCTGCTGTGAAGAGCTGAGGCTTTCTAGGCACAAAGCCAACGTTTCTTCCCACTTATTTAACAAACTGGACTCCAGAGAGGTTAATAATTTCAAGTGACAGATTATAGTGGTGAGGATATTAGGTGGGTATGTTTTAAGTAGTTGTAGAGGGTATTCTTTTCTTCCTAAAAAAACCCAAACTTTTGCAGGCCCAGATTTAAATTCCCAGAGTTTTAATCCAAAAGGGGCTACTACATCAGTTTGATTGAACTCCTGTTTTCCGCAGACTGTTGCACTTCACACAGTTCACTGTGTTGAGCCCAGTGACTTGTGTTGGCACAACACACAATCTCCAGACAGGCATAAACTTGTAGCTTGAGTTTCTTGCACCTGTCCCTCAGTGCTGTGTCCTAATGTGTACATACTGTGTTACATTATGTACTTTTGAATCAGTTGATCTCATTTGTTTTCAGTGAAATTGGTTTTAATTGCCACCTATTGCCTTTACTAACTGGATTAAATAATCCTTAATGTTAAATTTCCCTACCCAAGTCCTTTTAAGTTTTTATAGCGATAAGCAAACTGACATCTCCAAATATTGTGCAATGGCCAACTGCTCTTAACTTATTTTTTAGCTCTTAATTTGTACCCTAAAATTCAACATCTATTAAGCCCTTAAGGACTTCATCAAGAATCCAGATCATCTCTTGTCTCAACTACAGCCGTGTTATCAGCTGTGCTCACATTTAAACTAAGCCATTGATGAGACTTGAACACCTAGTTCCCTAGAAATTCCTAATTAACCAAAGTGTTCATAAGTGATTAATTGCTTACTTTCTTTTTTTTGGACTTCAGAAGCAGACAAGCAGACCTTACTTAACATTTGCTTTGTTATTATGTGCCACTAATTGGGAGGTCTGTAGAACAGAGTAAAAAAAAAAATCATCTCACTAAAGTCTAATTCAAACATATCAGTTACTTTAATTGTCTAAACTTGTTACCTGTTAAAGATGGCATTGTGATTATTGGATACCTCTTGTCTCTCATAGGATTATATTCCTTAAAAGCATGGCTTTCAAATCCCATTTTTCTCTTTTCTTTTTTTTTTTTCCTCCTCAAATTTGTCTGCCTTACCATTATATGCATTATCTTGTGAGCCTTTCTCATGAGCAGATTACAAGCACCCACTCTCCATTCCTTTGAAATATACCTGGCTTTCCAATTTTTAGAAGTAATAGCAAGCCAGAGATCTCTTCAAAGCTTCTAGGATTTTGAGTAAAACTAACCATCACTCCTGGAGTTAAACTTTTCTTAATGCCTAATTCCCAGTGGATATTGTCTAATGACACCGTTCTCCATTACTAATGGACTGGAAAGCACTTCATTGCCTTCAAAGGGTATGATTATGTCATTCTAGCTCCTTCTAACCCAAGAATTGGAATATCTGTTAAATGTCTCTGCACTGGTACTTACTGGGACTAAATGGGTGTCGTGCAAGATGGAGCTGCTCTACCACTTTCCAGCTAATTCTCCCCTTTACTAATTTTCGGTGCCTCACAGTCTGGGATTCCCATAAATGAGTCATTTTACAAGAGCCATTTGACCTGAGTTGCATTTGCTGGTTTTAAGTACGTATTTCTCCCGTAACCTTCTACATCTCACAAGCAAACCACCCCAACCACCCCCCCTCCCCTGACACAAAATTACAGACACATTCTCTTCAGACGGGCTCCTTTGCCAGAGAATTTGCAATGCTGCTAAAGAATTGGGCCGAAGAGGCAAATCCTCAGAAGCGTTGTTGGGTCACTGGAAGGCTGGAGTAACTTCTTGAGTGACTTCCCTTCGTTCCCTCAGCACCTCATCCCTGCCTGCAGGTTGTGCCCTGTAGGCAGAGGAGCCAGAAGATGCAAGGGAGAGGTGTTTCTGCCTCAGAGGAATTATTTGTTATCTTGTGAGATGAGTCTGCACTTCACCCAAGTACCACACGGGGAGTAATTCTGACATTGCAGAGTCAAAGAGGAGTCCCACTTGCCTCTTGTTTTTAGTCTGCAGCAGAATGCTGACATTGCTCCATAATTATCCAAGCTGATTTATCAGCCACTTGTTTCCAAAGGAAAAGGCCAGTTAGGAATTCAGAGGCTGTGGCTCTGCCTGTGTTCAAGTGGGAGACGTTTGGGGTCTGCACTGCTGGCCCTTTGTTCGTGCAGACCCCCTGTGTGTGGCACCTGCACAGCCACATCCATGGGCAGAGGTGCCAGGGAGGGACCTGCACTTACTGTGTGTCCAGGTTTTAGTAGCCAGGATCAGTTTGGCACTGGGTGGGTGTGGATTCTAAACCCTCTGTGTTATTTATTTCTCACGAACTGCTCACCACGGACCATTGGCAGCAGCTGCCCAGGGCACACCTGACCCCTCAGGCTACAAGATGGGTGTTTAGAAACCCCTGGGAGATAAGGAAGTTCTCCTGCTTCCACACCCACCTGAGGGGTCATGTCTGCTCAGGGGCCATCAGGGATGCCAAAAATATGCCATTGTTCCCCTCACAGAGTAAATCACCCCTTGTGAAACTCCCCACCCTGGGGGAGGGACTGGACGTTCCCATCAGAGCCCAAGGTTTGGGATTTTGGAACTGGGAGTTCTCATCAGATCCAGAGGAGGACCAGAGCCTCAATCAGACTGAGACTGCCACCAGACTGCAACCATCATTGTCACCAGCAGGTTTCTCGTTTTCTTTTTGCTCTGCACTCAGGGGGCCCACGTGGTGGTCAGCACAGGGGTTGGTGAGCGCCATTCTTCTCGTGCCCCACTGGGCTGGGCTGCACATCTGGTGTTTTTTGTGGCACAAACAAATTTTCCTTCTGCCTCAGTGTATTTTGTGATCTTTTCTTAAATTGTTGTTCTGACTTGCAATCCCATTCTGAGTTGGATTAATTTCTTCTGCTGGGTTTGACTCTAAACCAGCACACTGTGCTGCCAAAAATGAGCTGGGCATTGTGTCTGTCTCTGAAACATCTACTTGGAGTGATGCTGCAGCAGCTGTGATGATCTGCTAGCAGACAGAGCACTTCACTATCCCGTTGTACAAAAGGACCTTTGTGGAGAATGATAAATGACCTAAATTAAGCCACAATTGTCAAGTACCTAATTTGAGTCTTGCCCATACTTTCCTCAAGACTCCTTGCACCTGCCGCTGGTGGAAAACAACTGGCATTCCCCAGTCTGTTGTGCAAGGTTGTGCTCTCAACACTTTACTTGTCAAACAGCACCTTAAGTACTGGCAGAAGAAATTAGAATGTTGGCTTTTTGGTCCCCTTTGGCATTCCACTTCCTTGTCTGCACCTGGCAGTAACTCAGAAAATAACTTGTGTCTGGGGGGAGGGGAAAAAAAAAGTCTACCTTGGTCCAGAGTTCTTGTGATTAAAAGTGTTTTCTTTACTGAGGTCTCTAAAATTATTTTGGGGTTGTCTATATCTCGAAATAGCAAGGAATAGTTAACCACTTGTCGAGATGATGAACCTGTAGCACAGTAGATTTTTAAATAAATTACGGTGATGTGGTTTCCTTAATAGGAGAGCTTTTAACTGCTGTTCTGGTCTAGCATGTTTTGTGCATGAGAAAGGAGTAGGAGTCAGGGACAATACATTACCCCATGTTATCTCATCTGTGCTTTTTAAGAGGAATGGGATTCTGGCTGTGTGCAGCGTTGTATTGCCCTTAGTGAAAATTTTGGAATACAGACATGTTTTATTAGTTCATCTATAATTTTTATTGTAGTCCTGCATTTAAATAAATAGAGAAAACATCTTGTTTTTTAAGGAGAAAATCCTTAACCTGGTAAAATTAGGACAATTGTTTTCACAAAGAGAAACTGAGCTCTGCATTGCCATCCAGCAATTATAAAATTAGACATTGATACTATTAATAAAACTGTCAATTACCAGTTTTGGGAACTGTCTTTAGAATGATTAAAGAAGTCAGTTAACTGAAGTTCTCTAATGAGGACTGTACCATTCTTTCTATGTTACTCTGACTGACTTCTATCTTTTTTTATGGTTACACATTGCCTGAGATTATATGAATATTCTTTAATAATTATATTGCCAACCTCAGAGGTTTTTTAAAATGTCTTTGTCATTTGGTCTCTTGGACTAGTATATTCATATTGAAAGAAATCCAACTCCCCCTCAATCCAGCCTTCTAACCTATAAATTTGGAGATCTTTCTCTGCATTAGCCCTTCAGAGATAGCTTTTATTTCTCCATGAACTCAAATGAGGTCACAGTCATAGGCTGTTATAAGTCACGGTGCTCTTCTCCAATTTTCACTCCACACAGTGTGATTTCTTTAACCACAGTCTAACATGAAAAATGAAAACAACCGTATGAAGAAATTAAAACACAACCTCAGAAGTCAGCAGGTTATCACCTTGCACAGCAAAGCCCCTGTCTGACAGCCATCAGGGTGACATGGTCCAACATACATTGCTCAACTTCCTTCCTGGTAGCCACCAGGAAAATAAAGACATTTCAGTGTGTCCTGCTTTAAAATACCAACACCCCGCCCTCCTCTCCCCCAAAACCCCTCTTCCAAGTCCTTGGTGTCCTATGAAAAAGTCTCTATAGTGTGGTAGAAAGGCAGACAGCAGTAACAAGAGTGCCTGGGACCTCTTAGGTGGGTTTTGTCAGGTAAGGGGTTTCTCTGAAGGGCTGGTGTGCTCATGAGAAATCACACAACCCGGAGGAGAACTGCCTTCATTGGTAACTCTGTTCATTTGCTTTACATTCTGAATGCTCCTGAGTACATAACTACAGTCCTGGTTTGAGGAGCACCCTGGTGTTTGTGTGTGCAAAAGATCTTTTTCACCCTGTAAAATGAAAAGCTGAAGCCTTACAGGAAAATCCTACACTGTGTTTTTAGCTGAAAAGGAACTATGTGCTGAAGTATTTTTTTAGGCTCTTTTGACACTTCTACTGATGAGAGAAGTCTGAGTTCACCAGTGCACTTACCTGTGTGTCCAAGCCCTGTGGGAGCCAACTGGGCTTTATGCTCTGAGGTGGGGCTGCAATTCCTACAGGGGAAGGGTTCCAGGATGTGATATTCCTATTTACAGCTAAGGTTAACAGCAGGATTTAGTCTGCTCCCTCTGTGATTTTAATGCTTGTTTATTCAATATACAAAGGCAAGGCACCAGATTCTCAGATTTGAGCCAACACAGAAAGCACCAAGGACAAGCTCACACAGGGTTTTCTTTCTAAAAATCCCAAGGCTTTTTCAGGAGGGAATCCACCTTCCTGCAAAGGAGGAAAAGGGAAATTACTTGCCCCCAGGAACCAGTGGCAAAGAAAGCATGTGGGAAGTGGGCTCCTGCATGTCCTTATTTCAGAGTAAACATTTGTTTGCATTTGGGAGCAACTGCATTGGGAATTTTTTGGCTTCTCTCTGAGGACTTGTTCATTGCAGTGGGGGCAGTTCCTGTATTGTGGATTTAGGACAGTCATTTACACGTTTTTGGCAACTTGAAGGGAGAATTGCCTTTGTCCTGCACCACTCCATCCCAACAGGGTACCTTGGGCAAGATCAGCTCCTGCGGCCACCCAGCCCCTGCCTGGCACGTGCCACAGGACTTTGGCATTCCCACTTGGATGCTTTTATGTCCCCTCCTAAGGATGCAGCTGTCTGGGCAGTGCTCTCAGCTTCCTTGGGTCAGGATCAGGTAGTGCTGAGGGAAGTTCTCTCCCATCCCAGAGGAAACCTCAGCCTCACCAGCTGTGTGTTGCAGCTCACTGGGAGGAAAAGGCCAATCTAGACCAGACTGGGAAATAGGACTAGGATTAAAACTGACCTGGGAAAAAAAGAGAGACATTTTTAGGCTGCATCAGATGCTCAGACCACTCTGCCAGGTGTCCTGGTTAGAGTAGCCAGGATCAGTTTGGCACTGGGTGGGTGTGGATTCTAAACCCTCCATGTGATTTATTTCTCATGAACTGCCCACCATGGACCATTGGCAGCAGCTGCCCAGGGCACACCCCACCCCTCAGGGCACAGGGGGGTGTTTAGGAACTTTTGGGAGATAAGGAAGTTTTCCTGTCTTCACACCTCTGGCTTAGGTGTGATAACTCCCCTCCAGGGAGCCACCAGCACCTTCACACCCACCTGAGGGGTCATGTCTGCTCATGGGCCATCAGGGATGCCAAAAATATGCCATTGTTCACCTCACAGAGTAAATCACCCACTGTGAAACTCCCCACCCTGGGGGAGGGACTGGGCGTTCCCATCTGAGCCCAAGCAGAGATAAGTTGGGGTTTTGGGACTGGGGGCTCTCATCAGATCTGGAGGAGGAGAAGAGCCTCGACCAGTCTGAGACTGCCACCGGACTGCAACCATCATTTTCACCAGCAGGTTTCTTCCTTTTTTCTTGGTTTGGACTCAGGGGGGCCACGTGGTGCTCAGCACAGGGGTTGGTGAGCTCCATCCTGCTCGTGCCCCACTGGGCTGGGCTGCACATCTGGTGTTTTTGTGGCACAAACGAATATTTTCCTTCTGTCTCAGTGTATTTTGATCTTGTGTTAAATTGTTATTCTGACTTGCAATCCCATTCCAAGTTGGATCCATTTCTCCTGCTGGTTTAACTCCTACAGAAATGTGTCACCATTTCTGAGGAGGTGGCTGTGCCCATTGTCACAAAGCGGTAGGGGGGAGGACAATGCTTTTGCCAGGGGCAGTGTTGGATTTAACTAAAGCACACATGAAAATGTCATTTGCTCCATCATCCTGTATTCCCCACTCTGTTTCTTGGTAAACATTGTTGTTGCCTCATCCATTACTGAAATAATGGATTTTCAGGACTGGATTTTCAGCCATCAGATTTGGAGATTGGCAGTCCCCTGTACTTTGGAGCTCTGTTATTATGTGGTAATCTATTTTTGAGTGTTGCATTTTCTTTTTGGTTGAGTGGAGGTTGGTAAAGTGCTAGTCCGTGGGTTGTGCTTCAATTGAGCTTGAAAACGTGGCTACTAAAGACTTAAATCCAAGCAAAAATGAGGAACCAGAAGCATAACTTTCAAAAATCAGGCTCTTTCGAATTATTTTTGAGTCATTTCTTCCATTTCCTCATTAATATCTATATCTTTCCCTCCCCTTTTTCTCCTGCATACCTTTTCAGTGAAGTAAAAGATTACAGTTGTGAGCAATAAAAGAAAAATATGGGGATCTGAAATGAGTTTAATTTTTCAGGCTCTTATGTTTATTTATTTATGTTTATATTTTCAGGCATGACAATGTGAGGGCCCACTAGCATGCTGCTCAGGGCACCACACTCCAGGCACTAGGGACACATCCCACCCCTGGGACAATGATAATGTTGGGTTTATAAAAATGACTAAAAGGTAAAGATTAAAATGAAACATGAAACTACTTTTGGCTTTCTCCTGAGGATCTGGATCCATAGAGGCCTTCAGTGGCTGTGGAGGTCCATCGTGAAATAGGGGGGGGAAAAAAAATCTGTAAACCAAATATTTGTCATTTTGGTTCCATGAGGTAAAATGTTGTAAACTCACCACGTTGCCTTTGATTCTTGCCAGAGGTCCAACCAAATCATGCCATTTGGAAAAATCCAAGTGTCTGGGAGCATGATGTCTGTGCAAACCAAATGCCAAACCTGTGTGCTGGAGTGTTCCCGATCCACATTTCTGGATCCACAAACAAGTATCTGAGCCAAAGGTTCTCAAGTACCAGCCTGATGGAGACCTGAAATGCTGCTATTTGCTTACCTAGCTAATGTGGACTAATCAATACTCCTTGAGGAGTGGATATTTGAAGACAGTAATTCACACTTAGCAGTGGTGAAGGAATTAATTGAGCAATTTTTGGTAATGGAAACGTTATGGGAAACTGCAGGCTGTTTACAGAGTAGAATGCACTAGTTG
The DNA here is from genome assembly GCA_013399695.1 of Formicarius rufipectus. NCBI lineage: Eukaryota > Metazoa > Chordata > Aves > Passeriformes > Formicariidae > Formicarius > Formicarius rufipectus. Next base: position 321,488 of record VXAU01005178.1, read on the forward strand.
CCTTTTCCTGCATGAATTAGTTTCTCTGTCACAAGAAATTCTATTGTAAGGGGTCTAACACAGTGTATAACACAGAATTGCCATCGACCCTCACACACAACACCTATATAATACCCTGAGATGTTGAGAGGTATTTACAGGGTACAAATTAGTTGCCAATAGTCAAAATTCCTTAATTTGTCACGTGCTTTCCTTTTAACACTATAAATGTACCCTTTTCCTAACTAAATTCTGATAGCTCCAGACTTCTGGGGTTTGAAGTTGTATATAGGAATAGTCCCACTGTCCTCCCTCCCTTCTCCCACCACTGCTAATTATAAGTCTTCAAAGGTAATCAATCATCTTTAGCAGTCAATAGTTCTTAAATGGGAGTTTGATTTTACTTCTTGTCTGGATTGGAGTAAATTACATGAGCTTTTTATTTTATTTTTTTTGTGTTTCTTGAACAATGACAGAGCTGGAGACCCCAGCAGGAGGTCACATCAGGGATACCACTGTGGGCTCTGCTCTTGTGGGACACTCTGCCATAGCCAGAGGAGCTGGAGGTCTGTGAGCCATCCTGGGTTCTGCATTTCAAATTAGAGCACTGGAAACTCTCTAAATTAACCAGAACATCTCTACAGAGGCAGGCATTTTCTGTCCTCAGCCTGTAACCCAGACAGAGCTTCCATTGATTTTATTTTTTTTAAATTTCATTTTCCTCAGGATATTTCAGATGTGATAATCAAAAGAAGGGGAAGGTGATGTTTTGAATGTATCCACGTGTTCCTGTTTACAGTACAATGGGGAGCCCTTCCAGATGAAGACTGTATCCAAATTCCCATAACATATGTAATTATAACAGCTCAAAAATTGGATTTCATATGTTTAGTTTCAATAGCAAATGGCCAAAATGCTCACATGACCGTTCCAGTCCTCCTTGGGTAGGCAGAACACAGCGCAGCTTTGTCTGTCTTTGTTAGAGGACTTTGCAGGCAGCAGAATTCAGTGCTGCTGCTATTTTCATAAATTCTACATGTCCTCTAAGGTTGTCAATATTGTTCTTAGAGTAATAAATTAACCACAGTTTATGAAGAGAAAGGATTCCTCTATAATTTGTGCAATATGAAATTTTAATAGTTTATGTGGCTGTTTTGTATATTTTTATTTCATTTGTCATGTAAAATGTATTATTTCTGCGTAAATCTCCCATTATAACACCAACTTTCATGATGTTCAGTCCCTTCAATTGTGTTTTAAGTGTGCTGTTTGTTTCACTGATAAAAGTGACTAAAAGGTGAAAAAAAAGCTGCAAATCCTAATTTTATGGCTTTTTATTTTGCAGTAATTTTTCCAAACCTGCCAGAAACCGAAAAGTGGGAGAAGCCCAGCCCACCATCCCAGAGTTGAGTGAAATTGTGCTGTTTCTGAAGTGAATTTTGAAGTGAGTGCTCTATTCCCATCTTGAAGAAAAGGTAACTCCCCTGCTCTTATTTACCGAACTGTGGCACACGGGTAGAAAACACCCAAAACAATTGTATAACCAGAAAATTGTCTGTACCACCATTAGCCAAATTTTGTGCCCTCTAAAGGTACTTGCCCTGTCACTTGGAGTAATTTTCTATTTTGTGATAACCCTTAGGATGCCTTTTAACATGTTGTTGATGCCATATGGTTGCCAGATGAAGGATATGCAATAGAATAATTTTTATGAGCCTGTGTAAAAAGTAGTTTTGCATAAGAAAGTGGGGTTTGGGTTTTTTTTCTGTGACTTCTTCCCACAAGAATAGTCTTAATCCAGCCTAATTTGTTCATGCCAAATATCTGAGATGAAATGGTAACCATCAAGTAAGCACTTTTACTCAGAACACATCTGCACCCTACAGCTCTGCAGACCAGCATTCTGGCCTGTATTAAAAGGGATTTACTTTTGGTTGCTTTCCCAAGCAGACTTGGAGCTTGAAAGATCAATTTAAGGAAAAAGAAATTAAAATAGAAAGAAAAAAAATCTAAAAAGTCCAAACTTCAATGTTTCTTTCCAGTGGGTTCATATCCAGGAAATTAAGAAGTCTCTCCTATTACAAGCTAATTGGAAGATGGGGGAACATCAGAACAGTGTTCTGGTGCTGAGTAAAACGCTGCCCTCCTGAGATGCTCACACAGAAACTCACTGGTATGCAGCAGCAAATTGGTCTGTGGTGAGCCCTGTGGAGCAACTGGAGGCAAACATTTTGAGTCAAATGCTTTCATTTCTGTTCAGACTGACATTAACTCCAGTTGTCTCATGTTCCTGAGGTGCCACCTGTCTGGGGACAAAAAAAACCCAGTGTGAAACCATCTCCCTTGTGCCCTCCCAGGGTTCTGGGGGTGAGTGGTGTGTGCTCACCCAGCCTCAGGGAGGTGACTGCGAAGGGCAGTTAGCCATTTCTGCCTCATTTTTGGCCTGTCTAGGTATTTTGAGATGCTTGACTTGGTCTGGCATAAGAGGACAAGGGATCTGAGAGCCCAAGCTGGGAAGTCCTTTCAGTCCTGTAAGTGTGGTTGGGCAGAGTAGAGAGGGTTCCCAAGTGTCCTAATTATGGAAAATGCCACCCCAAGCCCACAGTGAAGGGCAAACCTTGATAACAGGAGGGAGATGCTCTGACACTTGAGTGTTTTCAATATTATAGCCACACAGCCACAAATGCCAAGCCCAGGAGAGCACAGCCTGCCTGGCACCCCAGCGAGGGCTACCTCAGGGAGGTTCTTCAGTGTGGAAAAACAGGCAAAGGTTTCTTCCAGGTGGTTTTCTTACAGTTAAAACAAAGCAAAGACACACAGAGGGGGAAAAAAAGCAATCCCCAAACCTGCTACTTCCACTCCTTTTATAAGGAGGTGGCAGCTGCAGATACTTCATAAAGCAAAGTGAGGCGCTCTTTAATTCTTCCTTACAGAAGATTCCAACGGAAGTTATTCTGAGTATAAAATATTCATGGAAAGGGATGTAAAATATCATCCACTTCCTATTATTCCAGCAGTAAATTAAAGCTACTGACCTCTAACAAAATTATACAGATGGTTAGATTACCATGGAACGAGTTCAGCCCTATTTCAGCATGCTGAAACTACAAAATAGACCTCGCTGGCTCCATTAAAAGGTTCAAGAATTTTAACAGGGGTCTCCAGATTTCTAATAAAATAGCATATACAGTATGATTACAATACATTATATCTCTATATAATATGTATTCATTTCCCTAGTCTTTTGAACTTCATGATCCTTTGATCAATTATTTTCGGAGAAGGAAATTGAAATTTCTTACCTGGCAACTTTGACAAATGTGGAGCATATATATTGTATGGCATTCCCATGGGAGAACTTCAGGAATCCAATGAGTCCCACCAGCATGCTGTGAGTTCATCAGTGTGGGCCTTCCTGAACCCTCTGTCATAGCAAACGTGCAAGGGGCTCTTTCATCTTCAGCCCTGCTTAGCACCATTGTCCAAGTTCACTCTTATTACTCTTCCTAATTACCTTTCCCAGCCCTTACCCTTCCTTTCTGAATATGGCTTTAATAAAAAGGTGTAATTTCCCCGTGGAAAAATAAGTGAGGATATATATATATGTGTGTGAGTGTGTGTAAGTGCCTGCACACACACACATATATACATAATTTAGGGGAAGAATTACTATCTCAGCAGGCAATATATGTCTTCCATTTAGGAGCAGGCCAAAGATGATGATAAAATCATTAATTCTGTCAATATAAATGCTAAATAGAAATGGGAAATTGGATCTCTGCCTTGTGTCACATTTTCTCCTGTAGGAAATTACAGCAGAGAAATTCAATCTGACGAACCTTCTGTGTTTGCAGCCCCTCATCAAAGGTACAGCACGTGACATACAGTAAAGAGTCTGACACCTCTTAATTAAACAGTGCTATTGTTTAGCCCAGAAAAAAATGCATTTTTTGCTTGGCCAACGAGCAAGGCACAAGCTCCCACAGGGATTGTGAAATGAAGAGGCCATAAAGTTAACCAAAATCAAATTGACAAGCCTGCACTAATTATCTCTGGCATTATAGCTCTGCAAAGGTGGCTGGAGGTTGATAGATAATAGAAGAGAACCATTAGTGGGAAAGCACTGAATGTTCTCGTGTTTGTAAAGAGAGCATTTTTAACCTCCAGTGTAGGCATTGTGCAACTTTCTAAATTACCTCCTTAAATATATTTGCAAGTTGAATTTATAAATGCCTTATTTCTGGGTATATCATATTTGGGCAGATTTAAGGTGTTTGACTTTCACACTGGATGATTTTAGGGGCTTGCAGGAAGTGTAGTGAAGAAAAGGAAAGAGTGCACATGAAATAAAAGAGTCTGATACTATAGTGTGAGTCCAGACACAACAGGGAGAATATTCAAAATCTTCTGTGTGTATCTGTGATTTGCTTTTCCAAATACACAGAATACTTCTTGTTAGTTGTGGGTGTGAATTCAGTTTTGACCAAAGATGGTAAAAGCGAAACATCTTTTCAATTTCACCTGTTATCTCTCTAATTAGTTTAATGGATTTCTCTTCCTAGTAGGAAGGAAAATATTAAAATCTCCACCTCACAGAAAGCTAGAGTATTAACATGAATTTTTTAATGCAATAAATTGCTTTTTTAAACATAAAAGTCTTCTGGAAAACTTAATTATTTTGTTCATGCTTTACCTATTAATTATTTCCTCAAAAGCTCAGTCAGCAAGTGCAAGAAAGAGAAGTGCTGTTCCTTCACATGAGATGGTTGACCCATGAGGGATTTTGTTTTCTTTAGATCCAATCACTGTATTTAAAACAAACAAACGAGTGAAGTGAATTATTCTTTCCACTCTCACCTGTGGAGTGAGTAAATAAAATAAAAACTCAGTGCAGGGAGAGCAAACTTTGGCAGCCCCTCATTGTTGTGTTATGGGAAGCAAAGCCAGGGTGCTCCCACAAGTGAGAAATGCAGAGAGCCCCAGGAGGGCACCAAGTTCCACGTGCTTTTTATTCCTCAGGAGGTCTTGGCATGTTGTTTTTGCACCTGAGGGCCCAACCCTGCAGGTCCTGTGTCCTTGCCAAGCACACAGAATTGGCCTCTCCATGGGCTGGCACAGGTATGGAAATGCCACGGGGACAAGGGGGTGTTTGTGACCTGCTGGTGGCTCCCAGGGCAAAAATCAGCGTTACCAGTGGAGCCTGCTTTGACCTGCACAGAGACACAAACAGGGACCAGGGAGTTAGGATTCTTTTTCCACTCAATTCAAGCTTTGGAGAGAGTCCATATAGAAGATCCCAGACAATGCTGGTGTAAAACACCAGTCTTGGTGTTTTACTTAGCTTTGGACAGACATCTGTGCTATGACTTCATGTCCAAGTTGCCTTCCAAGTCTTCACAGGAAAAGCTGGTACTCAAAAGTTGGCTTTACAAGCAAAAAGTCTGGGTTAAAAATCATCCTAAAAAGCATTTGTTTCCTATAACTCCTAAGTAATGCTAATAGGTGTTGTTGAAGCCCCATATGCACAGGAGCATTTTAAATGATGTATGTTTCTTTTACTAGCTAACCTTTACTGATCTTTCAAGTCGTGTTATCTTTAGGAATCAATAGCCTAGCAGCAAAAGAAATTATAAAAACATGGAAAGTGCTCAAAGACCCGTGACTTTGAGTGCACATGATGGAAAACTCCCAGCTCCAATTACCTTTGGAAATATTGTTATTCATAAGGGCAAACAAGCCTTTTGCTGTGCCCATTAACCTGAACATGAGCACCATTAGAGAGCAGCACGAGGCTGAACTGCGAGACCCGCTGAAGATGAAGGGTTTGCCAGAGCTGTGCTCGTGTGCACCACTCCCAAGGGAGCTGTAGGCATGATGTGGTTGGAATTCAGAGCAGAAAACACAGACTGTGCCACCACCAGAGACCTGTTTGACTGTGCTGTCACAGCTGAGGGCTGATTCCAAAAGCAAACAGTGCTGCCCGGAGTGAAAATGTGGTGCCGCTTTAGCCGGCTGAAGTTTTGAGCTGCTAAGACTTTCTGCTGCCTGTGGCATAATGAAACTGCCGTAGGAAGGCAAAATGGGATGCACACAGTGAATTTAGAGGCTGTGGAGAAAAGAAAGGGCAAGGAGAGAGAGAATTAAACACCACGTAATTACTGTAAACGCTGTGGCAAGTTCTCCCTCTCTCCAAACCTTCATAAGTTTCATTTTTATTAAGGGATATGTAAAATCAAAACCGGTGTGAGGGATGGTTACTGAAGGATTTAGTCAGCAGTGGGAAAACTTGCCCAGTCCCCAATTTTGCCTTTCCTGCAGAAGTTCTGGGCCAGGAAGGGGATTGAAGCAGCAGCCAACCCACAACCACATGCTCAAGGCTCTTCCTGAGCAGAGTAGGCACATCCCTTCATGGCAGCTGGACCCTGTAAATTCACAGCTTTTGCTCATTCTGTATTTGCATTTTTATTTGTATCAATAACTTTTATCATAATATTTTATTTTAATTTTTTTTTTCTTATCAGTATTTTTACAGCCAATTCTGAGGTAACTCCAGAAATATTTCCCAACCAACTTTACTTTGAGGGTCACCAGATAAAAATAAGTCTGAAAATTATGTAAGGGCGGGGGAAAGCTCAGAGATGCTACACCTCACCAAGTACCATATGGTTTTTATATCAGCCTAAACCTATTGACTGCAGCATTACTGTCTCTACTGGAATTTAGAAAATGTCTCTGAAATACATAAGGTTGAGTTTGAGAGTCTCTGCTTTCCCTTCAGTAAGAAATCTTTGGTGTGATCAACCTAAGTGTGGTTTTGGGACTGGAGAGAGGCTTGGATGGCTCTTCCGTGCCTTTATGTGTGCAAAGGATCATCAGTCTTTAACACACATGCTAAAATCCTTTGATTCAAACTCCCCAAACCACATCCCTAAACTTGGAAACCTGGGAATTTCTTGCAATCTTTCAGCAAAGATCTAGAGCAAGACCATGAGAGCAAAACCTTGTAGCCTTGGAGGGCTGGGAGAGAAGTGAACCTTTGGAATGAGAGTTGGCTGGGAACGTTCAGATTTGAGTTCCTTTTGGTTTGCCTGCTAAAACTCTTGGTCCAGACCAACATTCCCACCTCTCTCTGCTGTGGCTTCACCAAGCTGAGTGTCCCAAAGCGAAGGGTCTCTGGGCTTCAGGGGTCTGCACTGGGGCAAGTCAGACAGAACTGATCCTGGCTACTAAAACCAGGACAACCCCTGTCTCTGGATTCTGCATCTGCCAGCCCCAGTGTCACCAGCTGAGCACAGTGCAAGTCTGTGGGTCTCTCTGCATGGGGGAGCTGCTGCAGAGGAAGAAAGTTGAGCTGATTTTCCTCATACCTTAAAGTCACAATTTCTTTATGTATTTGCAGTGGTGGTTCAGTTTAAAGCAAACCTGCAGAAATAACATTTTGCCCAATCGATACCAAAGACATGGGTTAATACAGGGTAAAAAGGCAATTGCAAATAGTGGCAGATAGTGGGAATTTGTTCAGCGAAGGAATTATGTTTTGGGGTTTTTTTTCTTTGAAACTATCTGTTACGTTACTTATGAAAATGGAAATCTTTACATTTCAGTTGAATAGAAGTACGTGTGCGTACCAAATAATGTTTTCTTTTTGTATTCCTATTCATAAAACTTATCAATTCTCCCTCTCTGCTATTTTATTTCTTTATCCCCTTGGTATTTAAACTTCTGGGAATGTTTCTGTCCAGAATTTTCCCTGCTATACACAAGATGCATAAATGAAGCTGCATTTTCTTAAAGAAGTCAGACTTAAGGGAAGAAAAACATCATTCCCACCAACAGTATAATTGTGTTTCTATTATCCTTTTGTGAAATGCCTGAAATTATTTTGTGGCTTATAGAAACTTAAAATCAAACCCACTGTGAAAGCCTCAGTATCATAAATAGGAGGCAGATCTGGTAACTCCCTAGCAGAGACCCAGTGTGAGTGTCATCTTGGGTGGGATTTTGCTCAGGCACTTTCTTTGTGTGTGTTAAAAATACCTTTGGATCCTGCACACTTGTGCCAAACACAAAGAGCAAAGAAATTCAGGCCCACTAGGAGACCACCTCTAGACTGAGAGGAACCATATGCTCCAGAAGCTCTTTTTCATTCATTCAGCCTGGCATAATCCTCACATTCCCAGACTGACTCTTGTCAGGATTTTAAAAAATTGTACGTGGGGGCAGCTGGAGTAGTTTCCGTTCCACTTTATTTAAGCTGTGCCTCTTAGCCTGCCACAGACTTGGCAGACAAATGCCAGCCTTCTTCAACTCTTGGTGGAGATGACTAAAGCAAAGCACTTGTATTGATTTGAGGATGATTTAGTGCCCCCATGTCAGGAAGATGCCCGTGGCTCCTTTTATTGCTGCTGTTACAGTGGCGGTTTCAATTGGCAGCGATTCACAGTTCAGACTTCATCTCTAATCCATATTAAGAGAATGGTATTGTTTTTCATTAGCCATTAATGAATGATTTGCTATGGGCTTTGTGCTTTCTAGGTGGCCCCAGACCATCAGATCCTGTGTTAATGCCATAACTTGTTTGCTCCATGAGACTTTCTTGACTAGTTTCCTCTGAAGCAGGTTTAACATACTCTTGCATTGAGTTTCTTTATGAACAGTATTATATACCAAAAAAAAAATTACATTTGAGATGTACTTACAGAGGAACAATTTGAAATAAACAAATATAGATTTTCACAGACCTCTAGAAACAAATCTGCAAAAGCCTGGAGGGAAAGGAAAGCCCAAGTACCAGGTAGTCAGGGCAGGGCAGTGCTGGGATCAACATGGAACAGCTAAAATCAGACTTCATGCAGATTTAATCTGTGTGTGATGGTTTGGGGGTTCTTTCTCACTTTCTTTGGAAGTTTACCCGTGCAAGGAAGGCACTCACCAAAATCTTAGCACATGCAAATTGTCCTTTAACTTTGTGCTTGAATGCTGCAGGACAATAACCAACATAAATCTCTGTGTTCTGTCAGGATTCAGAAATGACAACCCATGGTTGTGTTGGACATAACGAAACAGAAACGTCTACATGAGGAAATGCAGCCTCGGGTTCATGCCAGGCATAAACGCAAGGAACAAGGCAAATATTTATTTCCATTTGATCATATTTATGTTTGTGAACTGTAAATGCATCTAAGATCACATGTGTAGAGTTGAAAAACCATCAGTCCGTGAACCCAAAACTAAGCAATATTAATCAGTTTAATTTTTTTATAACAAAATTACATGCTGAAACAGATTCTGAGAGTGCTGGGATTCCAACAACAGAGCAAACCCACCCTGGATGCTTTGGGCATGTGGAGACATAGATTTGCTAGAAAGGACAGATACTGCAATATGTGTGAACTCAAAAGGTTGTACTACTATGAGAAAACTTGTCTTCCAAATTTTCTGACCTGACTGTAAACCATAACGTATTAAATGCATTTCCTCATTCTATTGTTTCTGGAAACAAGAAATAACTTGGATTTCATTATTCTTGTTTCTTTACTCTCCTTTTCTATGACTTTTTAACATTCAAGACTGATGAGAAAATGGTACCTTTAGGGGTTCAGATCTCAACTTATGCAAATAGTATTTCGTGTTTTGGGGAATGGGCATGCTAATTTTATCTATACAGAATTTAAACATCTGAAAGCTTGGCTCTTTGTTTCTGTTTTAATATTTCTGTTTTTGACCTTTCCTTACATTTTTACACATAGGCCATGTTCACAGTTCAAAAGGGGCAAAGGGATCTCAGTGTTGTCTTTTCATTTTAAAACAAAAGCAAGAATAAAGAATTGCAAAAAGAGACTGGAAGTGCAACTAAAGGATCTGCCCTTTTTAGTATCCAAGACCTTATCTTTACATACACAATCTAATGAGTGTTGTTTCTATCATTAGCCTTTGGAATTTAGCAAGAAAAAATGTTGGGGGTGTAGAGGTCACATGGTGGGATTGTATTGGAGTTTAGGCCAGAAAGAATGGGAATGTCTTCCAGTTTCTGAGGGATTTAACTTCTGTGTGTTGAATTTCTGTGCCATTCCTGATAACAACCAATGCACATTCAATGCAACTCAGTTCAAATATATGTAATACCAGTAAAAAGAAACATACCAACCCACCCCCAAAAAGGTTAGGCAAACCTTAATGTATTTTTATACCAGATAAAACATTCTAGAGGGAAAACAAATTTTCCAACGATTCTTCACGTTATTTCACTTCCTATTCCTTGTGTTCTCTTTTCCATATGGTATCTGTAGAATTGCTGCAACGAGAAAATTATTGTTTTCATTTTTACAGCTGATGATTAAAACATCCAGACAGCACCAGGAAACTGCCAGAGGAAGAAGATCCTTCTTGGAAAATGAAAAGAAGACCTGTACCTCCTTTAGTCTTCTCTTCAGGTAAGAGACTCAAACCAGCTCTGTTTGAGGATTCTTGATAAGCACATTACAAGTTCCTTATTTATCCCACAGCTCTTTGTGGTGGAAAAAATAGACCTTCAAAGCAAAATGTATTTTTTTCACAGGAGGACTGCACAGTCAGTAGTTGACTTTAAATACATTTGTGTGTTTGTATCACTAGCTGGTGAGCCAGAAGGATTTTAGGGGCCATAATTTAGGAGTTTGCTATTTCCCCTGAAAAATCTGACCTCACCAGCACTAAAAGCAGAGCTAGGAGGGGCTTTGCTCATCAAGCTGCAGGTGCTCACAGTGTTATTGACTGTTGCAAGAGAAACACAACACCTCAAGTTTTACCAGGCACGGTAAAAAAGAGAAATTACATTCAGAGGCTGGAAAAGGTGTTTGCTGGTGTTGGATATTTGGTACACACCATGTAGAGTGATGCCTTAAAATCCAGGTTTATATAGATTTCAGTGTAACATTTTTAGCACATTTAGTAGCCCTTTAGCCACGTTCCTTTGTTTTGGATTCCTGAAACACTGGTTAATGTGCCTCATCAAGGATTTCAATGGATAAGGATTTGAGCAAGAACATGTCGTTTGTGTACAATGCACGTGGGAAACAGAACAGGCACGTTGTTTGATAGAACTCTAGTAAAACTATTCAGAAGGCCCAGAAACCTTGAAATGATTCCAAGCAGGGCAGAGATGATGAGGAAGAGGAAGACAGAGGTCTGGGCAACCCTTCATCTTGACTCCATTTTAGGAGGCATGTCGAAGGTGGCACTAAGGGAGGGACAGTTTTGGGAGTGGGTGTACCAGATTAGGGAATGCTTTGAGTTGTTGAGCAGGTAACTAAATACAAGCAAGAGGCTTTTGTAACTCTGTTGAGTCTTGGGGGATTTTCTTTCAAGAGCTGGTTTTCAGCACCAAGAGGCTGCCCATCAACCTTGGTGAGCAGTGAGCCGCACACCCAGGGGAACAGCCCTTGACAAGGTGACACTTGGGACTAGTCTTGAGCACAAATAAGGCCATCCTTTGGCCTGCCAGCTTGACCCCAGGACCAGTCCAAGGAGGGAGGGAGAGCCAGATTTGGGCTTGCCTTGGCTCAGCTGGGTGACTTCCTTGCCACAGGAGGAAGAACTGAACAGGCTGTGCATCTGTGAGCCAAAGCCTGTCTTCTGAGAGGGTGGGCTTTCCACCTTTCCTCCCACCACGTCTCCCTCCAGCTTGCCAGGTCAGGCAAGATGCTTGTATTTCTTTGGATACTCAATTTTCAAAACTATTTCAATAATGGCCAAAAAAAATTATAAAGAAAAGAATATAACACATTGCCAGTGCAAATACATTAATCAATTTAGGGGTAATAAAATGTCATTAAATTCACGGAGAGAAAAGGTCTGTAAAACTGAAAGGCTGCATGTTTTTCAGCCCCATTTCCCTCCTGGATGCTGCTGGTGAGTCACAAGAGTAACTGACTGATCCAGAGATGGGTGGGTGCAGTGCCTTTGATCACACAGTAAAAATTCTTGAGCACCATTTGTGGTAAAACAAGCGTAGCTGAACAGGTTTTGGAAGGCTTTCTGGTTGTTGGTCAAAATGAAGAAATAAGAGAAAATTTATTGTGCCTCGTAGAGCCGAAACAAAAATTATTCAGAGCCACAGGAGAAAGAGAAAGTTTTATTTAAAAAATCCATAATTTTATTTTGGTTTAACCTGAAACTTTCCCATGAACTCGAAAGAAATTAGCTTTTTTTATTCTGTTTTTCCTATTAAGGTCAGCTTCTAAATGACAAACGACACTTCAAAATTCTTTTAATACCATACCTCTCTCCCAAAAGTTAAAAGGAAATATTTTAGCATTTCCAAAATGTTTCCCACCCACTTCTTTCAGCCAGTGCTGAATGCTGAATCCACCTTCAGCACCTCTGCAGTTCTGGCTTTGGGACAGTTCAGTTTTCCACTGCCATCTCCAGCTTGCTAAGAAAAGCACCCAACACTGAGGATGTGTCCCCTCACAAGGAGTAGGTGTGTCTGTCTGGGAGCAGATCATAGAAGACATAAAAGATGTGCAACTGGAAGTGAGGAATTAGGACGCTCAGGAGCAAAGGGAGATGCTGAGCTCAGCCTTGCTCTCAAACTTGATGTCCCTGAGATTCCTAAAATTATGTAGAGACGTGATCTTGACAAGAGGGTATGACAGAGATGCCTCCTGTGGTACATGTGGTGGACAGGCTTGCATGGATATGAATATTGGACTGCTCTTTTTCCTCCAGGTGTGTTGGCCACATGGTATGTAGAGAGTCTTGAAGTGTTTTTCCCTGTAGTAGAGCCCTGTAGGTTTGAAAGGTCTTTAAAGGAAGATTTTACAGTGACTTGCAAATCTGAGCAGTATCTGCATTCAGAAAATCCACATCTTCTTGCTTTTTAATTCTTGCGTTTGGCCCTCAGCAATGTTCATCAGAATAAGAAAAAAAACCCACGTGAATGAACATTTAGTATAATAAATGTCCTCAGCATAAGAGAAGTGAGAGGAAAACTGAATAGCTGTTTTCATAATGACTGTTATTATTAATATTGTGTTGTTTTAAAACATCACGTTGGATTTCAAATGGTGGCTTAGCACAAAAATAGTATTACTGTGGGGCTTACGTCATTACATCTGGGGATTCTTTCTGGTAGATCAAGCATAACATTGGCCCATAATAATGCAATAAAAGAAAATGTTATTGCATTTCGACCTACAGAAAGCTCTTCCAAAGCCAGGCCCAGCACTGAGGACTGTAGTGTTAGCACTGAAGTACCATGACAGGGTAACCACACCTGAAAATCCTACCATGAGGTGGCACTTGGATGAATTCTTCATGAGGGCAAATTGCCTCTCTGTGTGTTTGAAGGGGTATTGATCTTTCAGTTGTGCTTTGGATGCAGTGCTCTTAATTGGGCTATTTGATTTTTTGTTATGTCTAATTTTGGCCGCTTTATATTTTAGCAAGAAAGGTTCCCTTTTATTGAAGCTTCTCTAGCAGTAATGGGATTGTCATTTAACCTAATTGTGTTTGTTTCACCGACAGAAAGGTTGTAATACTGCCTTATTGATCGTGCTTATAATAAAATACAGCTTATTTTATGCTGCATCTGTGGCAGCTGCAAGAATGGAGATTGAGCCTAGGAAAAAATACATACAAACCTCCCAGTTTTCAGATCCAAGGTGGTAGGACAGAAACATAGGATGGGAGAGCTTCTTTACTTTAAGGGTGAATGACTCTGGAAAAAAAAAAAAAAAAGAGTGATGTTGAAATGGAGAGAACAGGGGACTTTGTTTGATACCTGAGTGTTTCCTGACATTACTTTCTAAAAGCTTCCTCACTGTTGAAGCAGCTGAGTGGGAGGACAGCAAACTCTGGGTCTCTGCACTCTGAAAACTCAGCAGAGGTGAGAGCTGAGTGACTATTCTTTGCTGACAGCTGCCTCCTTGGCAGGCTCTCCCTGGAAACCTTCACTGGAGCCGACAAGCTCCACCAACAGCCAGAGAGCTTTCATGTTTTGTGACTTGACAAAGCTGAACTTTCTTCAAGTGTCTCTGAGAACCCACCCTGTGCCCCAGCATATGATTTCAAGTGCTCTGTCCTTTCTAGTCATTAGATACTTTTGATTAAATCATGCCAAGGTTTGTTGTTTTTTTTCCTCCCTGTGGAATAACTTGGTCTCTGACATACCAGATAATGAATATGGAATTGCTGTTAAAATAATATCCAGGACCAGCATCCTCTGTGCAATCTAGTTGGGCTTAATATTGCTTGACATTAGAGAAGAACGTGCTACAGATAAGGGATGTCACCTGAGATGCCTGTAAAAGGGAAGGAAATGAGGCTCCTTCAAGGAAATAAGTCACAGTGACAGAAGAGCTGCAGGTTTGCTGCACTGGGGTGCAGTGGGAGAGCTGCCTCTGGCACGTCATGCAAGAGGAGCGTGTGCTTTCCACTGTGAGAGCCCTTCTTTTCCTGCAGGGCCTTCCTTGTTTCCTCAAGTGCTGACACGTGTTCTTCTCCAGCAGCCAGGGTGAAAATGGTGATATAGTCCAGGCAGTGCTTGGATTTGCAGGCAGAGGTCTTTCAGCTTGAATTACTCATGCAGGACACACGAGCCGGAACTCTGTTGGCTCTCCCTGCTCCGTTTGCAGCTGTTTGTCCCAGGGAACAGAGCACATCAGCACAGGCTGGTCTTTCTAAGTGCAAGGAGGAGAAATACTTCCCTTGTCAGGTCCAAGCAGATGTCTTCTGGAGAGAGATTAAGGGGAAGGTCATTAGAGATGCATGCTGTGCCTGAAGTAAAGCTTGGGGCAGAATGTTGGCTTTTATTGTTAAAAGGAAGTTAAATGAGTTATGGAATAAAAAGAGATTAGAAATCAATTTGGATTCTTCCAACTTCACAGGAGCTGATCCTTGAACATATGACAGTGTCAAGGTCCCCTATAGTCACTCAACTTGTGAAGCAGCTCCTGCTGTAATGTGTGGCTTGCATATCTAACACTCTGCCAAATCCAACAGATTGCTGTTGGCATCAGGTACTTCTTGGCTCTTGCCAGAGCCCTGAAGTCACCAGGAGGCTTTCCCACCCCACCTTTTGCCCCCTCCAGGAACTGCAGTACCCATTCCGGAGGCTGACTCTGACAGAGTTGGCCAAGATGGTTAACACAGTGACCAGCAGAGGGGAATTGAAGTCACCAGGGGAAATAAATGGTTAGAAAGCACTCAGGAAATCTGGATGCTTTCAAGTTGCTTAGGTCTGACTGAAAAAAATCCTTTGGCTGAAGCAGTCACAGAAACATCAGTAGGAATTTTTGAGAGAGGTAAAGGAAAGTCTGAAAAATGGGCAAGTATTGGAACACCAATGAAAAAAGGGGAATGGGAAGGAGTGCAGTAAATCATGAGTAAATCATCTCAACCCCAGAAAAATTAAGACAGTTATGACTTCGGATAGCTGGAAGACCACAAGGAGAAATATGTAACAGCCAAGGTAGATTCTTCTAAATGATTACTAATGATTCAGTTTTCTCCTAGAAAATAAGAGAAGTAGCATTTGATTAATTCTTTTAATTTTGCACCACAGCGTATAGGAAAGGCAGGGAAATACAGACCCACTGATACTCCAGTAAAAGTAAATGGATAAAAGTAATCCTCAGCCTTCCCATTTCATCCCTACACTGGTAAGTATAGACCAGCTGAGCAACCACAACCTCCCATACTCCTTTCCCTCTTCAGGGGCAGAAAAAATTGTCTTTTTTATCACCACTAGGATTACTGAGCATCCTTCTCCTCTTCAGTGCTCAGGGATCAATTCCTTGGACACTCTAAGCTGAAATTGTGGCTAAATTGCCAAAAGAGAGAGTCACATTTTTCCTTTTGCCATCTCACCCTCCTTTCTTGCATCTTTATCCATCCTTTCAGGTAAAGCAGGATTTCATCTCAATCTTCAGTTCCATGACCGCTTTGACTGTGTGGCTGCTGAATTGTCTGTGTCAATGTGAGAGCAGAGAGGTGAAAGAGTAAAGGTGAGGACATGGTTGACTTGGGCTGTTGCTTTTGGGTTTTTTTTCAACTTGTCTGAGCAAAGTCTACTGTGCTGTTTGGGTTTTGCCCCAGTCTTGCCAAAATGCCACTGCCAGAACCACCTGTGCTTCCCAAATACTTACCAAGAAAAAAATCTCTTTCTTCCAAAATGAGAAAACAAGTTTTGCATCAGATTTCATGTCCCCACCTTGCAGATAAACCAGGCACAGCAGGCAGAAGGCCAGGAGAAACACAGAAAAACTTACAGAGCAGAGAGCCCTTATGTGAGGTAACAATGCAGGTCAAGAAACCCCATAAAACAAAAGAATAAGGGATTAAAGGTGCCACATGACCAGTGTCCAAGGCAAAACCTTTCAGGGAGAAACAGTTTATGCTGCAGGATAGTTTATGCCAATCTGGACTTAACACTGGTTTGAGAATCTGTTGGAATGAATGAGAAGTACTGTGGGAATGCAATTTGTAGTACCAGAGTCCATGTGTGAGTGTTACAATCAGCCACGGGGTTTTTTTCTTGACTGTACATTTTAAGGTTGCAAAGGTGTAAAACAAGTTATTTAGCATTTGTGGGTTTAGGAAAAAAAATTGACTGAAAGCACTAAAAAAATAATTTAGTGTCTGTGTCTTGGGTAGCAGTTCCTAGGGTGTGATTAAATCATATCTAGAATGTGATTTAATCATACCTTCATAATTTAATCCACTATATTCAAATGAAAAATTTTCTTTTGGGCTGAGAGGAGTTTCTGTCTTGAAGTTGTATATACATTTGTAAAAAAAAAGGTGTTTTATATAGAAAAGGCAACGACATAGAAAAGGCAACTGTCTGAAGCAAGGAGCTTAAATATAAATGAGTAAGAAAGGCACAGCAGAGAAATGTTTATAACCTCATGGAAAGAGCAAGGGCAACAAAATAGAGACATTTTACTTATTGGTGCAGGGTGTGAGTTAGAAGGAATAACAGAAATAGAGCAGAACCTCAGTGATGACTGGGGGACAATTATATATAATTATGGGAACAAAAGCAGATTTAACATCAGGAGAGTCAGGCAGGGAGCAGCATTCTACGTTTACTGGTTGGGAAATCTGAAAAGAAAGAGGAACTGAGGGTCAAATGACAAACTTCAGGTGGAAGTTGCTTTGTTGGGGGTAAAAAAAAAGTATTTTATTGCAATAAAAGGCAGGAATTTTGAGAAAGAGTGTTTAGTTTTGGCTAAAATCATAAGTAGAGCTGCTGTAATCACATTATCAAGATATCAGAGATTGTCACCATGGGTTGTGAGCTTGTGTTTCAGAAGTGTAGCATAAATATCCTTAATTTGCTAAAATGTAGTTATTGCTAGACATGATCAACAATTTCACCAAGTAACCCCTGAATCAGTTTGAGGTATTGTTACTTTATACTTGGCCCCATAAATAAGAAGTACAGGACAGGAGGGTTACTCACATTGGTTGACATTTGATCAAGTAATCCAATTTAATGAAAGCATAAACAAAGCAGAGTCTGTGATGTGGGCTTCTGTTTCAAACAGGGAAAACAAGTGTAGCCAGTGACAGGTTTTGCAGGAAGGTTAGAAATATCTTATTAATCATTCTAAGAACAATGTGATGATCTTCATGCTCCTGTAGTATATCTAATAGCCTCTCCACTTTTGCAGTAGCCTTGTTTTCACCAGTGCAGTGGGCTTGATTAAGAGTTAAAGCACAATGGATACCTTGCAGGGACAGATTTAACATGGATGATTGAGTTCAAATAATACTTGAAAAAAACCTGTGTAGATATATTGTATTTCTCATCTCTTTTACTCTCAACTCTCCAAGTTTATCATTGGTCCTTATAGAGACCACCTTTATGGAAAGTATTAACTGAAGCGTGTATTGGATGTCTTGCAGCATTCAGTTCCATCACCCTGTAAAAGAGACGCCTCAGGGAAGCTTGGATTATTGTGCTATTGTTTCCTGGGAGAGATTATGCAGTATCATTTTGTCCTCTGAATGAGGAATTCCTTGGGGGGTAGGGATTCTGCTTTGGCCAGGGTGTTTTCTTCATCATTAATGGTACTGAATTGTGTTCTCAGTGACTGATTATGGTAATTTTATCCTGGGGGTTTAATTTGCCTCCATCTCTGTCTGGTTTTGTAAAAGAGAAACAGAATTCTTGTTATCGAAAACCAATTTTCAGGCACTGGAAGTACATTTTATTTCACATGGTGATAACTGTGCTGTGTCTCTAAATGGTGTGTTCAAAGTGGACTCAGGAGTTGAAGAGCAGAGCAGAGGTGCAGCAAGAAGGACATAGCAGGAGGCACATCCAGCACACATCATCAGAGCCCAGGCTGTTTCAGTATCTAGTTAGCTTATAGAGAGAGCTTGTGTTTAGAGACAGCTGTCTGCCTAGGTGGGCCAGCAGGTTGGTAAAACAGACCAGTAAATCGGGGTAAAACCGCATCACATAAACAGACAAATTGGGAAAGAAGAGGCACAACAGAGTCAACGTCTTGTCTTGGCCAGGTCATTTCAATGACCTCTAAAGAACCATCTTCCCTAGGACCTGTCTTGTTTTTGCTCTGACCTAAACCCCCCACCTTTTCTGGAGCAGGTTTCCACTCCAGAAACCCAGGGAATCTCGTGCCTGCAGGTGCCATTTGCCATTTCTCTCAGAGAGACAGGCCAGACCCTTCAGACACGAGTTCTTACAGCAGCATTTCTTAATATGGAACTACATTGTAAAAGATTTCCCCGAGGCTCAGAGCAGGTATTACACATCTGGACCATATTCTCCTAAAGGCATGTATTGCTCTAAAAATATAGAGGCAGGCCATAATTTTTAACCTTATCTAGAAGTGCTCGGATACACTAGGAAAAAAAAAAAAAACACCAAAATGCAAAGGTTATGTTGATATATTTTCCCGTATCTGATGACACAGAGAGCACATATTCCAAAGCAGCTCTCATATGACACATAAACTAAAATAAACCCCACACTGCACCCTTTTAAACCTTGGGTGCCTGTGAAGGTGTGACAGGGCAGGAGTTGGTAACAATAAGGTCTGAGAGGAGGCAGTGATGGGTTTTTCATGTATTTTTCTGCCATATATTTTCTGCCCATGCCCCAATATAAGCCAAGAGGATTCTTGCCAGCCTGCAGCGGTGCTGCTGAGTGCTCCACTCTGAAGTTTTTTCTCTTTAAAAACATCATCCCAGCTCGGGTTATCCTGTCAGAACAACCCATGGTTTTCCTCCTGATAGCTGAGTTATTGCCTGCCTTAAGTTGTTCCACCAGAAACAAAGCCACCAGGGCACCAGTGGGTCCTGACCCCCTTCCCCAGGGTTCCCCTACCCTGCCCATGGTCCAGCACCTCATGCCAGTCCCCAGTGATGCCCCAGGGCTGGTCTCCAGCTCCCCACAGCCAGCCTGTCCCAAGGGATGGGGGTGGGGCTGTTCCTCAGGAAGGCTTGAACCCCAAGGTGAAATCTTGGGTTGTTTTTGGAGGGTTTTTTGTGTGTTTTGGTGTATGTTTCTTTGGGTTTTTGTTGCATGTTTTTTGTTTCTTTTTTCCTCCCTTTGTTTTGTTTGGGGTTTTTTCTTTGTTTCTTTGTTTGTTTTTGTTGTTGTTATTTTAGTTTTTTTTTTTTTTAATCTGGGGTGTGTTTTGGTTTATTTCTCATCTCTTGTCACTCTACTCACTAAGGCACAGTTGTTGAATGGAATCAGAAGTGCAAGGGTTAGCAACCACAGATTTGGGTGGCCACCATTCTCAGCCTACTTTGGGATGTAAATGAGAGGGAACAAGTTCAGCTTTCTGTCAAACAGAACCCCTTTCTGATGAAGCCTTCAGTGACACGTGAGCTGTCACTGAAAATTGTCCCCCATGGAAGGCTCTGAATGTCAGAGTTTGCTGTAGTGCTGCTTTAGGGTACAAACCCCACGTGTGACTCACTGTTGTGACCTTGGAAGAAGTTTTCAAGTGTCCCATTTCCCTGCTGCTGATTTGAGGCCTTTATAACTGTAGGCATAATCTTTTTGTGCCTGTGATTTTATTCTGCCCCGAACTCCAGGTTGCCACTGAAGGAGAGGAATTTGCTTAGCTCCACTGTGTTCATTTTAGAAGGAGACCCTTGAAAACAAGTGATGTCACGACTGGCATTTGCTCTCAGCTGGTATTTGCTCGTTTGTTTTCAGTGTGGAAAAAGTATCTGACCATCCTCCTAATGGATGTAACTCATCCTTTCCATTTTGCTGAAGGCCTTTCAAGAGGACTTGCTGCAAATAGAAGAATCAAACAGACTTTCTACACACATGGGCAGATTTTTTCATTGCTAAGTTCTTTTTATAGGTTTAGAAGAGTTAGTTGGGTCTTTTTAATAAGTCCTTACTTGCTTTAATGGTGTCTCCCAACTGCCTTCTCAACTTCTCACGGGGAGATCAAGACCAATTCTCCCAGTGCTAGAACAATCCAACCACTTGTTAATGTGACTGCACATTAAAAGTTCATACAGCAGATGAATGCAATTCAGCTTTAGCAACAGTTGCACTCCATGGAAAGAGTGCATCAATCAAAACTAATGGAAATGGCCTTAAAATGGAAATGGAGCGGTGCTGGAGATGACCTAATGTTACAGGTACTTCCTAACACTGACTTCAAATAATTGTAGACATTTTGACAAATGGTCATTTAAGTTTTAAGTTACTTGGAGAGCTGAATAATTACGTTCTTCTGAGAGTAAATTAGCCCAGGAAAAAAAAAAGAAAGATTTTTTTTAATGACAAAGCATTATTTATTTGTAAAGAGAAGCTCAAAACCAGTCTAAGAAGCAGAACCTGATTCTCTGAGCATTTCCATAATGAATGTTCCTGCTTTACAGCAGTTGAAAAGAAGTAAATCTGATGAGGCAAAATTGCAAATATGTTTTCATGTAAGGTGAGAACTTTACCTTAAGGCCACGTCTTCAGTTGGGATGGTGGACAAGGTTTTACTCATCTTGTGAAACCAAACATGTGAAGTGACTAAAAAGCCAGGGAAAAGAGGTTTAGCATTACATAAAATTTTCAGGTGCCCAGTTTTGCAGAAGTTATGCCATAGTCTATTTTCTGTTTTTATCTACAGTTGCACAGAAATACCAGATTTTCCAGGAAAACTGTCTTCTTTAAGGACATCTATTGTAAATTATCATATTTATACAGTGTGGAATTAATACTAAAATAACTAGATTTTGGAAACTTTTTCTCTTAGGTGTTTGTAACTTTTTACTCCATGCAGAAGTTCTCTACAGGACTGTGGACTTGATTTTTCCTTTAGATGCAGAAATATATTCTCATACACAGACTTGACAGTGGAGGAAAGAAATGAAGCCTTGTGAATGTGAAGAATAGGACTTGAAGGACATCCAGAAAAGCAAAAGTGTGGGATTATGTAATACAGCATCACACCTAAACACCTCTGTGGTGATGTGATAGTTGGAAAGGAGTTTATACAGTTACAGATGTCCAAAATGAAAACACTGCTCAGATCTGTGACAGACAAGGCTTAGGCATCCACAGAGCCTGTCTTAATTACTGATTATATTCTGGAGCCTTGGTCCCAGATCAGATTTTTCTGTCAGGTTAAGGTCTGGATCAGAGTCTCTGGTGAGAAAGTTGGGACTATTGATCTTTCAGGTAATGATGCTGGGAGTTGAGGAAACCATCCAAATAGCTTTGCCTTGTGTAAGCAAAAATGCAGGCTGTTTTTGACATGCAGTGTTTAAAATAGTGCCTTGGCTCTGGAGGCATAATAAGGGTTTGGGAAGAGCATTGGCAAGGTGATTGTTTCTCTGAGCTAGAGACTTATCTCAGGGTCATGCAAAATGTATGAACTGATCCACAATGACAGTTTCAGGATCAAAAAAAAAATAAGAATATGGACCTGTCAGTATTGGAAAGGCCACCTTGGCTTAAAAAAAAATTAAGAAAAAGATGGGGGCAAGTCTCATGCTGGGAGCTGTGCAGAGCTGGCCTTGTACTTGGCTGGTTGAAACTCTGGAGACTGGAAAGGAGGTGACTGTCTTCACCAACAGCTGATCCTGGAGATGTAAAGACACAGATGATGTTGTCCCCACACCACTGCCCAGTGCAGCGTTCCCAGGACTTCACACAGCAAAGTGCCTGAACTCTCAATTTGCCCACTGTGGCCACAGCAGTACTGTCAGCTCTTTGGCAGGAGCTTGGGAAGTCACAGAGCAGGGAAGTGAAATGTGAACATTTGAGTCACTTCACAAGTGGCTGGTTCTACAACAGGATGTTCCGTGCAATTAAACGAATATAATCACCTTCTCTGGAGCTGCTGGAATGATGTGAGTGTAGACACAATGCAGGAACACAATCCAGTCAGTCACCCCCATGGAAGGGATGATGCCATCTCCAAAGAGGGTATCAGATGTTTCTCTAACTCACAGAGGAACTTCCTACAGTTCTGAAAAATGCCAATAGCTCCCAGGGGGCTGCAGTTACTCTCTGGTCCCTGTGACAAAGGAGGTTGCCCTCCTGGGGATTAGCTCTGTCCTCCCTGAGCAGCTGAAGGGAACCAGCCAGGACTAGGCACAAGTGCCAAGCTGCAGCTTGGGGATGATGACCATTTCATCAGGGAAGAGCAGTGAAATGAGTGGATGAAGAGACCCTTTCAGTGCCAATTTCATACTATTACTAAACACAGAGCAAACAAAATAGCTGCTCCTCCAGCGAGTTATTTACATGACTGTGCTTCAAAGCAGATGGAGAGCTTTCTATCCCATTATGAAAGGCATGCAAGTCACAGTGACACAAGTCCTAATTATGAACAACTTCAACTGCACCATCTGCAGTTCACAAAGCTCCATATGCATGGGGCTGATCCAGCTTGGCTGCCTGCATTTGTCAGCAACACGTGCAAAATAGATACCGACATGAAGAATCTGAAGACACTCAGGCAGAGGCTCTGTGGGAGGGACTGGGAAGGTTTGTGGTGCCCCTTCTGCCTTCACTGACCAAACAGGAGACCAGAAGCAGACAGAATTATTGCCTCCACTTGAAAGGGGCACTGATACACACCTTTGCCAGGTTCAGCATATTGGTCATCCAGCCTTAGCTTACATTTCCTTTGTTTAAATTTTTTTTTTTTAAATACTTTTTCCCATTCTTTTTTCTTTTTGGCACAAAATTTGGTATCATCTTCCCCATGGCAACCTGGGCAGGCAGTGTGTAATTTTAGCTGTCCATATTGAAAGCCCAATCCCTTCAGCACTGACAGCAAACTGCTATGCACATTTCAGCAGAAGGGATCTGCTGAATTCGGTTTAAAAAGGAACAAGAAAATTCATCCTTCTTCGGAAAAGGGAAGTGCATTGAGACAAATAGCCCCAGTTGCCCAAAACACAAATTAATATCCAAAAATTTGACATATAAGGGGTTCCTTCTATGCTTTGGAGTAAGAGGAATTGTTTGGCTCTTTTGTTAAAGAGCATTAAACACAGTCAGTAAATAAGAAAGGATTCAGTAAGGGTGTGTTTATTTTTCATCTGGTGTTATCAATTAGTTCTGCTGGAGGAAACTCAAGGACTTGGGGTACACTTTGTTGGTTCTTCCCCATAATTATGAGCACTTGAAATACTAGGGAATTCTAGACAGTGTGTAAAGCTCTTTGCTTGAAAAGACAGAATTCCAGGTGAGCCAAAATAATGTTTTCTATATGTTTGCATGAGGGGAAAAAAGGCTGGAGGAAGTCAGATGTGGTAGTCATAGGGAGATCTGCACTGCAGCTCTTCTGACTGTGTCTTCATAGCTCCAGAAGAGCAACACAGGACCAGCAATCTCCTAGGACAGCCCTCACCCACCCTGTCTCTGCCCCATGAGGAAGGCTTTGATCTGAATCGCTGGTGAACTCTTGGGATGACAAACATCTTGCTTAAGGAGGGTTTTGTGAATCATCCCTTAATGAGAGCTGGCAGCAGCTGAGGTGGCTATTATATTGGATTCAGTTCATCTTCAAGCTGGACCCTCTGTTGTTATGAGATAAAAACAAAATACAGAATCGGGGGGGGAAAAAAGTGGAGTCTTGATAAGAAAAAGTAAATGGTGAGCACAGCACGATGGAAAAGTGAGAGGGGATCATTAATGGCTGTTTCCACAGAGATCTGGATGTGAGGGATTGAGATGACTGTAATAGATTCCCCCCACCTCTGTTTCCCCCCTCTCCATTCTGCTGCCTCTGATATGGAGATTTACACTGACCTCCAGGCTCTTAAATCTTGCAATTTGCCAGCTCTTTGATAGAAAGAACATTTTCACTGGCCACTTAGTTCCTTTCTGATCAGTGCTACGTGACACCAGCAATCAGAGGGCCTTTGATTCACCAGGACAAAAGAGAGAATGGAAGTGCGCTTTTTCCACCCTAACACAGCATTGCCACAGTCCCATGAGCTGGCTGTAATCCTGGCTTCATTTTTTCTTTCCTGGTTCTGTAGTGATGTTAGAAACCCAGCTTTAAGCTAAGCAAGAACAAGATAAGATGAGCTCTTTTACCATTTCAATACTAAGGGAATTAATCTTTTTATCTCTCTGCAACTTCAGGTGCAGGAAGTAAAAAAAAGCCTTTTCTGTATTAACACTGAATAGGACTGGCCCATTCTAATTTCCCTGAAGCATTAGTTGCATTTCTAAAAGGAGACAGATGTAGCCACATAAAACAGTATGAAATGCAAGGAGAAAATGTGACTATTTTCCAGAAGACAGCACTTGAAAGAAGGGATGGGAACCACATTGATCATTAGATGCTGATGCCTCCAATGGTCTCCTTTATCAAACCTAGTGCCGGGGAACTGCAAGGGTGAGGGAAGGAGGCTCAGCATCCAGCTTTCTGCAGGGGAATTTAATTGAAGAGCCAGACCTATAGCAGATGCAAGCAGTAAAACCACCCTCGATTAAAGCAGTGACTGGAGGATTCTGGAGAAGCTCCATTAAATATTATTTCCTGGTCAAATTTTTTCTTCACGAGTGAAATTATTTCAGTACGGGATATGTAAACAGTGAGAGTTACAATTAAAAGCAAAATAGAATTAGATGTAAGACAAAAAGCTGGCTGGGTTACCTACATCATGCCTGATTTCTGCTCCTCTTTCTATGTGTGTATAGGGTACATACCCTCCTTTCCTGGGCATATCCACAATGAAAAGCTGATGCGCAATCAGTTTTGGGACTGTTGTTTGCTCCTTGTTTACCAAACAATGATGGGACTGCATATTAAACCAGAAAAGTCATATCCTTTCTTATTCGAAATAACACTATAGACTGAGTCATATAGCTTTGTGTATGTGGGGCATCAAAGTGCTTTTAAATTTGAACCAAGGCAAGCTAAAGATCTTGGGCTGAGAGCTGAAATAACTGGGAAGGCATGCAGGAACCACTACCATGAGAAGATTTCTCAAGCAGAAACATCTTCAGTCATTTTCAAGGTCCTGATGTGAAATTTTAGGCAGATTTGGAACACTATCAAGTAGATAAACTTTTCTCACAGTGTGCCATTTAATCATATTCAAAATATTTCTCAGGTTCTTTCATCAAAGCTGTTCTCAGCTTTGTAGTTTTTGAAGGGAAGTATTCTCTCTGATTTTTACAGGGAAGACTTATGCTCAGTAAATAGGCAGGAAGCAACTGATAAAAACCACAGTGTCCTTCATTGGATAAAAGTTATTTTGACAAAACCCTACCTCAAGAAAGCTTTAGTGCCTTCTGGATTTGTGTAGAACAAAACCAAGATTCCAACCTCATAATCTGTACCTAACAGGAAGGTGGATTTTTTTAATTAAAGTGAGGTTTTAATTGAATAATTTATTCAATGATTGCTGTGTATATAATTTATAGATATCATCAGTTGTGAAAAAGTCTTGTCTATCCACTTGTCTCAGGTGCTAAAATGCTGAACTGCTTAGCAAAAGTCTATCTTCTAAATGGAGCTACTGGGTCAGCTGTGACCCAGGCCAAACCTGGGAAATTAAGGAATCATTACTTGTACAAAATCCACATTTGCAACTCCAGTTGTAATGAGAGGTACTGGAGGGTCTGCCTGCATTTATATAGGGCTCTTGTCAAGGGTGGGAGAAGAAATCCCTGGAGGTTTGGAGGAGCTGAAGGGAATAACATGGGAATGAATAGTTGCTGCAGCTCTTCAGTTATGAAGTGAGGAGAAGATTGTCAAGATCATGGCAACGGGAGTTACATGTTAAAAAGGTGTGCTGGTTTAGAGTTAAACCAGCAGGAGAAATGAGAATCCAGCTCAGAATGGGATTGCAAGTCAGAAGAACAATTTAATACAAGATCACAAAATACACTGAGACAGAAGGAAAATTCGCTTGTGCCACAAAAACACCAGATGTACAGCCCAGCACAGTAGGGAACGAGCAGGATGGAGCTCACCAACCCCTGTGCTGAGCACCATGTGCCCCCTGAGTTCAAAGTAAAAAGAAAACAAGGAACCTGCTGATGAAAATGATGGTTGCAGTCCGGTGGCAGCCTCAGTCTGGTCAAGGCTCTGCTCCTCCTCTGGATCTGAAGAGACCCTCCAGTCCCAAAACCCCAAGTTTATCTCTGCCTGGGCTCAGATGGGAACGCCCAGTCCCTCCCCCAGGGTGGAGACTTTCACAAGGGGTGATTTACTCTGTGAGGTGAACAATGGCATATTTTTGGCATCCCTGATGGCCCCTGAGCAGACATGACCCCTCAGGTGGGTGTGGAGGCAGGAGAACTTCCTTATCTCCCAGGGGTTCCTAAACACCCAGCTTGTCCCCTGAGGGGTGGGGTGTGCCCTGGGCAGCTGCTGCCAATGGTCCGGGGTGAGCAGTTGATGAGAAAAATGCCATAGAGGGTTTAGAATCCACACCCACCCAGTGCCAAACTGATCCTGGCTACTAAAACCAGGACAAAAGGATGTAACATTGGAACACTCCAAATGGTGTGAATGACTTGCTTAGCTCCTGTGTTTTATGTGGACAGACATCCTCCATCCTGTTCTGTGCACTGCCCCTGTGGGATGTGGGGCATCCCTGCATCCCCTGGGGTCGAGTGGTCCCACCATAAATGCTGCCTCACACTTCATTCTCAAGCTCCTGTGTTGGACTGTGTGGGAGCCGAAATAAAAACTCACAAAAACTACCTGGAAGGTTCTCTTGGAGCTTCTGACCTTCCTGAGCAAGACCCATCATTGCTCTGGATGATACCTGGGAGCTCACTTGAAAATTCTTGACATCCTTCCTCAAGTGCAATATTCAGTTGTCATATCCAAACTCACTAAAATGTGGTGACCTTACTCTCTTTGGTTTTGTTTTTACTTTTTTTTACTTTTAAGACAGTGACCCATGCAGGACATTGTTTTGCTTTTTTTTATTCTTTTAACTGGAAAGGGTGTCACCCCTGTAGAGTTTGGTTGGTTGGCTTGTTGGGGTTGTTTTGCTTTTTATTTCCCCCACATTCTCCAATAAAGGAGGATGAAAAATAAAGTGGCATTTATTTGCTGCTGTACTTCCCAGGGTGGCTGTTCATCTTGAATAGGTCAGGTTTTTTAATGTCTGGGTGGAGAGGCTGTGTTTTAGGTGTCCGTCATGTGACAGCTAGGAGGCTTTTTAGGAAATTTGGCTCTGCAGACCTGCCTTCCAAGTTTGTCTCCACCACATTCAGGAGTTGTTTAGGAAGCTGAAGGAACATTTCCACACAGCCTGGGAAAATGGGCAGATTTTCCAAGTTTTGTGTTAGCTGAGCATGAGCTCTGTCCCTGCCGTGCTTGTGGAGCTGCCTGGTGAATCCTGGTGGGCAGAGGAGGGATCAGCTGCCTGCTAGAATAAGCCTTCCAGCCCTGAAGTGATTGCAGGGTCTGGAAGTGTAACCCACCTGCCTGAGTTCCCAGTGTGGGGCTAAATCAAATCTATAATTAATCCAGGTGTAATAATCTTTTTTTTGAAAAGCCACTGCCAGGTAGAAGGATTGCAGGTAGACTGAAAATAGGCTAAAATTCATTTTGAAGGTTAGAAATTAGTGTTTTCCATTAAAGAGTATTTGAGATAGACACCTACCAACAATGTGCATCTCTATATTTTCATTCCCTCTGCATGATAATAAACAGAGAGAAACCCTATTTTAGGTCAGTTAATGGAATTTGTTATTAAGCATTAGCAAATTTAGGATTTTATAGTTAATTGCAACTGCCTAATATGTAGAGCATGAATAATTATGAATGTGATTGATATGTACAATATTAATGTGCATTATTAATATGTACAACTGAGAGATCAATGTAGGTTGTAAGTTGCTAACAGAGGATTAGGAAGTTATGAGTCAAAGTACCAGGAAAAGGAGAAACAACTTAAATCATCTCTCTTCATTCCATTCACAGGAGACTGAGGGCTAAATTAAAATTCTGCTTAGTGTTAGGGAGAGCAAAAACCATTATTGCCTTTAATATTGTGGTAGTTTGTGAGAAGGATTCTGCATCACCAGGATCCAGTTGCAGTGACCCAGGGGGCCACTTCCAGTTCTGCTTCCCTGCAGCCAAGACTTAAAGGCAAAGCCAAAATGGATATGAATGGATTTATTTTTCAGCTGCACAGCAAAAATATCTCCACGTTGTGAACTGAATGCCCTTGTTATCTCTGCTGAGACATGTGTGGAAGGTGCCTGCTGACTGTGGAAGCTCCTGGAGCTGGTGGTGAGTCATCCATCACTGAACTTGGGTCTAATTAGAGGAGCCGAGATGGTTTTCCCAACGTCCTCTAAGCAGGTGAGATCCAGTCTTGGGTTTGACATGCAATCCTCAGTTACTTCTCTGACCTTGGCTAAAACTTCTGGCCAGTCAGAGTGAAGTTCCTTTGTCTGCTGTGTGAAGAGAGACTGTTCTGCCTTTTCTTTTTGAAGCTGTTTCTTATTATTGTGTGACAGCTGAAAGAACCTTGAAGGAGCACCGAGAACTTGAAGCACTTTGGACATGATGCTGTGTGGCCAACGGGAGGAATGACAACTGAGGCAGTGAAACAACTGAGACAAGACATTATATTCTGGATTTTGGGATGCACTTGTCTCAAGTACAAAGGTGAGGCAAAGAGCCCAACGTACAAGTAATTCATTTTTGTGCAGGTGAGGACCAGACACTGTTTTTTCCAAACACAGATTTACTTTTCTTTTTTAAAAATACAACCTTATAGCTCTTTCATCTTGCTTTTAGAGCCCACCGTTGGTTATTGAAAACAGATCAAAATTAGAAATTTTCACTTCACAGGAAATGAACAATTTCTGCACGGCATGGTAGGGAATATTTATTTATTTATAATACAAAATGTTTGAAAAATATTTTTTCTCACTTGAATTACTGTACCCAAACAAAGCAAGCATTTTGTCTTTTCATTTTTAATTATGGGACATACACCAAATATTTTAATGGAGTTTAAAAAGCCTCCCACTTGGGTGTCGCTGTTCTGAACATCCCTCGTGGCAATTATGTGGCTCATAATGTCATTATTTTGGGGAGGGGGGAGAGGAGAAAGGCTGAGAGAAGCAGAGAATCTGCTTTCTTCTGAGTGCAGTGGTGAAGGTCCCCCTGCAGTTCAGGGGAAAGCCAACTAAGGATTCGCTCTCTCTGGAAAGACAAGGCTACAAAAATGCCATGAGGGCCCAGAGATCTTCAGCTGGCAGAAATCATTGCTGCTAAGCTGATGTCAAAGGCAGCAGCAGCAGCACTGATTTACACCAGCTGGGGCCAGGGAATTGGCCAAGGTGGGGGCAGAGAGACAGAAAGTACAAATGAGCTCCTGGAAGACAAGCCTTTGTTTCCACTGATGGAGAACTCCATTGAATTTGCCAGTATGGATTGAGAGTAGTTATCGAGTTTATTTATAACCTTAAGGATAGAAATTCATCAAAGAGAGCTTTCCTCACAGTCTCTGCTTTATATCTGCTGTAGAAGTGAAAAATAACCAGTGGAAATGAAGTAAGTTGCTCTCTGTTGCATGGGAAGTTTTATGTTGGTGTATTATAAAATAATAAACACATAGGCACTACTTGTCTTGGATAATAATGCCATATGCCACATCTGAATTTATAATTTACTAATTGCCAGACAAGGAGCAGCCAGCTCTTTAGCATCTGTCATTTCCAGCAGACAGCCTGCTCTGCTGATGCACTCTTCATCTCTGCTGGAATCAGGAAACCCTGGGCTAGCCTTTGCTGAGAACCATCCAGTCACTTCCCATGAACCACTACAGCTTAAGCTGCTGCATTTCCTGATGCAGAGTGACTGGCAGTGGCTTCGGGATCACCTTCCCAGACCTCCAGTGGCCCCACCCTGCAGTCCCGGGCTGGCTAAGTCCTTCAGAGCTATGACAGTCTCGTGTCCTTTATAGGGTTTTGTGGCAGGGCTTCTTGGTTTGGAGTGAACCTCTTGGCAAGTAACTCAGTGGCTGGAGCTATTTCAGCAAAGCATTTGTTTGGGTTTGTTTTGTTATTTTTCTGGGAGGGGTAAAATGACCTTCAGAAACTGGAAGTGTCCAGAGAAATGCAAGATCCTTTCTCAGGGATGTTTTTCCAGATGAAAATCAGAGAAGCCCGTGTGCTTTTCACTGGTGGCACGTGAGGTGACTGTGAACACCCACCTGAGCTGTGAGGCTGGAGAAGCACCCCCCTTGCCCTAACAGGGAGCAACTCAACTCAGGTTTTCTGCATCTCAGCTGATTGTCTGCACCTAATTGTCTGAACCTGCACCCTTGGGGGACTCAGCAGCAGTTCCCCAGGCTCCTGAGCAAGTTGGTTTTGGGGACACCACCACAACTGCTTTGAGAAAAGATTCTTTTAATAAGGGCAAATTGCCCAAAAGCTGCTGAGCTCAATATTGGGTGAGTTGCTTCTCCTCCAGGATCTTCATTTTCCTTACACTGGGGGTATTGTTGTTTCTGCAAGGACTTTAAGTGACCTCTCATTAGTGTTTCTGCCCCTTACTGGGCCATGTTTGCTGTATTTAGGGAAATGGCTGAAAATCTACACTTCAAATAATCTAGAGAAAAGGTGATTTGAACCTCAGAAATGTCCTTACTTTATTCCTTCTGGGATTTTCTCGGTAGCAATGAAATAACTGGATGTCTCAAGTTTCTGATCTGCAAAAGGTACTTAATTTGTCTCAGTGCAACAGGGTAAAATAAGTAAATTCAGAGATGTCAAAAAGTATTCTTAGGACCAGAAAAATCATCTCTATGAAACAACTTCAACTGTTCTGGTGCCTTTGCATTTTCCATGTAATTATGTGTACGTATATATGTACATGTAAAATTCTATCAAAGAAAGGCTGATGAACTGAGACTTCCTTATAAAGAACATTTTTATCTTTCACTCTTGGAACGGTTGTTTGCTGAGATTATGCAAATATCACAGGGAGTGAAGCAAGTTTCTAAGGTGGTTAAGAAGGTCTTAAAAATACTCCCAGGTAGATCTGCCCTGAGGAGCAGTTTTGTTTCACGGGTATAGTTGGGTGTGTTTCATTTACTTTCTTTGGGGTTTCATCTTAGTTGTTGTTTGAGGGTTTGTTTTTTTTTCAAAAATAGATGACAGAGGGCACTGAAATGTATTTCAGGAATAAAATGTAATTGCATTAACCTGCTGAGATTTGATGTTGGGTTTTAAATTTATCTTCAACTTCCTTGTGCTGATGGTGTGGGTTTTTTTCTGTTTTCACGTAGAGGAAAAGTGCTCTGTGTATTTACAAGCCATGACACCCCAGAACTCTCCAGGATTCTTTTCCAGTGTGTCCTTGCTGCTCCCTTTAAAGCCTGCTAAGGGAATGGTGATATGTGGCTGCAGCTGCTCTGGCTCTGCCTTGCACAAAGAAGAGGTAAGGGTTAATAATATGCTCTGTTGAGTATAATGTGAATATACAGAATGAACAGAACTCTTGCATGTTTTCCTACTAATGCCCTCCTCACCATGGACAGTGCTGCATCACAAGCTTTCTAGTGTTTGAATATCTTTTTATACATATATTTTTTTTCCCCCAATGTTCATGTTGTGCATCTCAGATGAGTGATCTGTACCTGCAGCACGTTTGCTTGGTGGGGTTTATTAATTTAGGACCCTAGAGCTTCCCAAACATAAATGAATTTATTTTCATATTGTTCTGTTCCCCTATACAGAGAGAAAACTGAGTGCTATAATAGGGTAGTGAAAATTGCTATGCCAAATTCTGTGACTGAGGAGAAAGTGTGGTACTGCATAAACAGCTCTCTGGGCTAATTTACATATACAAAATAGTTCATTAGTATTTTTAGCTGTTATGATTGGGTTGGAAAATGATAAAGGAAAAGTACTGTGTTCTCTTTTGGTAGATCTAGAACCAAAATGTTCACTACAAAAGGCCATGCTGGTAAAAAAGCAGTCAGGCTAAACGTCTGTGCATCCACATTAGGATTGCTACTCTCCACTTAATGCAAATTTTATTTAAAAATAATTGCCTGAGAACTATATTCCAGCATTAAATCCTCACCTCTAACCACTGACATGTCTTCCCTATGGACATTCTGTATCCTACTTAAACTGGCATGTTTTCAGCTGTGCAGTTTCTGTTACCTGATCACTTTCTAATCTTTGTAGCCTTATTTTTTTTCCCCCTTTCTAATCTTTGTGCCTTTCCATAAGGCAAGATGCTGTCATAGATCACTTTATATGTCCCTCATTAAGTTTACATGACTTGCCAAAATAAAACCTCCAACTTTTCCCAGTCAGATTATTTCTATGTTTTACCTAAGTGGATGGACACTGTGATACTCTAGCAACTGATCATGCCTGGCATCATTTCTGTAAAATCCAGGAACAACTGGTGGTGTTATTGATTGTGCTCACTGAAAATCATGTTTGGTTGACAGGAACTGATTTGTCTTTGCAGAGCATGTCTGTGCTCCTGTTGATTGGTGGAAGTGTTGCATGTTTAGGGCAGTGATGCTCAGGAAATACAAATTTCTGATGAAGCTGAGAAGTGAGGGACTTATCCTTTTCAGTCAGGCAATCTGTATTACTGCACTAAGCTTACACAGTGTTGTTTTCCCCATCTGTCTAGATTAGAGCTGGGTCAGAAATATTTGATTTGTAATAGCTAGCTAGTTAGCTCTCTGTGTGTGCACAGAGGAACAACCAGCCTTAAGTCTAGAGAGTCTGAAGGAAAGTGTGTGTGTTCCTTAAATTAGAATTATGCCACACTTCCAGGCTCAAATGTGTTTAGCTCTGGCGCCTCTTGTTCCTCCCTTGTGTTACAGAGAGTGCTGGCATAGCTCTCCATGGGCCTCCTGAACTGAATTCAGGTTAAAACAAAAAAAAGAAAAATCTTATCTCCTTTGTTCAGACTATTTCTGTTTATTTATTTCCCAGAGCAGTCCCCACTGCACCGTTCCAGTGTGAGAGAGGCTGAACACACAGGGGTGAACAACCTGGCTTGGGAAGCAGACAAGGAGGGAGAAACCTCATGGGTGGGCCAGGCAAATGCTCATTTACACCCCAAACAGATCTTTCCTGAGCTTGTGGCTGCTGCCCTTTCTGAGGCACACAGGGTGTTGGAAGTGGAGGGGTTTGGAGCTTGTGTTGCATCAATAAGACAGGTTTTTGTGGGCTGTGGGTGTGTGGTTTGGTGTGGGTGGGTGTGAGAACCTCTCACTCCTTCAGCAACTTCCTCAAGGAGGACCAGAAATTGGTTCTGTCTCAGCTTCTCCTTTCTGTGAGTATCCTGTGGATCCAGAATCCAAAGTGGAGCCCGAGGGCTGCAGGGTGGGGTTTTTGATTTTAAGCCTTGTTGCTCCAAAATCTGAGTGAAGGGCCAGTGAAGTGAAACCCTCCTAATGCCAGATATCAAAACCTGGTGCCTTCCCCTTCTCAGCTGCTTCTTCTGCCTGCTCTCAGGGCTTGCCCTTTTTAAAGAACTTACTCCCTCCTGCTTGCTTTCAAATTAGACCAGTGTAAAAGCCTTTGCAACAAGAAGTTTTATATATCCCAGAAGAAGTTCACACTTCAGAGCAAAACCCCAGCTCTCCATTTATTTATTTTTTTAAGCTAAAATTTTAAAGTCAAGACATGTGACATTGAATCCCCATCAACTGCCTTGCTTGACACTGACCTGGCATTTTTCTAGCCCAAGGAAGAAAAGCATTTTTAATTACTCTGAGCACATTTTGCTCCCCAAGGTTTTGGTTTTTCTGATGAGCTTTGCAGTTTCTTGTCTGGATCTTTGATGTTTTATTCCTGACCGTGTGGATATTTTGGGGATACCTGCTGGATTAATTTTGCTCCAGCATAGCTGTAAGGAATAAGTGCACCAGTCCAGGTTTCTCTGCTTAACAAGACATGTGATGGTCAGAACTGCTTGGTCCCAGTGTGTGTTTGCAGCTCCACACTGAGGGGTGGCAAACACTTTATGTGGAGGGGTGCAAATTAGGAGCTGCTACCTGCTGTCTTCCTGGCAGTGGAATAGGTGAGAGAGAACTATTCTGAGGTAGTTCCTTCTGAAAGAACTTTTGCCTAGCACTTTCTTTGGTTCTTCTTAGCCTGGGCATAACACAGTGAGCCCTGCTTACAGCACTGCTCTGTTTCTTGTGCTTTGCAACTCCCCTTTGCATTGTTGGCTGGTTGTGCAGACCCTGCACAATCCCCTTTGGACTGCATTCAGAAGTGTTAAATATCACATCAGCAGACTTTCTTGGCTTTGCTGATGCTAAAAGGGAAAAGGTTTGTTCTATTTGGTTCCAGCTCCCCCCCCCTCCTGTTTATTTCTGAGAGTATTCTGCTTTAAGCAAACCTCACAGAGTTCCTGCCTGGAGCCTGCCAAGGACTGAACCAGATATTTCAGAGGTTTCAGCTGGCTGGTTACCAAGGTAGGGAGCTCCAGTAAACAGGTGAGGAAGGAAATGTGTGTCAGGACACTGAGGAAAGCACTGTCCCAAAAGCAAATTCTTTGGAGGAGGGCACCGTGATCAGGTGTCAAAAATATTTACAGAATGAGTTTTACTCTATTTAGTGGGGCAAGGAGGAAGCCCTTCCACACCTTGAATTTCTCTCCTGCCTGTTCTTTTGATGGAGTTTCCCTGTTGTGACATAAATACTCACTGCAGCAGTGAGTATTTATGTCACAACATATGACCTATGTATTTAGGTCGCAGAGGGATGAGGATTGTACAGACACAGCACAAAACCTGTCCCAAAGGTTTTCTTCATTAAGCAAGCATTATTACCTTTTTCAGCTTCTCTCAGATTTTAAGGCCATTGTCTGAGATTTTGTCAAACATGCGGTTCTCTGAACTTGTTTCCAGTCAGTCCTCTGTGAAATATTTATATCATAGCTTCATCTGAAAATTCTCCATGTAGAATGACTGAGTTTTAATACGTCCATGGAACAAATAGATGCAATAAGCCTTTACTCAGGACGCAGTTTGGAACAGGGTCATGAATGGGCAGAGCACTAATCCCTTTGTAAAAGGAAAATGAGGAATGGTGTGTCTGTGACATTGTCACAGCCCCAGTGCAGATGGTTCTCCTGCTCAGATCATGTTGATGGGGAGCAGGGGGGGGTGGGTGGCAGGATGGGAAATGTGGCAAATGAACAAGGACGACCTTGGGCTGCAGAGAAAGCACTTTTGTTAACAAACCTGTGAGCGCTCGCAGTTTCCATTTCCATACTTTCCATTCCTATCCCTTCCCTCTGAAGTGATCAATGCTTTGTATCAGACAGGCTGTGGCTCAGCCTGCAGAACGTGTTTCCATCCCTCAGGTGAATCCTGGGAAGGACCTTTTTTTCCCCTCTCAGGCCACATGAAATGAAATATAGAGTCTGTCTGTTCCTCTGGACAATATTCTCAACTGTCCTGGTACTTTGGCAACTCAGAGTGTTTAGGTTGGGGGGGGAATTGTTAGGTTTTGGTGTGGGGTTTTTCATTATTAAACACTACTGGGGTTCCTCTTAGAGGCACACAAAGGGTGATGCTCATTTGATTGCAGAGGGAGAAGCTGCTTAAAAATGACATTACTACTGTGCCACTGTTGAAACCAATAATAAAATGCCAGCTTGCAGCACATGACAGTCTGTGTCGTGGTTTAAAAAGAGGTAGTGAGCAGTAATTATTTCAAAATAACTCAGTATCTGTTTCAAGTTGTAAAAAAGGCTTGTACTGCTCTGAACTGACTACTGTGATACAGAATGGAAACAGGTATTTAAATATTGTTTAAGTAATAGTTGCTAAAACCATTTCTATCTGCACCTCATTCCTACTGATAAAACATCTTCATTTTTTAATGAACAACTGTCTAAACACTAACAGCAAAATATTCCTTAGTTTTAGCAATTATTAAGACAAAGAATTACATTTGTGACATTATTAAAGCATCACCAACAAATTAGTTACCTTATCTGTTCTCTATCTGCATAATCCTCCATGCCCCTGTCACCATGTTTACAAATCCAAATGAATATTATGCAGCCCAGATCTAATTAATTTTGGATTAGTCTGCCAGACGCATGTAGTTCTGATCAAAATAATCTGCATTCTCTCTTTTGTTATGTGGTTTGGGTTTTTTTTTGTTTTGTTGTTTTTGACCCCTGGAGTGTTCTGTGTGTCAGGGGATGTGCTGGAACATGAATATCAAGTAGCAGGTTAATCCTTGGGTTGCCGCTTTGTCCCGCATGTGCAGCATCCAGTGGGTTGTTGGTGGCAACCTCAGGGATCCAGGTAATGTCAGAGGGCAGAAGTGGGGCTCAGGTGAGATTCACATCTGACTTAGCCATTTAAGCAATCCAGAGTGATGCAGAATGAAAATAGCCTGCTGAAATGACTTCTCAGAAAGATCTACCATTGTCTTGTGCTCTTCTTGAAGTGAAAGGGCCAACTTGAAATGTCTTTGAAAGGAAAGCTGAGCTGCTATAAATTTCCAAACGTGTCAGGAGAAATTGAGGTGACGCTGATGGGGGAATTGATATGTTTTTGTGCATCCTCTGACAGGGCAGCTGTCTGGGACTTCTGTTCCATATTCCTGCCACAACCAAAAGATTTAAATGGCAAAATTAGCCTCTTCCTCCGTGCTGAAGTCAAGACGGTGTTTGGAATAGGACCCTCCATGTCTCACTGTTAAAGTGTTTTGAAGTTCCATAATCTGTAACAGTTTAAAATGTGGGGGGGTTGGGATTTGTTTTGCTTGGGGTTTTTTTGGTTGTTTTTTTGTTTGGTTGGTTTTTTTGTTTTGTTTTTAAATCATGGTAGACCTTCTCCTTAGCCACGCTCTTTCACAATTTAAATTAAATCCTGTAGTCCTCAAGGAGTGTGGTCACCTTATTATATATATATCTCTATTATATGTGTCTATTATTTTAATTTATATATTTATATCAATTCCATGGGCTGGCTGCATTCCATACTCTGCATGTAGATATATATAGAGAGGTCACACAAGTTGGGTGGACTGGAGCCTTTAGATAAAACTCTTGCCTTGGCAAAATCACTTTCTACTGCTTAAATTTGGACTTTTATTGTGCTTCCTCCCCAGAAATACAGAGGTCTTCATGCCTTAAGCAGTTTAGTGAGTAGTGCAGCTCAGTAGGAGAGAACATTTGGTGCTGGGGGATGGCAACCCCTCCCTGTTCCCTTCAGGCCAGCTGCAGTCTGGTCCTTGGGCTGATCCTCCTCGTGCAGGTGGATTGTGTTGGATGTTCTACCAACGTGGGACTTGGGGTTAAACTGGTCCAAAATGGGTCCTGTTCGTGTGCTCCCAGTCAGCCACAGAGGGAGAATCCCAACTCAGGAAGTGCAGAGGAGAGGTTTAGCCTCCAAGCCTGCTTCTAGAGGGTGGCTGTTAATTAACTAATCAGCTTGGTGATTAAAGCAAATTGAGAATATCCTCCATGCGTGTTTTCCTACAACACCTACTCTTGCATATGGTGTGTTCAATCACACAGAACATGGGTTAACAACAGAAAATACACAGGATTCTACTTTAAGGTGGTGTCTCTCCTCTCCAGCCTGAGCTCAGTGAACTGCAGCCCATGACTTGTCTCTTGCTGTATCACCAGCCTGAGAGCATCTCCTTCTACTTGAACAAGATGATTTTTTTCTGCTGGGGAAGTGGAGAAGGAATGATCCTGCCTTTTTTTTAATTATTATTATTTTTAGCTAAAAAAAGTGACTGGTATCTCTAAATTCTTCCTTTTTTTCCTAAAGGAATACTGGCTATCTCCTTCTTTCCCCAGTTATCCTTTCTGTGACTCCTCATCAGAATCTGACACCATTGCTTTGTGCTTTTCAAAGCACTGCAGGTAAAGGAAAGAAAATACTAACCAAGGAATATGATCAGAAATACATAAAGTGAAATAAATGAAGAAAATAAAACCAGTCGAGCATTATCAACTTGGGCAGATTTCATAATTTCATAGGAAAAAAAAAAAAAAGAATTTTCAGTTATGCACTGTTTTCAAGTGTGGAAATGAATTACTTAATGAGTAGTCAGGAAGTTTCTGGGATGGGAAAAAAATCAATCAGGATGGTGTAGTATTTCAAAACCTCCCTATCATCCAAGTTTTGATGGTGCCTAAGGGAAAATAGTCCTTTAAAAGTGAAGATGCTGTGCATGCAAATATTCAGTAAATGTGATAATGAATTTACTGTTAACATAAAATCAACTTCCACCATAGTCTGCAAAGAACTTTCCTTGGAAGGCTGTTCCTTGAAACAGGAACTCCATTATTTCTTTTTCCCCAATAGTGTTTGTAACCAAAGGGCAGGAGAGAACAGCTGGAGAGTGAACACCTTTTGAGTTGGATGCAGATGAAATGCGTTTGGGTTTTCTTTCTGCTCTCCCACCAAACCAGGCTCACTCTGCCCAGCTCCCCCTGAGTGCAGAGCTCGTTCTCTTTGACTTGGGGTCACCCAGTGGGTCCCAGATACTGGTGGGGGCTTCCTACCAGAGCTTTCCTGTGCCCTGGGGTGCCAAGTTTCCAGATCAACCTCGGGCTTTGTGCCACTGTCCCGGTTACACAGAACTCTCTATGATGAGGCAGCTTTATTTAGGTACCATTGAGGACACTGTTGAACTGCCTTCTCTTTTGTGCTTCTTGTTAATGAGTTTATCTCCAAGGCTGGAGGCTGATGAAGTTGGTGTGACAGATATCTCCCTTTAACTGGAGATGCATCAGTACATGTGTCAAGTGAGACACTGCAGATCTTTCTCTCTGTACTTTCAGCTTTTTATAAATATACACTGAAGCACCTGGTGTGCTGGTTTAGAGTTAAACTGGCAGAAGAAATGAATCCAACTCAGAATGGGATTGCAAGTCAGAATAACAGTTTAAGAAAATATCACAAAATACACTGAGACAGAAGGAAAATTCATTTGTGCCACAAAACCACCAGATGTACAGCCCAGCACAGTGGGGCACGAGCAGGATGGAGCTCACCAAGCCCTGTGCTGAGCACCATGTGCCCCCTGAGTTCAAAGTAAAAAGAAAATAAGAAACCTGCTGGTGACAATGACGGTTGCAGTCTGGTGGCAGTCTCAGTCTGGTCGAGGCTCTACTCCTCCTCTGGATCTGAAGAGAGATCCCAGTCCCCAAACCCCAAGATTACATCTGCTTGGGCTCAGATGGGAATGCCCCGTCCCTCCCCCAGGGTGAATTGTGTCACAAGGGGTGATTTACTCTGTGAGGTGAACAATGGCATATTTTTGGCATCCCTAGTAGCCCATAAGCAGACATGACCCCTCAGGTGGGTGTGGAGGCAGGAGAATTTCCTTATCTCTCAGAAGTTCCTAAACACCCAGCCGGTACCCTGAGGGGTGGGGTGTGCCCTGGGCAGCTGCTGCCAATGGTCCGGGGTGAGCAGTTGATGAGAAAAATGCCATAGAAGGTTTAGAATCCACACCCACCCAGTGCCAAACTGATTCTGGCTACTAAAACCAGGACACCTGGTAGCTGAGATTCTTTACAATTCTGAAGGAAAAATCATATGCCTTTTCTAGAACTGAAGTTACAGTAGCTGCAGTATGGTTTTGGTCAATATATGCAAATCTGTATCTATTTGTACGCTGCCAAAAATGATTAAAGAATGGAGATGCCTAAATACCTTGAGGGGAGAAAACTTGGCCCTATGGCCCAGCTGCTGCAAATACTTAAGCATGGGTTTAATTCTGTGTGTGTGTGATCAGCATTCCTGTGAGTTTAATAGAAGTGTTAGCATAAGTAGAAGTGAAAACTTGAGTAAATCTTGCTGAGAGAGAGGTTTATTTGTGAACCTCGATATGAATAGGATAAATCTGGTAATACACAAGAGAATATGCCCCTCAGAGTTGTGAGCTGATGGAGCTGGGCTTGCAGGATTTGAGGTTTTCTTGAGTGAAATTTGGAATTGGTCTCTGAACAGCTGAAAATAGAAAGGAGAGGGGGGAAATGAGGCTGGAAAATCAGTCTAAAGACCAAAAAGTGCCAACAGGTCAAACCAAACTGATCTCTGTTATGACCATTTCTCATTCTGCCTGTGTTGTTGCCTGATGAGTTATTGGGTGGAGAGGATGAAGAAACTCTTTGGGACTGTAGCAGGCACACGTATTGCCTCCTGCTCCTCCCTAAAGTCAAATGGCTGAGACTAGC
Source organism: Formicarius rufipectus (assembly GCA_013399695.1). Classification (NCBI taxonomy): domain Eukaryota; kingdom Metazoa; phylum Chordata; class Aves; order Passeriformes; family Formicariidae; genus Formicarius; species Formicarius rufipectus. The sequence goes on from VXAU01005178.1 coordinate 362,107, forward strand.
AAGTTCTTAGGATCTTTGATAAAAAGCAAGGTCTGCAGATATTTGAATTGGTGTGATTATATTTGGACTTCTCAGCGTTAAGATTGCCCTCGTGGTCTTTAAAAACAACTTGCCAGGAGTCAGATCCATTGTGCTAGACACCATATGGTCACTTTACTGTGTGATTTTTCAATTTCTCTGTCAGAAGCTATGAAATGCATCTTTCACCCAGCTAACACTCACCCAGAGTGTTTCAGTACAGCTATCTACATAAAGCTGAACTTTAGGCAGAGAGCTAACAAAAACATGAGCATAATTAATAAGAGGAATTAATGTCAAGTGTAAACTAGCAAATATGCACAAAGGACAGAACTGGGTGTGTGTGTGGGGAAAAAGCAGTAGAAATTGATGCTCTGACAGCTCCTCTCTTAGCTTGAAAAAAAACAACCCCTAGAAAAGATTAATTACATTGTTAAGTAGTGCAACTTTTAGTAGCTAAAAAACCCAGAGGGCTCAATTCATCTTTGTATTTTGTCTTCAGAAGTGAGTGTCAAATGATGGTGCAGGATATGAAACACTGATGGATGGGTTTGAGTCCCATTCCTGACTGATTATGGTGCTGTAGAGCTGTGCTGTTCTACTGACCTTGCTGTAACATCAGTTGCTGGCAGCTGAGAATTTGGTCCCTTGTTGAAGCTGTGACTTTTCTCAAGAGGACAATCAGCATTTCTCTGTCTCAGAGGCTGAAAGAAAATCTGAAGTCTAGACAGGGAGGTGAACGAAATCTCTCATGCACAGGACACAAAGGTAAACCAATGTCTCCTGATGGGGAGGAACATGTGGTGTACCAAAGAGGAGTCTCATTCCCGCATGACAGAACACATGTTTAACCATTCTCTTGACAAAAATCAACAGCAGAATTTACCCCAGTGGGGCTGGGATTTTTCATAGGAATGCACATAACTGAGTCAAGTACTGCTGGAGTCAGGGGGACACCAAAGTGGTGGTGATGGACATTACCTAGCTTTATTTCTGAGTGGGGCCGAGGCCTGTGACTTTAGAAAGGACCTTCTGAACATATAAAAACTGACATAGCCCCAGATATGGTGTGGAGCCTGACTAGCTGTGATTTAATCATAACTTAAGAGCCAGCTCATCCTTGTTATAACTGAGGACTGTGTACAGCATGAGAATTCAGTTCCAATAGGGCCATAAAAGTGGGGGTTTTTAACCTAAAGAACTTATTTTTCTGCACTCCTGATGTCTGAAGTCGTGGAGAGAGTGAAGTGTTGCATCAAGAGCTGGTAAGTGGCAGCAAGAGACAACTCTTTTTCTTAATAGGGTTGCTTTAGATTGCAGTTTATGGTCCCTGTTTCCCCCAGTACATTTCATAGGAGCCTGGAAGTTAGATACCAGCTTCTTGCTCTGGAAATCACCTGACCTCCGCAGGAGATACTTCCTTAAATCAAATCCAAATGTTCTTGGATGCAGCCTACAAATCCATGATGGGCTGGATGGGTCCCTCTCTTACTTAGGGGTCACCTCTAGGGCTTCTGTACCTCTGTCCTCAGAACCATCCACCACACTGAAGCAGAAAAAGGAGTGTCAGGAACCACAAAAGTGTCCTCTGTCCATAGGAGAGCTGAAGCACTTGCCCCAAGTATCTGACACCCACCAAGGGGAGGGCACAAGGGAGGGAGAAGGGAGGTCTTGAAGGGTATTTAAGCTCTCTGTTCTCCTGCCTGTGCCTGCCTTTCTGCCCTTGCTGGCAGAGCAGTTTCACTGAGGCAAAATGCAGAGGAAGATGGTAAGTCAAGAGGAGTTAAAGAATGTCCAAAGCAGAACTGAAGGGCCGTTTGGGAGAGGGCTTCCTTTATGTTTTTACATAAAAGAAAAAATTAAATAATGCCTTTTAATACTAGAGGGGGCTCAACTAGTCATTTTTGCACTAGGGAAGACAAGTCTTTTTGAGTTGTCCTGTGAGAATATATCTTGTCCTTCGTGTCTACCATGAGAAGGATGAAAAGACAGTCACAGCAAAATACCCCAATCCCTGATGAATCTCTGTCACTCTGATTATACCAGACAGATACTGCCTTTTTTTTTTTTTTCTCTTGCAATCATAATAAAATGTGCTGGGATTGCAGAAGGCTTGCAGCTGCTGCTGTCTCATGAAGGATGTGAAGTGTTCATTTGAAGCAGTTCATCCCTACACCAGAGGGGGTTCCTCCTCCCCTGCAATGCTGCGTTCCTGTCACAGTGTTCTACAAAGACTTTTTCTCTCCCCGTCTTCTGAACTGCTCGGGGACATTAGCATGAAAACGAGGACTTTGTTTCTTAAGTGTTCATCCATTCCTCTGGTTTAATCCTCCCACCTGAAGTCCTCATCTGTGGCATCAATGAGTTTCAGTGGAAATTGGTTTGATGAGGCTGTTTATGTGCAATCCACTTACATATTATATGCAATAATCTTGCCATAATTATAGACCTCCCTTTATTATTATGACATCTTTTAACACTTTTGAAGTTCCCTCAGTCTCATAATTCAGCTTCATTGACCAGCAAACAAAGAAACCCACCAGCTGCAGAGTTAAAATCATGATGCTGTTGGCTTTAATCTCTCTTTAACCATTAAAATATAAATTAGCTCTTGTACTCGTTTCTTCCCAGACAGCTTTCTCTTCTGGATTTCTTTCATCCTCTGCTCACAACTGCCACCTGCTTCTTCTGGTGGCCTGCTGTGTGCCAGGGAGGAGATTCCTTCCCAATGTTCATCAAGAACAAGAGTGCGGGGCCTTGACAGCAAGAAGTCGTAGCAGAGGCGTGGAGGGGGTGTGGGCAAGTACAAAAGAGCAGACCCAAGAGTGTGAAGCTTTTAGCCAAAATTGGATGCATGGCCCACCCCACTCATGTGCTATATTTCCATGCAGGAAGGACAACAATGTGTCCTGGACAGTCCCTGGAAAGGAGAACATTTGACCTTTGGGTCCGAATATCTTGTATGTTCTGCAGCTCTCTTTGGTTATCATATGTCCACAGCTTAGGGGATGTTCATATGTCCAGACTGATGGACATCTATTGTGCGGTGGGGATTAAGATTTCTTAGGTCTATATATGTAATTTCTAAGTGAAAATTTTATTTCTGATGTAGCAAAGTGTGTAAATACACATCGTCTGCCCACAGCTAGTTGTTGCCTGAGATCCCATACCAGGAGTAGGTTTCCTTTGTTCAGCAAGGAGCAGCTTTGGAGGGAAGGATGCATCTCTTCTAATGGGGTGGAATGTTTCAAACCCCAGGACTTGCTACACTGCTCTAGAAATTGTAATCCATGGGACTAATGCAGTTCAGAACCTGAGCACCAGGTAGGAAATCCCAACCAAAAAGGCCCATGGCCATAAAAAGGTGCAAGGGGTGCTGAAGTGAGTGACGAGCGCCACCGATTCACTGTGACTCCTCAAGAGCTTAAAAGTAGGCTTTTTTTTTTTTTTTTAATGAACAGCTGCTAATTAAGGGTTTTAAACTTTGTTCCTGGCAGTTTTGGCCAAAGGAGAAAGCAAATGCATTCAAGAGTTCAGGTATGTGAAGCAGAGGTGAAAAGGCAGGGACTCGGGGTGATTGGCAGCTCTAGAAATGAAGAATAATGTGTGGAGGAGCTTTAGGGTTGCATGTACAGCGCTTGGTAAAGAGGATGATTTACTGAGCTCTGAGAAAGGCTCAAGTCATGGAAAAATCCTGCAGCATATTCCACTTAGTTCTATCCCTTATGGAGTATCTAAATGATGTGCAAAGGGATGATCCTAATTAAGAAAGGCTTAACCTGTTGGTTAAATCTTAGAAAATTTCTGTTCTTTCTTATTTGTGTTATCTGAGCTTCTTTCCTCATTTCCTAAATGCACAGTGCAAAACTTAAAGCTTAAATCAGTGAAAGATATACTGTGTCTGGATTTGGTGTATTCATGATGTTTTCCACAAACTTTGAACATGATATGGCTTGGCTCATGGCCAGGTCTTAAAACAAAGCCTTTTTTATTATTGTTATTATTAAAAAAAAAAAAAAAAAAGGAATTGTCTATCTTCTCTGATATTGCTCAGGCTACATGAATTAGACATGTGAAGCTGTGGCTCCATTGAAAACAGATTTTTTGCTCACAGAAATGCTGAGGAAACAATTTTGTGCTCTGCCAGAACGAGACAGTTGTAACATCTCCAAAAATACCTTTCCTAATTTTGACAATACTAAGGGAACCTTGGTTTGTTTTACCACGCATAAAAACTGACTGTACATAATTTGTGTTGTCTTAAAAGGATATCCAGAGCTCTATTTACCTTTTATTTCAATAAGTACAGAATTATAAAGGAACAGCAGAAAGAAGCAACAGATGTGCTTGGGTCTTTGAGCATAACCCCACTAGGGAAGACTCCTTGTGGTTTATTGGCTCTCCAGGACTCCAAGGCGAGTCCAAAGGATCATCTCTAAAGCACCAGGAGCTTCACAGAAAGGGGCACAGCCCCATGCGCCTGGCAGAAAAGTGACCAAAGCTTCTGCCAAGGGCAAGAATAAACTCCAAGGAGTGGGTGGAGGCAGAAGGTCCCTGAGCAAAGACGTGGTGTGGCTGCATGTGCTGGTTTTAGCTGGGGGGAGAGTTCATTTTCCTCACAGCGGCTGGTGTGGGGCTGTGTTTGGGATTTGTGCTGAACACAGTGATGATAAGACAGAGATGTTTTTGTTATGGTTGAGCAGGGCTTACACAGAGCCCAAGGCCTTTTTGTGCTGGCAACGAGGTTGGAGGAGGCACAGCCAGGACAGGTGACCCAGACTGACCACAGGGATATTCCATCCCAAATGGCATCATGTTCAGCATGAGGAAGGGGAGGGTGTTTGGAGCTTGTCTTCCCAAATAACTATTATATGTGATAGGGCTCTGCTCTGCTAGAGGTGCCTGTGTATGGGAAGCTGTGAATTAATTCCTTGTTTTGCTTTGTTTGTGTGTCCTGTCTCAGCCCAGTCACCTGTGAACATTTTACCAAGATGTTCAACTTGGTTCTTATTTACTAGGAAGCCTTTTATTTTTTTTTTAAGACACCTGCTGTAAATGAAGTTGTGAGACCCCACAAGATACATTGGGAAAAGAGGAGTGTGCCACTGTTTTCTAGGAGGGGAAGGTTCACAAAAAATTTGTAGGAAAACTCAATCCAGCCTTTGCACCCCTTTGACTAGAAGTGCCCTTTTGGCAAAAGCCACATGAAGAGTTAGGAGCCTTTTAGAGCCATCAAAAGACGTGACAAAGCCCAGTTTGCTCCTCTCAACAGGTGCCTGGCAGGGCAAAGCCTCCTTCAGGTCTTGTATGAGCAATGAACTGCCCCAAAGCCAAAGGATATTTTGTTCTTGGTGCATCAGCTCTCTTGTCAAACCCTTTCTCCTTTGCTGGGTGTTTCACCCCAGGGCGAGGTTGCTGGAAAAGAGCTTTTGTGCAGGTGGGAAGCGAAGTGAGCAGTGAAAATGAGATGGTCCTAACAGGGAAAGGACATCTGAGGAGATGTGATGTGAGAGGGGAAACTGGGACAGCTGCACAGGAAATGTGTGTTTGAGAGGGTGGGCAGAGCTTTGTGGAAAAAAAAAAGTAGAAACCTGATCTAGAACTCTCAGGTCTGCTGTGCTGTGGGGAGGTTTAATTGGTCTTCACAGCCTGTCTTGAAAAAATAACAGGAGGTAAGGGCTGCAAGTGCTCTCATGGTTATTGAGCTTTGCTTCAGAATCCTTCATGTGACCATAAGGTTTTTTACAGGATGGGTTTTAAAGTTAAATAAATGGGAAAACCATTTCAGCCCATGTAGCTACAAGGGCTTTTTTATTTCCTTCCCTTTGCTTTTGTCCCACTTGTGTTCCCCAGCTGAGGTGTGGCTTTCACAGAGGTTCAGGGAGTGCAAGCAGGGTTGTGGTTCCTGCTGGAGGAATCTGCCAGCCCCAAACTCGGCGTGGATATGCCTGGAGTGGGCAGAATTGCACGGTGCAATGTGTTTGCCTCCAGAGTGGAAGCAGTGATTTTTGAAATCTAATAAAATTTTAGTTTTAAAATAATTTAGATTGTAGAGTGAGATTTTCCTGCTTTTTATTGGTTTAACCTTTTATTTTTTCTTTTATTATTATTTTATTATTTTACTTCCCTTTTCTGCTTTAAATATTATTTTATTCTTTTTATCTGTATTTTTTTGTTACTCTTTACTTTTCCCTCTGATTTTTATTTTTTTTTAATGCAAAAATTATTTATTTATAAATAAATACTACCTGGGACAGTGGATGGGGCTAAAGAGAAAGTCCTAAATACTGAGCTGACATAAATATACCTCCATAAATAGGTGTTTGTTAGGGTGGGTTTTGAGTGCAGTGCTGGGAAAAAATACCAGTTTGGTTGATTCAGGGCATGAAGTTTGTACGTGTAGCAGGTACAGCAGGATTAGTAATGTGAGAAAAAATCGCATTTGTTTTAAAGGGTGGTTTTTTAAAGATTTTGGAAGCAGGAAAGGATCTCTAAAAATATCCAGCTCCACCCTGTACTTGTAACAGGGTCAGCTGGAGTGGGATGCTCAGGGCAATATTTTTGAGGATTCCGTGGCCTTTCTGGACAACCTGTGACAACGTGTCTGCTCACTCACAAAAACAAACAAAAACACCCCAAACAAAAAGCGTCCCAAACAAAACCACAACCAAAAAACCCCTCTGAAACTCCCAAACAAAAGCCCAGAGGTTTTCCTTTATACTTCAATGACTTCTTTCATTCCAACTTGTGCTGGTGCCTCTTGGGGTTCCTCTGGGCACCCCTGCAGAAGGCCTGGCTGCTTTTCATCTGCACCCTCCTGTCAGACACTCACACACCCCGAGAAGAGCCCCCTGAGTCTTCTCAGAGCTCAGTGGTCCCACCACAAGCTCTCCTCACCTGTCCTTTAATGACCTTCACAGCCCTTTGCTGGACCCTCTCCAGGAAGTCCTTTTGGCTTCCGCTTTCCACTCTGGTCCCCAAAAAACTGAAGTTTGGGGTCTGGCACAGGAATTAATGGTGCCATTATCAGCCCTGGTGTCACTCCTACTCAGTACCAGCCCATGGGAGTTCATTCCATGGAGCTGGCCAAGATCTTGGAGTCCTGACAAGGAACACAGAAGAGCAGCACACCTGCTTGGAGGACGGGTTTTCTCCCCTTCTCCAGGGCACAGCAGCTATTGTTTCACAGAGTAGGATGCTGGAACCCTCCCCAGTCACACCTAAAAATGTTGAGTTGCAATATTTTTGTGGTTGTGCCTTTGAAAGGAAGGAGTGGACATGGATTTGGCTGCTGCTGAGGGTTTAGCTGGCACTCAAGGCAGCTTTTGTGGTGATGTTTCAAAGAAGTAATCTGAAATAAAACCCAAAACAAACCAAAACCCTAAACACACAAAAAACCCCTGAAAAAACAAAACAAAACCAAAAAACCAAACAAATGAAAAAAAAATCAAATTGAAGGGGAAATGCAGAGACCTCCTGTATGCAAGCTCGTATTTTAGTTAAAATTGCTTTTATTTCATGCTTCACATTCTTTCATTTTAAATGTTAATTTCTTCTTCATCCTTTAAATAGTTAATTTGTCTGTATATATTGAATAAGAGGGATGCTGCTTGTTGCCAGCTGGGACAGTTTGACAGCTACTTCAGTCAAATATAGTATTCCTGTACTGCATATGTTGAGAATAAATTAGGTGTCACGGAGTTTTATGTTCTTCCTGTTTAGCAAGAGCTGCATAAGGCAAAAATGGCCAAGTTTTCAAGAAATGGTAAATAAATAGGATATTATTATTATTATTGTTGTTGTTGTTGTTATTATTATTGGAAAATACCAGGGTGTGTTTTAATTTGGAAGCTTAAATGGTTTTCAATGTGCTGTTAAATTGCTGCTTCCAGGGGCTGTTTGAGAACTTCACAAAAGAGATTAATTCAGTGAAATGTGAGTGACTGGTGAATAACTTTTTCTGTGATCACCGAGACTTCACATTAACATGAGGATGCAACAACGTGGGTGGATAAACTTCTCAGAGTTCACCACTGACTCCTACATATAAAGGGAAATTCCCATTTTACTCAGGGTATTAAAATGTTCCCACTCGACTCTGTGCAGTTCTGACAAGAGACTCTAAACCTTTTTCCTTCCACGGAAGAACGGAGGAGGGAATTTGTGAGAGCACACAACCAGCCTTTTGAATCTGAAAGGAAATATCAAGGGGGTGTGTTTGTTGTGTGTGAATGTGGGATTTATACCCCAAATATGAGCCCACACAGGCAGGGATTGGTGAGCTGGAGGGACTTCTCAAAGCATTTTGTGGGGATTTCTTGTTTAACAAGAAATTCATTCACCCTTCTGTATTTCTTCCAGCTGTCTGTGGTACAGTGATTTATGAGAAAGGGTTGTTAAGTTTGATTCAGAGTGATGCTGGGTGCTGAAGTACATTCATTTTACTACAGATATTTCCTGTTATCTTTGAGAACACCTCTGTAATGACATGTTTTCATACCCTCCTGTATCTCTTAGAACCTGCTTAATGGCTCTCAAGCAAAGTCCCAGGCTCTGATTGCCTTTTGTGTTCTGCCTTCTGAGCCATGTTGGAGGGAAAATGAGCTACAAGGGGGAGCAGGTGGTGTAGGACCCAGAAGAAAATTAGTTATAAACTTGGGAGAACAATATGTGTAAAAGCAATTAATCTGATATATTGAGGCACACTATTCCTTCCACTGATCTCAGCTGCTCTGGTCTCACTGTGAAGAAGGAAAGAAGGATGATGGGCAGGTATTTGTAATGCACTGAAAAAATACACCTGGTTTACCATTTAAATGGTCTTATGTTAAAGGCTAAAGCCATCTAAATTTCAGCTTTAAGGAAACATTAATTCTTCCTCTTTAGAAAATGTAAAATTAGAGGACTCAGGCACTGGCTCTGGATGTGATTGTCACTCTGATGCTTCTCACACCCATGACCATTTGCTCTTTCTTTTTTCAACTCTTCAAGCACTGCAGCTAAATTGTGATAAGAATCCCCCCCTATTTATTTCATTAAGTTTTATGTACAGAATAATGGTTAAAATTGTTAATAGTTGTTAATTCAGAGATGGCAACGAGGAGGTTACAGCTCATAATTTTCTCTGTTGAATCGATTGAATAAGGCCCAATTCTGCTCTGCTTGCTTTATTATGGTAGCAGAGAGATTTTATTCACATATATAGGATTGGTAGAATCCTTACCTGCATATATGGCTGTAAAACCTCAAAAGCCACTTGTGTATGACAGTCTCAGAGTCAGGGCCGTGTCCTCGGCAGGTCTTCCCTCCATCGTCTCCAGCAGGGCTGGAAGCAAAGGGCAAGCTCTGAAAGGAGTCCCTTTCCAGCACTAAAAGAATTCAACCCCGTGATGAATAAGCAGTGGTGACATCCATACTGTTTAGAGCATCAAGATCAAGTTTGGGTGTCCCACGGGAGAGCAGGGAAAGGACAGAGTTCTAATTCAATGGTGGGTTTACAGACTGTGAGCAGAAACCACTGTATGAAGTGGTACGCCTTGGACTCAGAAGGGGTGGAATTACAGGGGGATTATTTTCAGTCCTTTAGGCTCTTGAAAAATCAGTGGAAGTTTGGAGACCCTCTGTCCCAGGGGAGCATTTCACCCAAGAGCCAGTGAGAGAGGAATGAGGTCATTGAGAGTCATTGGGGCTCACAAACGGGCCACGAGACAAAATCCCAAATTACTGGGGGGAATAAGTGCCTGTTGGCAAAGGCTCTGCTGGTGTGGAGGTCCTTTGCCTTGGTCTGAATGTTTCTCTTGGAACCACCTGACCCTCCGAGGCAGCCTTCAAGAAACAAGCTTGGAAAAAATATCCATACATTTGGCCCTCCAGAGAGACTTGAGTCAGATGTTTGGATGTGTCACTCCCCTCTCTTATATAAAGTCTGGGCTCAGCTCCTCAGGGCGGGTTGGATGGCCAGGCTGAGGAGGCTGCTTATCGTGAGCTGGGGTTCCTACCCTGCCTGTTCCCAGGGGGATCTGCTGCTCTTGGCCTGTGTTGGATCTATTGTGTTCAGTGTTGGGAACTGAGGTGAGCACAGGAGGCTGTTCAGGGAATGAGCCTGAACCCAAGAGGAAAATGGGTGATGTCTCCAAATTCCCTCCAAGGGAGAAGGTGCTGAAGCTTAATGACTGAATACTCAATAACTTTGTAGACCCAGCCCAACAGGGGAAAAAATGAAATTAATAATTTTAAGCTCTGCTGGGCCACTCTAGTTCCCACCAAAGTTTAGCCTTGCTTTTTGTTTTGTGCTAGTTTGTATAATATAATACTGCGAGGTTTTCTACCAAAGGCAAAGTACCAGTTTTATCCCAGCAATAGCCCCGTTGTTACTAAACAAGAAGCAACAATATAATAATCCGGGAAAACTTGAAATTATTAAATATCAAAATGGAAGTTTTATCCATTTTGTATATATATTTTTTTTCTCTCACGTGAGATTGTCTTGTGGTTTTCTCCAGCCTCTTCAAGGATCTTGCTGTGCTTAACCTGTCTCAAGGAAGGTATTTTCTAATTAAAAAGGCTTCCATAAACTGTAGAAATGTTACAGGTTTCTGGCTGTTCTCCAAGAGAAATACATTTATTTAGACCAGCCTAACGAGAAAATAACTGATGTACCTTCCACAAGTGACCCAACTGACCCCAGCATTGGCCAGAGAAGTATTTCAAAGTCATAAATGGCATTTAAACACTAGATTATTGGAGGTCCTGGAAAATGTTGCTACTTTTTTCCCTGCTCTTCTCTGAGTCTTTTGGACTGCATTTGGGCAACGTTGCTGTGCACAAAAGCTGAAAACATATTGTTTTCAAAAAGTCTTATTTTAATCTTTGGTGGCTTTCAAATAACCAGCATTGCTAGCCAAGGTGACGGGTGACACAGCAGTTGCCATGACTTGTCTGATTAACAGGTATTTCACTTGCCTGTGTATTCTGTGTCCAGGTTGCTCACATCTTCAGGATTCAGCATGACAGACCTTGAAATTCCATGCACAATGAGGGGGTCCACAGGACCTCAGAGAGCTGAATGCAGCCCCAGCATGTCGCACTCAGCGACAAATCCCCCCTATTTTTGTCACCAGGAAACCCGAGCCTCGGGTTATGTGTACGATGGGATCCACCTCGAGTTTCCTCTTCGGAGAACGTACAGGTGTGGAAGTTTGGGGAGGTTTTTCCATCTTTAGCCTTTACGTGGGTGGTTTGTAGGTGTATTCTGCCCCTCCTTGGCATGAGAGAGAAGCATTCCAGGGGCTGTCACAGCAGTGGTTACCACTGCCTGCTCTCAGTGGGCTGTGCCAGTGTACTGGGAGGAGGGATGCAGCAGTACTCAAGATTTGGAGAGGACAACATCTGCTTTCACCCCCTTCCCCCTCTCATATATGGATGACTTTTTGCACAGACACAGTTTTAGTGTCTTAGTAAGAGGCTTACAAGCCTTAGTTGTTAATAAGACAACCTGACTGCATCAAAAACAAAAGTGAGAGTTTGTTCTTCTTCATCTAAAGTTGCAGTTCTACTTGGGAATGGCAGAAAAGGCACTCATTGTTTCCATTCTTGCATCTTTGTGTTCCCCTGCACAGGGATTTCAAGAGTATAAGAAAGGACTATCTTAACACACACATACATATTTCTAAAACTAATGCACTCCATCATAACTATCTAACAACACACAGCTATAGGTAAGCATTAACCAAGATATATTTTGTATTTTTTGTGAATTCACCTAACGCTTATCTATCCTAACTTTAACTTTATTAATAGAGTGTAGCGGTCGGGCACGGTCCCCCTTTGTGGGGGGTCAAACACGAACATTTAATGAAGTTACAATATATGGGTTTAACGAGTAAATATTCATCTCAAGGGCTGGTTTTATGCTAAATATGGGAGGAGATATTACAACTAGGAGATTACATTGTGGTTGCTATGGAGGGCAGTCAGGAATGCGAGGTCAGAGGAAACAAAGGCACTTTATACATGAAGGTCCTTCTGGCTTAGGGGGAGTACACAGAAGCCCACAAATCTTGTCAGCTGTAGGCGGTTTGGAGATACTGAGGCAGCAGATGTCAGCAGACTTTGTTGAGTTTTATCAAGCTTGGTACACTCCCAATACACTTTCCTAAGGCTTCTTTGACTTTCCAGTCAGCTTTCTTGAAGCCAAGCTATTTTCAAATCACACATTAGACCTCGTCACTTGTATCATTCCATGGAATATCAGCAGGTTCTTCTCTCAGGTCACTGTTGGCCAAGGTCATCCTGCAGATCCCAGTGTTATCAATGAGGCCTCTGTCTCAGAAACTGCTTCTGATTCCCTAGTCTGAAAACATGCAAAAAGTGTGTTCCAACAATATGGTATTCATAAGTGATGGCTGCCCACGTTGGGCCTTACCCTCACTTATCAAAGCACTGCAATTCAGCTAAAGTGGGAACCAGGACTGAGCCTGTAGTGCCACTGTGATGCTGTGAGATGCCCAGCTAAGTGCCAGCAAATCAGGCCAGTGGGGACATCGTGTGGCGCTCATTTTGCACACCTGCAAGAGGGTGTGTTCCTGGAAGGCTTGCACAGCTTCCACTGGCTCCACTGGGAGCCACCCAGGGAGTCTGAGACAGCTGAGCCTCAGCCTTTTAATGGATCTGTGTGTTGTTAGACCTCAGCACGTTGTTATACCCAGGAGGAGGCAACTTCAATTTTCATATTGAATAGGAACGCTCTAAGCCCAACAGAACTGCTTTGAATCAAAGCAGCCCAAACTTGAAAGCCTTTATAAAGTGGAAACAGGTGTAGTCAGCTGTTTAAACACTTCACAAGTTGTTTGACACGTTACCACAGTAGTCTGAGTCACATTCGAAAGTTAGGCATTTGCATAAGCTGAGTGAGATCATAAATCATTTTGGGCAGTGTATTATTATTGTGTTAGTTTCTGTGGATTGATGGAAACAAGTAGCAGTGGGACGAAGCAAGGCAAGCCTGCTCTGAGCATGCATATATGTTTATGATTATCATTAAAGCAAAGAAAGTAATAGAAAATAATTTTTCATCAATAATAAAAATCAGATGAGGTTTTTCTTCAGCTGCATTATTTTTTTGTGCTTCCTTTTGGTAAGCTGGGAGTTGCTGAGGGGAAAGTGGCTCAAATGATTGTTTCAGTAAAATGTCAACTGGGCACCTAAATTCCATGTGAAAGGGAACTCAGGCATTGTATTTACAGGAGGGAATTCCAGATGCTTCAGAGAACTCCAAATCATGTGCTATCTGGTATTTCTTGTTGTCTTTTGAATAATTGTTGCGTGCCATGACCCGTGATCTTTGTTTCCCTGGAAGTACGTACTGCTCCATATTTTATGACATGATGCAAAATGGATGAAAATATTAATCTTCTTTAAAAAAAAAAATAAAAGGTAACTTGATAGAGGAAGAAGGGAGAGAGCCAAGTATTATGTTATGCTTTTATGATAAATGCTCTGTATTTCATCTTCATGCACTCGAGCCAAGAGAGGAACTCGTCTCTTTGCATAAACATATGGTGGCTTTGTTTTTGAGGCAGATTTGTGACAGCAGTGAGTGAGGGACTTTGCAGGCTATGACAGTTGTCACATTCATGGGTAGCAGTGCTGCCAAAGATCGTGCACATTAACACAGCAATCCCCACTCCCTGCAGCACCAGAGCGTTGGATTCAGAAACTGCCGCTCCCAAAAAGTTCACTGTCACTACTTTTGTTTGCTCAGGGGGGTTCTGGGCATTTGTTTGGGGCTTTTTGCTTGTTATTTTTACTTTTTTTTTCTTTTTTTTTCTTTTTTTTCTTTTTTTTTTTTTTTTTAAAGTTGAATAGATTGAGGGTTTTTTTCACCTTTCAGTNTTTTTTTGAAAGTCTTTATTTTGGAGAAAACATTTACAATACAAACTGACTGCCTTTGATCCAGAGTAGTCGAAGGTACTGGGTTTCAGCAACTCCAGTCTCTTCCTGGGAAACAGCTCTGTTTGTGTTGTTTAGCAGTGAGAACTGACCAGTGTATTTTCTCAATGGACAATAAATATGACATGCTGTGAAATGGAAAGCAAAGGGAACAGCATCTCTGTCTCTTGCTAGACAAAGACCTTCTGACAGGTCCACTCTTGCTTCCTGATAGGTAGACAAGAAAGGGAAAATAATGAAGAAAACAGTTTTGTTTTCTGAAAACAGACTTATTTTCAGCAAGTTGAAATGTTAAGGATTTTATGGAGAAGGGAGAAAATAGATAAGGGATGAAAAAGACCATGGTGTGCTGTGCTGAGAAGCCTTTCTTTAAACACATTAAAGGAAAACCAGAATGTTTTATTCTGCAATTAGTGTTTTATAGCCAATAAAACAGAATCAGGCAATTGAGATCAGATATAAAGGCAACCCCTCCATTTCTTGAAAACCATCTAAACTTTTCAAAGGAAATTTTGATCCCCTGTATCCCATACCCAATTTTTTCCACAGGACTTGGCACCTGTATGTGGGGGAGGGAGGAAATTATCTGCTTCTAATCTCCACGTGTCAAATCTTATTTAAATGCAAATAGCTACCTTCAAATTTCTCCAATTTATTTTTGCAATCTCAGAACCCTGAAAGGTTTAACTGAAGTAACAGGCACTCTCAAAACAGAGGATTGCTCTATCAGTTTGACATTTGTAGGAACCAGATCCAAATCAAGTGTGTGCTAAATAATAAGCTGAACATTTCTGTGTGATATAAATATCATTGAAGATACAACTTAGCAAGTCAGGACAGAGGCCAATCGTGACAGCAAAAGATGGCAAAGAGTTCTGCTGTTGTCTTCCAGATTATTTTGCTCCCAGGGTGGTGAGGTTATTATAACCCAATGCTGACAATGAAGCTGTCCAAAGAAAGCAAAGAAAGATCAGATCTTGTGTTAAATAAACACATGGATGCTGGGGCAAAATAAGAAGGACCAGTGAGTGACAAATTTCTGGACGTACTTCCACGAGCTCTTCAAGCCCTTGATGTATTTAGAAAACAGACAACCACTACAAACTAACCTTACAGAGAGAAGAGCACTGTGGAGAACTAAACAAAAATATTATTTTTAATTTTGATACAGCAAACCACTTAGGCACATGTTCCATCTTATAACCTGGTTAGCAAAGCCTTGAGGCATTTACTTCGGTTCTCCCAATAGTACTACTTAAAAATTAATTCAACAAGGTGTTGAGCAATCCTGCTGGATCCAGTAAAACACTGAAGCATGTGCAAAGTACTGTGGCCCACTCCTGGTGTCACCTGGACTCTGTGGCCAAATCTGGTACAGTCATTTGTCCCAGTCCACTCTTCTGCATAAATCTGCTTTTTCCTTGGCATCAGGGGACGGGTTCCCTTTTGTATTAGTTGCAAACTTTGCCTGAAAACACGAAGTGATCACAAAGAATCACAACTGAACAGCAGAAGTAGTGATGGGGGTTTCATCTCGAGTGAAATTTGAGTTCACTGACTCAGGGAATAGTAGTTTGGGCAACAGCTAAACCGGGAAAAGCCCTGCCTGACTGACATGGGATCAGCTCTGCAGTTCTCAGATTTACCCTGTTATGCCCATGTGTGGAGGATAACCAAGCCACAGGACAAAAGGGAACAATATTGTTCCTTTAGAGTTGTCAATTTCCAAAGTTTTAACACTCTTTCAATAGTGCATGTTTTTAATATACTGCTCATTTTTCCTGAGGAGGATTTGGGGTTGAATACAGGGACATACACTAAATTATTGGAAGGAGTGCTTTTGATAACACTGGGTACCTCCAAATTTTACTGTCACTAAACAAAAGTAGCTTTGCAGAATGAAAATTAACTTCATCACATCAGGATGTTTTAGAGGCCAGAAACATAAATAGGATTAGGCAAACCCACGAAGGAGTCATGATCTATGAAACATGGTGGTTCACCCATTCATTGAGAGGCATTTTTAATCTGTTCTTCAAGGCTGAGAGAAGGAGCACTGCTCATTTGCTTTGATGCTCCGGTATTTCCATTAAACATTCACTGATGGTCAGCGTGGCAGGCAAGACACATCTGTTTATTCCACCTGGGGTGATGGTCTCCACCATCAGCCAAATGATACATGTTTATATAATACATTAATCTCTTATTTTGACCATTGGGAAAAAAACAAAACAAAACAAAACAAACAAACAACAAACCAACCAACCTTTTTTCCCTGTAAATCTATTTCATGGGAACTAAAATATATCTGAAAGTTTCCAATTGTTCATTTGCAATATGGACAATGGGAGTCTGTAATTTGACTCGCCTTGCATGTGTTGACTGACCCTTACACAGACTGTAATTAAGATCACTAGTCAGTAATTTGTCTGGCAATTACTTCCCATGCTGTGTTAGCTGAGTTGTGTCATGTGAGAGGGAAATAGGATGGATGGATGGATGGATGGACAGGTAGATAAGATGGATAGATAGATTAGATAGACTGGATGGATGGATGGATAGATGGATGGATTTATGATCCACAAAATTTCAAGTGAAGGCTATGTTTTTTACAGAAACCATCAGGCAGGTCATGGTAACAGTGATTTAAGAGGTTATGGACACTCTAAATTGGAAGTTTAAACACTCAGAAATCTGACTGAAAAAAATAGCTTTTTTAACAAATTTGAATTGCCACATAAAAAAGATTGTCCTACTACCACAAAAGTTATCCACAGTCTCTGAGGGGCAGAGAGGAGCAGAAGGAAGGTCTCTCTAAAGCAACACTTATAATCATCTCTAGTTTGTGGGAAGAGTTTTCACTGTTCCTTTGAGAAGTTCAATTATGTGAAGATTACAGAAGCAGCCGTAGGATTTATTCTCAAGTGTCTTTGGTAATAATTCAAAGAGCAATGAGTGAAAAAATAATTTGAAGTCTGACATTAATCTTTGAATTTGTAGAAGAGCAATTGTTAGGATATTCCCTACTGGTTTGTTTTCCCAGTTCAGTTCAGAAGAGTTTTGAGCAGGAGGTTGTTCAGCACAGAGTTAGGATTTCTGTTCTGTAGAGCTGGCATAAAGAATTCTTGTCAAGAGTCTGTTTGGGTTGGTAAATGTTCTTCTCCTGCAGTCTTTCAGTAAGTTTTTAAAAGGGCAGAACAGGCTGAAAAGCTGATCTTGGAAAAAGAATTCTGTAAAGTTGATTAACATCAGTTGGCTGATTGATCTAAAGCAGAATCTGAAATCAAACTTCTTTTTGTTTCATACAGTTGATCTAAGTCTGTTCGTAACGTTTTTTGCTCTACTTTAAAAGCTTGAGAATCTTGTATCCCATCTGTGTGGGGTAAAAGCCCTGAAAGAAAATTGGTTTACAGCTAGTTTATTCAGATCAAGATCACCAAATTCTGTCTGTACGGCCTGATCTCATCAGAATTACCCTATTTTAGCTCACTGTCTCTGTGACAGTAGCACTGAGATCTAGTGCTTATGAATCTTACCCAAAACCAAACTATGTCCTTAGGCAGTCTTGGATCATGAGCATTAAATCATTTCTAACTGCAAATTATATTTCCTTCATTAATTTCTAGAATTTCCCAAGTTATCAATTACACAAAGCCAAACATTCAATATGGGAAAAGCCCAGTAGATTTGTTTTTTAATTTCTCTAAGCCCTTTATCATTGTCCAGAGATAGTGTATATGATTTACAGGTGCTTAGAAATCCCAGGAAATTACAAAATTATAAGCATATTGGGAATCCCTTTCTCACAATTTGCATGAAAGGCAAGGTGGACAATTTGTGAAGAGAAGCCTGAAGCAAATGTGAGCTTTGCTTTGACCAAAAGGAGCAGCAGCAGCTCAGGACAACGTGACAAGGGTATTTGGTTTCCCAGCTTAGATGGGTCTGTATGTACGAGCTTGGACCAAAAGGTTCCTTTAATTCAGCTGTTCTTAAAGCCATGCAGTTGCCACACCGTGGTGTGCAGTGATGGGGAAAACCAGATTTCTAATTTCCAGCCACAAAATTCCAGGGAGAAAGGGCAAACACACACAAGGCCTGGCTGGGACACACAGCATAACATCACGTGCCTTGCTCTTAAACCCTGCTGCTCAACAAGGCTTCCCATCAGAACCAAGATCTCTTTGAAGACTTGGAAAATTTCCTGTTAGGTTTGATGAAAAGCAGAGCTTTGCAGGAGTTATTTTCACTAGCAGAGCATGCAGGGCACAAGTCAAAGTATGAGCCCCCTCCCCTGGGGATGCTCAGACAGTTGCACTCCTGGTTGACTGGGTGTCCTGAGGAACACAGGGAGAGCTCAGGCTGTGTGTGCTGAGCACACCACCTTGTCCCCACAGAGGTTTTGACTTTTTCCTCTGAAAGGGAGTTAATAAATCTCAGTGTGTTTGCTGCTTGACATTCCAGCACGAAGACTCAAACAGAAATGCAGAGTTTTTGCTCCCTTTGCCTTAGGAAAATTTCTGAACCTCACCTAATTCTTGCAGAGGACTCAAATGCCTGTGGTGGCCTTTTGGTACCATCAGCCTTTGGCTCAGGACTTTTGTAGGGTTAGGAACGTGTCCTTGGCATATTAAAAGAGGCACAAATCCCTGATGGGTACCCATGTGACTAAATGAGAAGAAAGGCTGCATACTGTCTTCAGGGTTCTGTGCCTTCCATGTATTTTGGTAAGAGGTTTTAATTAGTGTCCCTCTGGGATGCACACTGTGCTCAGCACAAGTGGTTTCCATTAGAAGGCATTTTACCAGGAGGAGCCACACAGGTGCTTTTGAACAACATCTAAGGGACCTTTGCGCACCTTCAAGCTGCCTAGAGCACTGTGACCACAAACACAGGAGATCCAAATAAAAGACTTTGGAATCAAATAAAAGGGCCCTGTGACCACAAACACAAGGGATCCAAATGAAAGACACTGTCACAGTTGTGAAAAAGAAGGGGGGATTCTGGAATCCTGAGGAAAGTTTGGAAGATCATTTCCATGGGTTTATTGGGGGTTAGAGGGGTCAGGTTTGCTGTGCTTGCAACCAGTTACATACAAGTAACCAGCAATATTTGCACAGATCTTTATGTATATCTATTTTTATTATTATTATTATTTTAATGGTGAAATGACACAGAGTGGCTTCTGATGTGCTCATCCTAAGCAAGATTTTACTTGACAAATGGTCCTGCTGAACTGGGAGGGAGGAGGGAGGTTGAATAGTGGGGTTTGGAATCCGATCATAAATAAAAGATTGACTTTTTTATTGTTTCAAATTTCTTATCTCTGAGGCTTCCTGGGGTAGATTCAAGATGTCCAGAATTAAGATCATTGCTCCTCGGTGTAAATTAAAAGGGAAAATTAATTATGTCTGCGTTTATTTCCCACCACTTTAATGCTTTCAAGATGATGTGCTCCAGCTTCACCAAGCTCAGTGGAATCAGGCCAGTGGTAAACATTGCCTGAGATTCCAAGAAGGAAACTTCCTTCACAGAAGATGACTATTGCAATTTTTAATTTAAGCTGCAGTTTCTCAAGGCAGGGAGATATTTAGAGAGTCAAAAGCACATCTGGGAATATTTTATAAGCCGTAGTATTTTCCCCATGAAAATGTAAGGCTTGTCTTATGTTGTGTCCAAAATTTCATCTTAATTAGGGTTTGCATTCCCTACATGCAGCTATATTTTATGTTTGTTTTGACATCAGAGACGTGCTATTAATTAAATGTCAGAAAAAGCAAAGGTGGTGGAGAAAAGGAGTGACATAAAATATGTACATATGAAAATATGTATATGTGTGTGTGCTCTGATAGTTTCTTTTGCTCCACGAGTCAGCACTGAGCTCATTGTTGAGCATTTTTACTTCCTAGACCTTACTGGGGGAGAATCACCTTGGGAGTTTAATGGAAGGGGAAATTAAATGAAACAAAGATAATTTTTTTTGTACTCAGCCTCCAGTAACCAACTTCCCACTTCTCATTTTGAAGGTGCCCTCTGACCAGTCCTTCTTCTGTTTGCAGTGCAAGGTTTGCTGGGATGTCTTTTGGCTTGTTTGGTTTGAGGGATTTTTTTTGGTTTGTTTTTATTTAATTAATTATCATTATTAGCTTCAGTTATCCTTAACTCAGCTGTTTGAAACGTGGCACATGAACAGGAGCAGTAGCTGTGATGGGAACTCTTGTTCTGCCTTGACAGGCACAGTGGTCCAAAGTTCACAGGCACAAACACTCCATTTTCTCAGCTGCAGTTAAATTTGAGTGAGAAGTTGGAGCAGTAAATTACTGTCTTTAACCACACCGTGGCCATGGTTTGTAATAATGGTGAGATGTGACAGGGTAGGACACGTAGTAACCAACTCTCCAAACGTTCATCCAATGCTTAGTGATCTCTTTAGTTCCCTGCGTAGCTGGAAATTGTATGTGTTGGTCTTGAAGGCAGTTCAGGATCCCCCCTATTGTCCTGCACAGGGACAGCTGAGCATATCAAGGGTCACCCAGCTGGAGCCACCCTCATGTGCTGAGAGCTTGGCCCAGAAGACAATCACTCCACTGGAGTTTCTCCTAATTCTTCATGCATGACTTCTTGTTTATCCTTCTATTTCCAACAGCTATTGGCCCAGGTTGTGCTCTAGCATATGAACAGTATTATTTTCCATGCAGTCTGGCATTCTGCACTGCTCTGACAGCAAACCCAGCCCTCCTCCCCAGGCAGGCACATAGAGATAGACTTGTTTTCTCAGCCCAGCTTTCAGAACAGAGGAAGCAATATTCCCTCCTGGAGAGGGAAAACACTATTCCACTTGTCCCGTCATGTTATCGTCTGTTGAGTTATTTAATACTCCACACACTTATTTGGTGATATTAATCACTGAATCTCGATGACACACAGATTTTTAAAGTAGGAAAAATATCCTGCCAGAGGCAAACTGTGGCCTTTTTATAAAAGGTTGCTCTGCCTGTGTCTGTATCCTGAAAAGGGAGACACTGAAGTCACTGCGGCGAAGCAAATAATCTGATGTTTGGAATGCAAAAATCACAACAGACATCTTACTCAGCCCCCGATAACATCTGAGTGACAAATTGAATTTCAGAGTGTGCTCCTGGTCCAAGCCCTTCTGGAGACTGCTCCTGGATACCTGAGGAGCTGCTTCCCTCTACAGGGCCGTGCCTGGCTATGACATCTGCGGGATAAGAGGAATTCCAGCTGTAAAATGGGAACTAAGAGGGACAGAGCTTTCTCACAGCTGCCTTGAGCCAGTGGTGGTTGCTCCTGGAGTGTATCAGGGATCCCATCAGGTCCACTGGAAAAGGAAAAGGTTTCCTTGAGTTGACTAAACTTTCCCTGGGATAAATAACCTTCACTGGGGAGGGAAGAAACGCAGAGTAGGTGCTGTGTGCCAACTGCTTTGGCAAATGCCTCTTCCTCTGAAGTGAAATCTCACTCTAGGGGGGTTTGTCTCTTACCCTGTGCTTGCATAAAGTTCATCACAAAAGGCTTTTTTAAAAAAATTTGGCCCTGGTGTTGTAGGTAAAGATTGTAGAAATAATCTTTCCCCCCCGCCTTTGTTCTTCAAGGGTAGAATATGTGTTGTACACAAGTTATGTTGGTCTTTTGCAACACTCTTGTATTTTTAGGTGTCACAGAGTAGATCTCTGCTATCACCTAGAAAATATGCGTGAGGAACTTGCCTTCTCAAAGAAAACTTGCCGAGCTGCTCATGCTCCCTTTCCTTGCCTGTGGATGGAATTAAACTGTAATGGTATTAAGGAACAGCTATAAACACTCAGAGGAACCAATAGTATAGCCAGTTTAAAAATGGGGTTCATCTACATGTCATTGGTGTATGAAAAGAAAGCTCTTTTGCCTGTAAACTTCATCCTCCTTTGGCATAAATTAATGAAGGCATTAAGGGATGGACATAGAAAATAAGCTTGGATTAAATGATTGATGGTTGACTTTTGCTCCGTTGAAATTTTGAAAATTAATAAATAGCAGAGCACCCTTCTGAGAAAGGCAAACTTCAGTAGGCTGAATGATCTGAAATTTAGATTAATATTTAGCAGACTAATAATTGGGTTGGCTCAGACTGTCCTTAGTTACCCCAGTGATGTGATCCACATGAGGTTGTGGGGCTGCAAGGAGACTCCCATCTCCAAAACCATAAATCCAAAGTCCATGTAAAGATAAATGTAAAGATATCCATGTAAAGATAAAGTAAGAGTTGCTGAAGTCTAATTCTGCTGGAATTTGTGTATCAAAATAAGTAAGAAAAGAGTTTTCAGCTATATAAATTAATAAAAAAACAGGAGACACTTTTATGCTCCGGTGTCAGCATAAGTGTTGATTTGCACGTGGTATTAAAAACAAATAAATAGATAAATAGAGACATAAGTGATTTTTGCCTTGATGTGCCTCCACTCCCCCAAAGTAAAGCAGGTAATTGGCTTCGGCGAACCGAACAACCTCTCTCCCAGGAGTGGGAAACAATTAGAAAAGGAAGATGTAATCCTGGTAACAAGGACCGTGTTGAGACAGCCTGCAGATTTGTTATCTGGAAAATAGCAAATATAATAGCTACATTTCAGAAGGAGGGAGAAAAATGATCCAAGTATCTATATGCATGTGTAGCACTCAGTGATCAAAAAAAACCCCCCCCATTGAAGTAACAATGTGACACAGTGCAATACATATAAAATGTCTCTGGTTATAACACAGCTGTAGATCAAACCAGATTAATCACTCTGATAAATTCAGACAGATTTATATCCCTTGTCTAGCACGGTACCTCAGGCTGGCACTCATAAATCTCAGTCATGGAAACCAGTATAAAATTGAGCAAGGCATGTTTAATAGGAGAATTGCAAGACTTTAATGTAAATGAATCATAAACAGATGATATAATGACAGGCACTGATGAAAAGTGGGTGATAGAGATGAACTCTCTGGATTAATTCTGGGATTAATCTTGTTTGCTGGTTTGACAGGAGCTGTTCTTGCTGTCTCTGACTTTATTTGCTTTAAAGCCATAAGGGAAAAAGCCTCTTCAGGGTGAAAGATCAGTGCACAAAAAGGAATGGACAAAAACTGTCCATAATTTTCTTTTGACTGAAAGCTATAAAAGCAGTGAAATTATGCAGTACCTTCCAGTAGAAGTAATGAGACCAAAACAGACATAAATTACTGCTAAAATAAATACATGTCTGCAATAATAGTGGTCTAGACTTTGATGATCTTTTAATCTCTATCTACTAATTTGCTTTAATGAAGTACAGAGATTTTAATTTTTTAAAAAAATGTAAATAGACTGAAAGAAGAATTTAAACTTGTATGCATTGAAAAATAGCAAGGATAAAGGAAAATATAAACTGTTAAATCCTCAGTGACACCTCTGTCCTGTGTAATAATATGGGTGGTATCCTATTAGGGGAGAAAATTGAGTATGTAATTACAGACTGTATCATAATGCAAATATTGTCAGGGGGGGCTGAGTCAACGTTCAAAGGGCAGCTGTAATCCAGATATTCAGCTTTTAGTTTTAATGCTGTAATAGTAGGTTTGGTTAGTTGGGCTTTTTTCACATCTGTGTGAAAATGTAATTCCTATCTACATGAAGACAGAAGACCAAACTCGTGCTTTACCCACACACTAAACAATACTACAGGCGGAAAGTATGAATTTTAGGATTATCCATCCAAAGCAGTAGGAGTGATATAAGCTCAACCAATCTTTCTTATTTTTTAAGTTCTTTTCCCAACCTGGCAAATGTTAGCTTTCTAAATCAAAAATCACCAAGTGGCAGAAAACAGTGTTTAGATCCTTAGGAAGGCTTTAGGAAATACCCAATTCCATACAAATTAAAAAATGCATGGTTTTGTGGTGGAGGTGTTGAAACAGCCAGGCAAGAAAGGCCCTCCAGTAAAAGGATTGCCACTAGTTTCTGTAATTTACCCTAGACTGGATTTTTATGATTTTGGAGCCTGTTGCTGGCAGAAACTGTGCTGCAGGAAAGTCCCCTTCAGCAAATTTCAAACAGGACAAACCATCACTAAGTACTTGTCCCCAAGAAAATATAAGCTTCAGAAATCAAAATTTCAATGCATCTGTCATATTTTTCTCATCCATATGGTAATAGTTATTATGTGGTTGGTTGTTTTTTTTTTCAGCTGTGCTTTGAAAGAATATTACGAACACTGAGAGTATTTGCAGAGCACAGCCACCAGTTGTCCTATGGGATTTCCAAATTACCATTTAACCACCCTAATTTCACCAGGGCTTTAAAAGTTGCTCATAATCTCCTCGGAGAGTCACTCCCCAGAGGATTCCTTGCAATTAAAAGCAGAAGAAAACGGCACCTTTCTGCTAAAAAGTTTGGATTTCTGTTGTTTTCTTGTTGGAAAGCCAGCAAAGCAAACAAATCGTGGAAGGGAACTCTTCCCACATGTTCAAAATAACTCCCATCCCACTATGAGTGCTACAGAACCAGAAATGTTCTGTAGTTGATGCAATACAACTTCACAAAATCATCAGCTTCTTGGTATTTCTCCCAGGGACACAATTAAGTGTTAAAATCTGTCCAACAGTGACAAACAAACAGTTTTGTGTTCCTTGGCTGGTCCCCCCTGGTGTCCCTCGGGTTTTTCCATCATAAAAATTAATTCAGCAATGCCTCTTCTGTTTGGCCACAAATTGCTTTTTTATTGCATTGTGAGCTTGGTGACTCTTCTAATTAAAAAGGAGAAAAAAAAGGTGCATCCCTAAGTTTACACTTTTAATCCCAACACAGGTCCATTATCCCAGACCTAAAGAAAACAAATGTTTCCTGTCAGAAATGATGTTCTTAAAAAGAACAAGGAAAATGCTTGCTCCACCTGAAAAAAAACCCACACTCAGTTCAAGCTGCATTTTCTGTGGCAGGCCCTTTAATTTTCATTTTTACCTTGCAGGCTCTTATATGAACAATACCCTTTGTGTACCTACTATTGGAGTAAAGTAGGGCCTTGAAGGAGTTCCGACTGAAATAGAATTACTCTGTCATAATTAAGAGAGAGTTTCTTTGATGAGCATGCAAGACTGAGATATTTTTACTTAGTTTGAGGCTTGTAAGGAAAAGCAAACAGGATTAAAAGGGTATCATGAGAAGGAATGTTTTCATAAATGCCTGGAGACTGTTAAATGAAAATGCTGGAACACCATGGTATTGTATCTACCTCCCTAATTTATCAACAAAACTATCAGTGCCTTGGAGGAGCCAAGGCCAGAAATGTCTAAGACAGTGGTTTTAAAGGGAATTAAATGTGGAGTATTTCAGAGAAGCTGGGAATGCCTTAGGAAGGTGGGCTTTGTCACAGCACATGCTTCCATGGGAATGTTCTTTCCCAAAGAAGCCAGCTCATGGATTTCAGGTCCACTGACATGGTTTGTTGACTTTTAAACTGTGTCGGGACTTGAGATGTGCTGCTCTGGGAAGTTACAAGGTACAGTGCTGGAAATACCCCTTCCTAGAAAAACCCTCCAAAACTGGGCGTGTGATTGAAAAGGTGGAGTTGGGATGGGAGAGTCAATTGCTGAAACTGTTGTCACTGGATTAAAAAAAACCCTAAACTAGGGCAGGGGGAGGCAGGAAGGCACAAAAATCCCCAAAGCATCACGCCATGCATTCAGTCACCACGATGACAAGCTTAGAGATAACACAGACATGCAAGCCAGAACTGGTTTGTGTTTTCCCATTAAGGTTTTTTGCCTCTCCCAACCCAGTCCCCTCAATGCAGATTAAGGTTAATTTATTGAAAGGGCTGATTGGAATTGTTACCAAACACTCTGAGAGCTTCAACCACAGCCGGTCCGGTGACCAACTCATGTGAAGGCTCCTGTGCTGGATGGGCTGTCCTGGTTTTAGTAGCCAGGATCAGTTTGGCACTGGGTGGATGTGGATTCTAAACCCTCTATGGCATTTTTCTCATGAACTGCTCACCATGGACCATTGGCAGCAGCTGTCCACCATGTGAAAGCCTACAACCTTTTAACTAAGGAGATTCATCAACATAATCCTCTGGTCTAGTAGCTTGTGATGATGTTTCTTTTTTTAAAAGCTGAAAGGGATGTGAATGTATTAAACGAGGAATTTCTAAGTGAATTCTGTAGTATTTTTCATCTGTACTTAGAAATGTGAACATATTTGGAATGGGTTCAAGGGACCAAGATTTAGAGGTGTGAGGGATATGCTTTAATGAACTAGATGTAGGTACAACTGCTTATTTTGGGATTTTCACTTCAGTGGCTTTTTACCGGTTGCAGAAATTGCTGGTACTTCCACCCTCCTTCTGAAAGAGCAAGGCAGAGCAGCAAACTCGTTTCCTCGGGCCACAGATCAGGCAGCAGATGGCAACTTTGGACAGGCTCCCATCAGGCTGGCTGGAATCAGAGTCCCATCCCCTTCTAGGAGAGCACAGTGCTGGGCTGGACTGGGAATTGGATCATGTCTGAGCACTGTGTCTGGATTCAGAAGGCAGCAGAGTTTTGCTGTGCCTGATCCAAGGGCTTGACTCGAGCCAAGTTCTAATTAGGGCTAGCAACTTAACAAAGAAATGTCATCAGTAGCTCTGTGTTACCTGTCTCCTCTGCTGGTATTTTAGAGAAGATGAACTGAGCTCACCCTTCCAAGCCCCTGCACCAGGGGCAGAGGGGATGTTCTCCCTGTCTTAGCAGAGGGGAGAGAAGGCACAGAAGGGCTGAAACCCACACAACACACTCGTGCTTACATCAATCTGCCCTCATGCAGGTGTGTCACCCCCTTTTTTATTTCTAAAAACTATAGTTTAATAGCCAAAAACAACCCCAAACACCCTGTTTTGCTCTGTGCACGTGCTCCTAATTTTACTACATGCAGGCACCGAGCGCACACACACAGGGGAACAAGAACATCTGAGGCTGTGGGTTGTCTTGTGCTATGGGATGTCTTATGCTATGGGTTGTCTTATGCTGTGTGCCTTTATGTTTCCCCTGGACAAAGGGCAGGTCTCAGTCGTGCTGTGCCTCCCTGCCTGCACCAGCTCCCTGCCGCCTCCTGTGCTGTGCTGCTGGAACCCTTCTGGAGGGAGCTCCAGGGCAGACACGAAGCTTCCTCTCCCCCACTCACATCCAGAGGGCTCCGTGGGTGCTCCTTCTCTGCCCACGGGGGTGAAAGGACAATCTCATGTTTGCTGCCAGTTTATGGGTTAATATTCTGAAAGTGGGACAGAGCAAAGGCTTGGGGCTGCTTTAGCATGCAGGGCATCCACATCTTGTTAACATGCCACCCTAATTCCACTCTTTCCCTGCACAGACAAGTACCACTTTATTAGCCACGAATCTATTATCTCCTCATTTGAAGGGCTCTGAATAGGCTTACAGCAACATTCTGCTTTTGTAATGCAACAAGCCTTTTCACGTTGGTTAAAAATACTCTAAGAAATGAAAAATAAAATTCAACAGTGACAGGCATTCCAGTTGCTCCTTTCATCCTCCCAGTGTGAGCCAGCAGGTGCAACTTGACAGTCTTTAAACAAACCTTCCCCCTGCTTTGTGGCTGAATAAAGGCTTTGACAAATACTTAGCCTTTGATATGATGTGTACTCGACAAAATTCACAGGGAGATCTGAACTGCTGCTTTGAAGCAAATACTTATTAGAACACTGGAGCACTAAAGTGCACTGTGATTTGGCTCGGTTGCTAGTAAGACATCAAGTAAAATGTGCCCATTATGCCAATTCAAAGCCACGTCTAAACACTGACTTCTGAGAAACCTGAAGAGAATTTGTGGTTGTGCAGCTCTCCTGCTTTAGTGCTTATCTAATTTGCATTTCCTTCTCTGTCTGTCAGTTCCCCTCTGCTTTTCTAACCGAGTGGTTGGTGAATCATCTGGAATTCATTAAAAATTTTCCATTACTTTATTTTACTTTCCACTTTCAAAGCTTCTCTTCCTCTCCCCCAAAATGCAGTGCACATCCAGCTAAACATGAAAGAGGGTGGCAACCTGTTACTTTTTCACAGCTTCGGGGTTGTTCCAGAGTTGTGCTTGATCTATGCAGGTGTTCAGTGGAGGATATTTGGTTTAGGATATTTGCAAAGGTGCCATGAAAAGTGGACCAGCATGGAGGACAGAAAGACTCAAGCTGGTTGCCCAGGAAAGGTTTGTAGGTGAAATGAAAGTAATGCATTGCTTTCTGCCCTGGAAATAAACCCCAAAGAAACCCCAACTTTTAGAACACTTTTTGTGCCTTCTCTCTGTGTCTTGAAAATGGCTGTGAAATGTTAGAGTTCATTACAACATCTTCTTTCTTCTCTGCATCTTACTAACCCCTCTGGCCTGCTAATAGCTGTGCGTCAGCTCCAGATGTGATTCCTCAGCTCTGGAGAGCACTCAAAGGGTGCCTGAGCTGCCTCTTCCACAGCAGAGGACAGATAGTACCTTCCTTGTAGAGGGTTTCTCACGGATCCTAACAAGTTGTCTATTTTAGCAGGAGCGTTTCAAGGTACAGCTTCTTAAAGCTTAGGAAATGCAAGCTCAAATCTGGAATTTAGTGTAAATTTTAAATACTCAGTATAAACGATTGCCAGAGCAGCCTCCCTTGATGTGTGGTTTATTCACTTTACCTTGGCATATTTATAGCAGGACTTAATGACTTTCTGACAGATTTTCTGTAGTGTAATGATAATTTCGAAACAAGCCTTGGTGGTGTGGTCGTCGTTGCCTGAGGTGGTGAATTCACAAGAGTTAGAGCAGACCACAGTACCAATTCATCCTGCCCTGAAAACATGAAACACATTTTCCCATCCAGCCCTTCTGGAGAGATGAAAAGCAGCCTCTAGCTGGGGGTGGCAGCAGTTCATTACTGAGGTGAGCAGAGGGGTGGTGGCAGCTCAGCAGGAGTGGCTGTGTTCAATGGTCAACCCCTGGCAGGCTCCAAACCTTCAGGACTTGTCTTAAGATGCTCCATCCACCACCCACCTGCAGGCAGAAAGCCTTTCTCCCAGCTCAGGCTGAATAAATGAATGCATAAAACATCAGCAAGCAAGCCAGGAGGAAAGGTGCTCCAAGTTTTTTTTTGTTTCCCTGCTGTCACAGGAAAAGTGCTTGGAATCCTTGATTTGTCCATCTGTTTGAGAGGGAAATGACACTCCTCGCTGTTTGTTTTTTTTTTTTTCTGCGAACCAGCATGTCAACAGAGCCAGTGTTATGCTTTGCTCTTAAACATACAAGTTACATTTTAAATATTACACCTTACAGCATTTGAAAAAGCATATATAAATACACAGGGGAAAATAATGCAGTTGCCAGGTTGGCTGCCCTGAAGGGTGCTGGCAAGTAACCCTGGGCAAGGAGTACAGAGGGCTTGGCATGTCTAGACTTGGTGGGGATTGGGCTGCTCAGACGTGGTACTGGACTTGCCTCAGGCATATCGAGGTCTGTCTGCTCAACTTCAAGTGGAATTAAATTGGAGTTGGAGAAGCTGTTTTAGGAGAGGGCTGTGGCTTTCAGGCAATCCTGCTGTCGGGTGATGTAATCACCTTGCAGAGGGAGCACTGAAGGCTCAAGTTCAGCCTGTGAACTTTCTATTTGTCTTTTCATTTCTCTGCCTAGACCTCTCTAAGGGTAAATCTAGACCTCTCTGAGGGTAAATATCCCTTAGAAGCAGTGAGGGCTACAGGCTTGAAAGCATCTCAGCTGTCAGTAAGCCTTGCCCTCCGACACTGGAGAGGGCGCGTGCCAGTCGTGTCCTTTGCCCTTGTCAGCTTTGAGGAAGGACCAGCCAAGCTGTCAAGGTCTGTTAACCTCTGGGCTCCAAAACAGTAAACTACACATGTTCAGCAAGAAAAACCACAAGCACTTTGCCTTAACTCAGCAGGATGAGAGTGCTGAGCAAGGGGCCTCGGCGAGGTGTGTGTGCGGACCTTATCTGAGCGAGCAGGAGCCCTGAGCCAACAGCCAGGGGATGGCTTTGGCACCACACTAAGGAGTCAGGCTTGGCTAATGGAAATGCTCTCAGATTTCGGCTGCTGGACGTGGGACCAGAGCTCTGGAGAGGCTGAGGCTGTAACATCACAGTAATATCAGAGTACCTAATGGCTTGGCATCACCTCCCCGAGCTGGAGCTGCCTGCTGACAACCACAGGGGCTCAGCCTGCCGCTTAGCAGAAGACCTGTTAATTAGTGGTGCTAAGCCAGGAGCAGCAGAGAGTCGTGCAAAATTCATGTGGGTGTCAGCGCCGAAGGAGCTTTGCCTCTATTAAAGAGATTCATAGTTGTAGTGTGGAAAGTGTTGCACCTCGCGGCTCGGTTTTCATGCGGTCGTGTAAGAGCTGCCACCCCTTTGTCAAAGGCAAAGAGTTTGATTTTTGTATATAAACTTTTTTTTTTTTTTCCCCCAGAGAACCTCTTCTTCTTGCATCTAAAACAGGTGCAGCTTCTGAATTCACATGAGACAGAGCTGTAGCACAGCATCTGGGGGAAAGGAGTGCATGAGGCTGAATCCCAGAGAAATTCACTGTCACATTGGAGTAAAGGGGGCAAAAAGAGCTGACTTACCCTTCATAAATTTTTTTACACACCCATGAGACTTTTTTATTTTCCTAAATGGGAAACACTGGAAATTGGGTGGGGAAAAAAAAACCAAACTTAAACCTAATTATGTTCCTCAAACTAGTTATTTGGAAGGTGAAATGTGTTTCATCTGCTCCAACAGAAACCGGGGAATTAGGGAAGGAGATTTATTTTCCACAAGTTTCATTCACTTCCCGAGTCTAGTAAATGTTCCTGTGAGTCTGTAAAAAGACATTTGAGAGGCTCCCAGGCTCCCCATCTTCAATTAGCATTTAGTACTACACTCTCCTCTTTGCAAATTAAAAACTGTTTCCATAGTGACCTAAACAAGGGAAGAATCAGCTGATTTAAGTGAAGATAAACAGGCAGCAATGCAGATATTTCAAATGAGTTTGGGGATTTGTTGTTTGGGATTTTTTGTTGGGTTGTTGGTTGGGGTTTTTTGGTTTATTTTTCCCAAGGTGTTTCTGGAGTAACAGACTGTAATCCTCACTTGAAAGATCTCTGGCAATGACTGGGCAGCCAGATCCTGGTGTGAAACTATTTTGGGTGCTCTTCAGTGCTGATGCTTCAGAGGAGGAAAGGGCCAGGAAAGGATAATTCTTCATTTTCATGTAGCTTCACCAGCTCTTTTTCCTTATGACAACTAAAACAGATGCACATCTGTGTGTATACCTATGATATCTGAGTGACAAATGGGACTCCTTGCAATGCAGAAGGGACCCAGTTTCCTCCCATCCTGCAGTGGGGAAGAGCCCACTGCAGCAGGAGACATCCAGAAAGAACAAAAGAAAGAACAAAACCATGTTCTTTCACAGAATTCCTTGAGCACTCCTATTAAAACTGGCTCTGTTTAGACAATAAGGAGATGAGATGTAGCCATCTTCTTGTTTTGTTTGTTTGGGTTTGGTTTTTTTTTTAATTAGGGGCTGGGAGAGTGTGCTCAGAGATTTGGTGTGGACAAGGAGTGCTGAGTTTTGGTAGGAAAACAGATGGTTTTATGCAATGTGACATTTAAATTGCAGTCTATAACGTGTTTGCACAGCACTCAGATCAATGGATATCCCTCTAGAATTAGGAAAATGCTCATTAACATTCGTTGGGTTGTGCAGATAGAGCTTCAGAGGTAAAAAAGCACATGTTCTGTATTAGTTTTGTGAAGAACAACCACAGGTAAGAACCTGAGCTTTGAGACGTTCACCCCCAAATACGGGCACTGTGCTCCCCTTTCTTTGGGAGGCTGAACAAAAGCTTGTGATGAAAGAAACACTCCAAAGCCACAGAAAAACTGTGAACTGCCCACAGAAATTTTCTGGCTTCTAAGGACAATACTTCTCATAGTTTCTTAAGTGTTTAGTTTCAAACTGAAGGTGAGGAGAAGGAGCTCATTCCAAACTCCCACCCTTGCAGCCACTGACACTCTTTGCCTGCAAAGGGTTCTTCCCCATTAGCTGCAGCTTTGGGGTCTGAGCACTGAGGCTGCCTCTCCTCTGCCGCCCATCCTGCTCCCTGTTACTGTGCAGGTGAGGGTTGTTTAGAGCCCCTCATCATGATTTTGACCCCCATTGAGCCACGTCTAATGTGCTAAACTAGCATAACTAATCCAGCTAACTACCAGTCCCAAAGCTACCTGGGGTGGGTTAACAAGCTCAGTGAGATGTTCAGGATGTTGATGTCACCACAGCAGATGAATCTGTAATAGGTGATTCTGTGCCCTCCTTCAGGTTGAGTGAGGAACTTTGTCAACAACAACAACACCAAAAAAGGTGGCAACCTGTACTGTAATAGTTTATATACAGTTTTATTGCTCTGATACATCCAGAGCAGCATTCTGTGTGAGATTCTATATGGTGTGGATAATAAGACAAATTAGGGATTCCAGCTGCAAAAACACAGAGAATGATGTGCAGTTCAGCTGCAAAAATAAGGCATTCATGTGACATTGTATTCAACCCTCTTCCCCTGAGAGGTCTCCCTTCGAGGTCAGCGTGGAAAAGACAAGCACTGCCAACAGTGCAGTCCATCAGCCTGGCCATCAGGATACTCACCTTTCTGCAGTTCCAGCTGTGTGCTTTTAGCAAATATCCATGTCAAATGAAGAAAATTGGACTGTCAAAATCCAAAGGACATTGGTAGAGATAAGCACAGCTGGACTTTCTTTTTTGAGGGGGGCGGAAATTGTGTGTGAGAGTGAAAAGGTACAAACTTTTTGAACATACTTGGTTTGCACTGAAGAGGCAATTTCACAGCTTAGAACATTTAGCAAGGGTCTTTCCATCTGGGTCTCTTTCAAATTTAAGTATATATTTTATTTGGCTTTGTTTGTTTCTGTAATTGTCATCACCATCTTCATCTCTCATCCTGGTAGACTCTTTGAGTGGTGCAGCTCCTCGTAAGAGAAGTTCATTGACCCACCCACGATTTTCCAGGTGTGTATATACAACACACTTGCACCACATAGGGGTGAGCAGCAACTTCAAATTCCTGTGATAACCAGCTCGTGGAGTTGTTTGTTTTTAGCATTCCCGCTGCTGGTATCTGGCTCTCCATGTTCCCATCCTGGTATGTGGTTGGATGTTTTAGCAACTCTTTAAAAATGTGAGCTCATAAATGACAGGAAAATCCACAAGCTGCCTAGTTCGGTATTCGATGGAGGTTTATGAGTTTTAAAATTCTTATTATATAATAATAACAAAAACAGCTTTAACGGTGCAGACTCGGAAAGTGTCAGCTGGAAGGATTAGGGGGAAAAGCCCTTTTGGAGCAAATCTACTGAAAGAAACAACCGAGATTTTGTGCAGTGTAAGTTTCCCCCTAATCCAATACATCCTGTATTGCATTCAAAGCGTCACTTCACAGTGAGATTCTCAGCTAGCGTGCATAATTCGTTTACTAATGCAAATTGAACTGTCCAGGCAACAGCTCTTATTTAAGAAAAAAAGGGGGGGGAGGTGGGAAGGAAGGAAAAAAAACCCCAAAACCAAACAAAACTCCTGCAGGAGAACTCAAGTTCTTTGCTGACTAATTAAATTCACTGCTTTGCACTTTCTGACTGGGTTTTTCTTCCCTGCGCATCATATTCGGGGCAAACCCCTCCGTTTCATTCCCCTGAGATGTGCCTGACCATCCAAATTCATTGCCATCATTTCATCTAAGCAGTGTTTTTTTGGGTTTTTTTACCTGCTGTGTACCCACAGCTCTGCTTTCCCTCAGCTTCACAGCAGCCAGGAGATCACCAAACTCTCTTAGTAACATTCTGGAATGAATTTTGTGGCCATGGCTGCACAGGCTGAGCCACGATCTGTTTTCCTACATCCCGTGAGGATGATGCCCACAGGGTGAAGATGAACTGCCCTTCAGGGAGACTTCCAGAGAAGTGTGTGCCCTTTCATTGCCTTGGTCCATGGTGATCAGGGATACTTTATGGCCCAAGGTCCAGCTGATCAGGGGAAATCCAAAACCAGACGAGGTGCTAAATAAGTATGCAAACAGGTCCATTCAGAGGTGATTTTGGTCGCGGACCGCTTGGGACAGACCAAGTGCAGAGAACTGGGGTCCATTCTGAAATTCAGAATTTCAAGAAGTCCAGACAACAGTGACTGATTTGATTCTGGAACTTGGCGGAATGAGGGAAGTAGCTGCCTTGCTGGATCTGGGATATCTGTTAACTGTAAACATCAGGATAAAAAGGGTTGTCATGAGGTTCAAAAATGGTGTGGAGAACTTTGGTCTCCTCAGTGATGGATGTGGCAACTCGATGCAGCATTGATGAGATCTGACCTTGGGAGCAAACACATTTCAGAGGCAGAAGAGCCACTGGTTAAACCACCTGGCAGAGCCTACAGCTCATTTTGGGGATCTGCTGGGGGTTGTGTTTTTCTGTTTGGTTTTTGTTGGGTTTTTTCTTTTTTCATTTCCCATCTCACAGTGATTCTCTTGCAGCTGCAATAGTTAATGAAGTGCTGAGGATGGAGTTGTTATTCACACTGGGGGGGAAATTCCTTCCCTCTGCTGGCTCCCCACAGGCTCCAGGAGTCACTGGGATGGGTCACGGGGGAGGACTTGGCTCTTGGCTGGGGCAGCATAGCCTGATGAGCAAAGCTTGGGAGTTGCATAAACAAACATCTAGGCAGCTGCATCCCACCCAGGTTGGTGATGGGAGGACGAAGTGTGAGGTGTGGCAGGAGATCTCCTCAATGTCTGTGCTCCTGGCTTTCCTCTGCAGCAAGTGGAACTGCAGGAATTCTCCTACAGGCAAAAAGGACTCTCAGTTTAGGAAAAAGCCCCCTTGTTTTGCATTTGTCAGCCAAGGTGTTGACGTTTGTCTTCCTTTAGTTTAGTTCTGGTAAGGCACAGCCATAGACATCCTCACAAATAAACAGACATGCAAGACATTTGCTAGCATATTTACTTTTCTGGTGTGAAACTAATTATTTCTTTAGCAGATGTCTTGGTTGTGCAGCCCCGTCCTGCAAAGATCATGCCTGGAGAATGAAAAAAAGAAAAAGAAAAGAGTAGTTGCAAACCTGGTAGAATGATAGCAACCATATAAGTATAGCTGAGCAATTAATTAAAACAATAAATGACTCACTTCAGCAAGACCCTGAGTGAATCTGAGTCCTGGACTTGCTGTGCTATGTGAAGAGCCCTGATAGAGTTTATTTAAATGGGAAACATTCTCTGCAAGGAAATGGGTAAATAAGGACCTCAGATGTTCAAAGCCAAGGTCCTGCAGAAGAACCACCAAAGCTTGGGGCCACCCTAATTTGTGTACACCATTGGTTACAACTTATATCAATCAAAGAGCTGTCTCTCAGTGCTTATTCACACTGTTTGATCTTATTGAGCTTGCAGAAATTGATCTTGTTCGATTTTAGTCTGGTGGAGCTTCTGTCTGTTCAAGCTTTGATGACAAAGACAAAGGTAACACTGGATTAACTCGACTCAGACAGCGGGATGGTTTTGCTGCTGTCTCCAAAAAAAAGGAGATGTGTATAAACATAGAAGAAATTATCAAAGCAGGTATACATATTTAAAATTAAATCAGAACTGCCCATCTCACGTTCTCGAAGGCTCTGGAGAAACAATTACCCAAACATCTATTCAGGCTGCAGGAACCCGTGGAGATCAGCCCTTTTATTTGCCAATACCTTCTGCAGTGTTTCTGTGAGCTAAGTAACAACCATGATTCTCTTCAACCAGTGTGTCTCCAGCATGGCTGAGAGGAATTTTACCACATAAATGACACAAGAAGACGTCTGCAAAATGTGCGAGGAAGGTAGAACATTGCACTTCCAGCGTGCTCCAGGGACAGCCTGTCAAGAGAACTGCTCCTCTTCAGCAGTGCCCGGTGGAGATGCAGACAGAAAAGCCCAAAGAAGTGTCAGTGGTGCCTAAAACGACCATAAAGTCATTTCCAGGTTGTTTTCAAAGTGATGCCAAAAAGCAGGAAATAAATGACCTTCCCAGAGACAATTTGGGCTTTGAGCAGCAAAGGTGTTTGCTGCCAACGTTGGGCAACGAGGCAGTTCCACGGCACAAACTGCTCCAAAGTGTCAGAGAGAAACCAGGGGATTTATCCAGGTGACATCCAAGATTCCAACATCTTAACATGCATATTCATGAAGTTGTGAAAGCTAATTATCATATTCACAGGAGGTGGAGTTTGGGTGGGTCTTGGAGGGAGCCTTCCAGGATCTTCTCCTGGCACAGTTTTGGGTGTTCTGTCCACCCTTCAGCCTCTTCAGGGCTTGTTTTCTCCTCTTTCTCACCATGCCCTCTCCACCTTTCTGGGTGAGGTGTCCTGGCTGGTCAAGCTTGCAAACCTCCTTGGCTCAAGGCCTTCCTACCTTATTCCATTGTCCATGTGACCTTGATTTATGACCACTGGGTTTATCCTGTAGCACTCCCAGCAGTCTTGTAAAGTTTTGGTCCAGTAAATAGAAGAGGACAAGTTGTCCATCAGGTATCAGGCAGAACAAACAGCTGGCAATTTTCTAACAGAGCAAGGGACCTTTACTAATTCAGTTCACTCTTTTAGGCCTTGCTCTTGCTTCACAAGGAGACATCTCCTTGTCCCATGGCAGGACAATAAAGCTGTCAGAGAGATGAGCAGGCATCTGGTCCCAGAGCACGGCGCTTCTCACCCACCTGTTTGCATAAGTCAGATACAGAAGTTGTAGCACAAACACCTCTGAGAGCTTCAGGGCTGAGATGATCTGCTGTGCTCATCAGAGACTGGGCAACACTAAACGCAGAGAGAAATTCAACTTTCTAGTGATCTTTCCAACTCAGTCACGGACTAGAACCCCCTGTGTGGGATCCTTGGTCCCCAGGACACACTGGGGTGTCACTTGAGCTGTTGTGGAAGCCGAGGGGCATAACACGGTCTGTGCTTAGGGACTGTCTAGTGTTGATAACGTCATCATCATTTTTGGTGTCATTCATTATCAGGGTGTTTCTGTGGGAGCTGGATGAGCACAGAGCTCACAGACCTATGGGTGCAACTCAGTTTCTCTCCTGTCAGTTTGTCCTTGGTACCTCTGGCTGTCTGTCTCTCAAAATCAGGTAAACTCAGAATGTAGCAGAAAGCAGAATGGTTGTGGTTTGGTCTGGGGTTTTTTTGGTGTTTTGTTTTGGCTTTTTTTTTCCCCCTCCACTTTTAACAGGGGAGGTCATTTTTTAATCCACTATTTGTGGTAGGGTCTGTGGGAATGAACCACCACAGAGGCACTGGGAAACAGCTTGAATGTTGTGATAATTCAGAATAATTCAGTACCAGGTTCTGGCTGGTTAGAACAACTCCCAGGGAGCCTTTCAGTCTGGTTTAAAACCCAACCCCTGTTAACAACAAGACCCCATCACTGCCCACCAGGAGGTTTGCATGAACCTGTTTGTTATACCAGCACAGATTCTGGTAGACTGCATCACACTGGGAGTATGAAGAGCATCTGTATCCCAAAAGCCTTTTCAATGTGCAGAGGGC
Organism: Formicarius rufipectus; assembly: GCA_013399695.1. Taxonomy (NCBI): domain Eukaryota; kingdom Metazoa; phylum Chordata; class Aves; order Passeriformes; family Formicariidae; genus Formicarius; species Formicarius rufipectus. The sequence continues at coordinate 399,675 of VXAU01005178.1, forward strand.
TGATTGTGTCTGCTTGGCTGCTTCTGATTTCCTTGCTAGAAAAGACACAGTGAGTAGTTTCTCAAAACTGCTGCTTGTCCAGAGTGCCTGGCTGGGTATTGTTTGACAGGACAAAATATATGTTGGGTTTTTTTTAAAAAGAGTAAGGAAAAAGCCTGTGAAAAAATAATTTTATGCTTGTATGAGTATGAAAATTGCTCAAAGGCACTGGTGGTGCTGTTTTGCAGTGCTGGAGCAATTTAAGCCCTCAACAAATTTAGATCACACAGCAAATGTTAAGCAAACTGCTTTCCCCTGTGCCTCCAGGGCATTGGGTTTAAACACCTAAGCTCCACTAGCCTTTGGTTTTCCATTTTTAGGCAAGAAGTTTATTAGAAAGGAAAGACACATCCTGCAGGAAAGACCTCTGGTACTTTCCAAGTCAGCATTTCCGTGACTCAGGTTCGTTTTGAAAAGAATAATTTATAGAGGTGTGAATAAATAATAGCAGCAAGTTCTAACTGTCCAAACATGATACATAATACCCTGGGAAAAGTCCTCTGCTGTGTGCTAATGAGTGATTGTTGGCTGTTGTGTCGGGAGTGTCTGTAATGAGTAAAATCCTTTGAAAAGACCTGCCTAAGCAGCGCTTGTCAAACTGCATCTCCAGCCCCACGTGAGACAGGAGTTCAGTTTGCTTCTGCAATCAGTGTGGTCTCTTTGCCTGCATTTGCAAGCAACAAATGCACCATCAGCTGTTGAACTTAAAATGCCAGAGATTCAGTGTGGTTTGCATGGCACAGAACTGCAATTCTGTCATTGTCTCTTCTTGAGGGAAGAAATACAAGGGGACATCAGGCAGGTGCCTGGCTCGTCTGGGAAGATCATTTAATTTTAAGAGCAACAGTGAAATGTGTTTAATTTGTGTGTGGAGAAACATTTTCAGGCTGTTGTTAGTCCCACCCTATTGGCTGCTCCTCTGTCTGCATCCACTGCAACCCTTCCTTTCGTTCTCTTTCTCCTTGCAGCCCCACTGACACGGCTTTTTCTATCATTTTTTTAATCATCCAAGAGGAGAGTGCTGTGTGGTTCTCTCCCTGTCCAACACTGGTTCTTGAAAGAGAACCTTGAAACTTTTTCATGAGAGGAAACTCTCTAAAATGTTGCTTTTCTTTTCAATTGCATCTCTTGCTAGCCAGAGACCTTTCCAGAGGTAACCATGTTTTTTTCCTCCCTCTCTTGCAAGGGAAATAAGTGCTTGGGCAAAGTGATAACTGGACATAGCAAATTTTTGGTGTGTTGTGCTGGCTTTCTGCACAAGCAGAGTTACCTGAGTTGTTTTCAGAGAAACAACAAGAAAACAACAACAAAAACAGTGCAAAAAGTCACACAATTTGCAAGAGCAATAAAATTTTCCCTCCATTCTACCACTTCATTTATCTCAGACAACAGTTAACTCATTAATTTTCTTTGGCTGTCCTCCTTGAAACATCCAGGCACTGAGGTTTACTCTTAGAGCTGTGTAGGAAGGAAGTCTTGGCCCTGTTCATGTCAACCTTTTGACAAGGGCACAATTACTTTTAATGTCACAAATGAGATTTAGGGGTTTTTATTTCTTTCAACCGACTGAGAGTGGAAGTTTGGGTTTTTAATTGCTTGATGTGAACAATTGTGGTTAATTGGATTAAGAACACAAAGCCAGCTCATGTAGGACACCAAAATCTCACCCATGCCTATGGGTCACCACTGGTTTGAAGTCAGTCTTGAAGTGCTGACATGGATTTCAAAGGTTTCATCTCTTACTTACAGTTCATTGAGCCTGCCAGTTGCACTGCTCAGCATTCATCTTAGTCAAATCAGCCCCTTTTTTTCCTCATTTTCTTTCTTTTGCATGTCCGCATGGAAATATGAACTCAGCCAGTGAATCACAGAGTGAAACTTCACTCCTGAGAGGGGACAAGTGGTTGTATCACTGAATACAGTTTTATCCTCCTTTAATTTCTCACAGAATATTTGCACTATTTTTAACTAGGCTTTGTGGTGGGGGCTAGTTCCCCATCTGCGTTTGTGCTCAGTCCTGATTCCTTTGGATCCGATGCACTCAATCTGAATTTAGTATTCAGTGAGCAATTCCCTATCTCAGTCATATGCATAGCTCCTTCCCATCTGCCATCACTATGGCTACTCCTGGCCCAAATGCAGTTTCCATGGCAGTCAGTGGAAAATTTTTGAGGCTGATTTCACGAAGCAACACATCCAACAAGGGAGAGAAAATATGTCAATCCGGAAAAGGTACTGACAGAGCTCTCATTTCTTTTGTGTTGCCCTGCTTATGTAGCAGGGAGGGGAGAAAAAGGTAATCCCCACCTGACAGATGGGGACCAGTGTCTCCAGATTTATCCAGTATTTGTAAAAGGGTGCAGAATTGTCAGCCTGGTTTTTCAAGCACCAAGTCAGCAGCTTAGCTCTGGTGCCCTCCTTGAGGAATGAGCTGTGGGATGAAAGCAGATGGAAGGTAGGGGGAACATCAGCTAACACAGCATCGTATTCACAGATTTGGAAACAGATCTTTCCTCTGAACACAAAAAGAAAGATCCCTCCAAATGCTTCTCTGGTTAAGTTTGTTTTAACAAAGGTATGTGTGTTTGGTGTCTGATTAATGCAAGTCCTCCTCTAGAGCTGTCTCAGGAATCAGAGAATTAAAAGGTCACATAGAACAAGGTCCTTAAATGAGGTGAATTACTGTAATCAAGGGCAGAAAGTGGCCTGAATTTATTGATGTCATCTGCTTCATGTGTCTCTAATACAGTGGAAATACAAGAGTAAGCAGTTCCAGTCCCTTATGAGTGAGACCAGAGCCCTACCAGGAGAAAGAGAGCAACAGTATTTCAAAGTGATTTTCATGTAGACTTTCTAACTATTATCTTCCCCCCTCTCTTCAGTGGGTTCCTTTTCTGTGTATCAAAAATCACTTTCCCTCCTCTGGAGAGATTTTCCCTATCCCATGCCCTCTCTACTCCCAGCTTCCATGACCCTCTTTTTACCTTTCTTTTCACACGGTAGACAGTTTGGGTTGTTTTCAAACAAATCTGAACTTTTACTTCATTCTGATTTTATTTGTGGCCTGAAAAACAAAGCGCCTTAACTTGAAACAGACACTGTCTTGCCTGTGGGGGCAACTTGCAAAGTCTTGATGCTTGGAAAGTTCCCAAAAGAAAACAAAGCCCAGCAGTCTTGCCTTGTTTGTAGAGCGGATGGAGATCATTGACTCCTAAAACCTTTGCCATCTCCTTCCAAACAGCCCCCTAAAACAACAAATACACGGGCTATGTCAAACAGTTCTGGTCTTCTGAATCATGAGCCAGACATGAGAGTGACATTCAGGCTGTTCCTGCACATAAACATGAGGGGCTGAGTTTTGGGGCAGCTGGGATGTTTCCTTCCACCGAGGCTCTGGCCTGATGTCCTGCAGGGAACAATTGAAGCCATGGCTCTGGAAAACAAAGCCCACTCCATGGGGAATGAAGTGCCTCTTCAGGGGTTTGGTTACTGCTTCCTGATGATATGCTGGGCTCTCTGCAAGGGGAGGGAGTCAGACTTGTGCTCCCAAAGCCTGGCTTCGGAAGCAAAGCAGCCAGGACACGTTGCAGGCAATGGAACAGGCTTAGGAGGGCAGGGGGATTCTGTAGCTGTGAGGTGCCCACACCTCAGTGGTGTCCTGCACTTTGGCCACAACAACCCCATGGAGCTCTACAGGCTGGGACAGAGGGGCTGGAGAGGGGACAGGCAGGGAGGGACCTGGGGGTGCTGATGGACAGGAGGCTCAACGTGAACCAACAGTGTGCCCAGGTGGCCAAGAAGGCCAATGGGGTCCTGGCCTGGATCAACAATGGGGTGGACAGCAGGAGCAGGGCAGGGTTCATTCCCCTGGACTCTGCCTTGGTGAGGCCACACCTTGAGTGGTGTGTCCTGTTCTGGTCCCTCGGTTCAGGAAGGACATTGAGGTGCTGGAGCAGGTCCAGAGAAGAGCAACGAGGCTGGGGAAGGGACTGGAGCACAAGTGCTGTGGGGAGAGGCTGAGGGAGCTGGGGGGGTTCAGTCTGGAGAAGAGAAGGCTCAGAGGTGACCTCATCACTCTCTACAACTCCCTGAAGGGAGGTCATAACCAGGTGAGGTTGGTCTCTTCTCCCAGGCAGCAGCAATAGGACAAGGGGGCAGGGCTGGAGCTCTGCCAGTGGGAATTTAGGTTGGATATTAGAAAGAAATTCTTTGCAGAGAGAGTGACCAGGCATTGGAATGGCCTGCCCAGAGAGGGGGTGGATTCACCTCCCTGGAGGTTTTTAAACTGAGACTGGACATGGCATTCAGTGCCATGATCTGGGAAAGGGACTGGAGCTGGATCAAGGGCTGGACTCGATGATCTCGGAGGTCTTTTCCAACCCAACCGATTTCAGGACTCTGTGATTCAGTGTCTCAGAGAATGTGTGGTTTGAACCAGCTTGCAGAGCAAATGAGGTTGCATTGCAAACCAGCATTGGTTCAGCTGGCAGGATGGAGCAAAAAGCTGCAAGTTCAGTATTTTTCTGACTGTGTAAAAAGAAGAGAATTTGCACAGTGTGTTTTTAATTATAAAGCAATTGCTCACTCAAAACTAAAAACTTGACAGTGGAATTTCACTTTATCACTAAAGAAGTCGAACATTTTACACATAGCACAAAAAATGGACACTGTTCACTGATGCCATGCTGTACATGCAGTTTCAAAGTTTAAACAGGGGAAACATTGCAGCCTTAAGGGAGATCCCCACAGAGAAACAAGAGACAGAAGAGGGCACCGCTAAATGCAATTTTGTCCAAAGACACAAAGGTGGCAGTTATGTTCCTGCTCAAGTAGGAACATAAATATGGCTACTATAAGAAATGCCATTTGTTTCCACTTCTGCTTCTGAAACAGCAGCTGTGCTTCCAATGTTGCTGCTGATAAAATGCAGAGATGCGTTTGTAGCATCTCCCCTAGAATAAAATAGAAACCCCTAAGAGTGGTAGCTGGAATTCTCTGTGCTTTCAGTAGGATTTACCACAGGCTGAACATGTGTGTTTGCTTGCTGGGCTTGGTTGTTGCCTTGCCCTGCTCTACGAGAAGGATTCACGCTTATCAAAGCCTGCCCATGGCAGTGCCAGCAGGGTCTGCTGAGCCCACAGTGCTCAGTCTTCCAGGGGCACCTTGGAAGGGCTCCATGCCAAAGGCACAGGGCATATTCACGTGGCTTGGAGCCCACAAGTCGTATGAATTAACTGGGAGATTGATCACAACATACCTTTTTTTTTTTTTTTTTAATTAATTTCCCCTTCATGCTTTCCTAAGATACGCCTGCTCTTCTTTGTTTGTCTTTCCTTCTCCTCTCCATCTTACATCCCTGTGTTGACTTGCTTTATCCTTCCTCCTTCCCCTCCTACTTTTACATCCCTGTGTTGTTTTTCCTTATCCTCCCTTTTTTCTTTCTACCTTTTACACTGCTGTGTTGTCTCCCCTATGTGTTGGACATAGTAAGTCCAACTACGCAGACATAAACACCCATCTTATGAAAACAGAACATACCAGGCACAGTAAAAGACTCTCTCACTCACCTGTTGTCCACAGCAGATGACTTTGGTGAGGAATGGGACACTGAAACCCTCATTTCCCTCTTGCAGCAGCAGCATGGCTCTCTGGATGAACTCCAAGGCAGGGAATGGGGTTACAGTCCTGTAAACACTGACTGGGGGAGACCCCAGCCCTGAGAATCTCCTCTCACAGCACTCTCTCCCACTGCATTATGCAAATGTATTAGGTGCCTTCACTGCTCTCAGCATTTCTTTTTTCAGGCCTCATTTACACAGAATTACTGAAGCCATCTAAGTAGTAACTTGAAAGAAAATAGACTCGTTCAATGGAATATTTTGAAATTGCAGCCAGCCCTTGAAAAAGAGCGTGAAATCAGGGACAAGCAACAGATGGTGGCAGTGGCTAATCTTGCAGCCTATTATTTTACCACATGGGGGTCTCTGCCACAGATTTTCCTGCTGGAAATAGGAGAGAAATGAATCATTGTGACAATTTATTGGTTAAATAGTGCTCTCTGTTGCAGTGATATTTGCCTCCATCTAGAAACCATGTGCAAGGCTATGGCTCCAAAAGGGATTCAGCTGCATGTAGGCTGGTTTGGTGGTGACAGACATCACATGACTGCAGAGCAAAAGAGCTGCACCAGTCAGTTGATATGGAGAAAATGGATTTTTTGGCTATGCTAAGCAGTCTGTGAAAGGAAACCTACATGCAAACCCACGATGGACTCTAATAGGAAATTATACCTTCTCTGTGGAACTGAACAATTACATCATATTCACGGGACTCTGTAGGATGGTTAAAAAGAGAAAATATTTCATCTTAAGTTATATGACAGTCTCTTAGCTGGCCTTTTTCTCCTAAAGATAGAGTGCTTTAGTAACTGCAGGCCTTTATAACTAAATTCTATTCAAATATAGCAAAATTCTATAAATTTATATCTTAAATTCCAATCAAACTTGTTTTTTGGTTTTTTTTCTTGCCTCCCTCAGATTAATGCTCTTGTCATTTGGCATTTCTTGAATTTCTGTGTTACCTTCAGTTTCTTTTGAAGCACCAGTAAAAGTTTTGCTATTTGAGTTCAGATAGAGATGTATTTAGTATCCTATAACACTAAAGAGCCTCCAATCTTGACAAACAAACATGAAATACGAACTTTAGTTTCCATTTAAGAAGGAAAAAAATTATAGCTAGAAGACAGCATTTATTTAGCACTCCTCAACTTTTTATGGACTGATTGTTTAACTGTGATGTTTAACTGATTTCAAGCATGATATCACACAGAAAGTCTGACCTGCTGATCACACTGGTGATGCCTTTCATTTCCCAGCTGGACACTCAAATACCAAAGCAAATCTTTCCCTCGTTTTTGATACCTTGATTGTGCAAAACACAACTCCAGAGTGCCTACACTGAACCTTCCTCCTGGTTCCTGGAGGGCAGGCAGGCAGGAACGTCTTCACCCATCAGAGGAGTTGTATTTTGCTCCCATTTCAGTGCCTATTGTGTTTGTGAAACATACTGAAAAGGCAAAAGCTGGAATTACAGTCTTATCATCCAAACAGATTGATTCATGGCTTGCATGCAGCTAATTGCTTACTATTTAACCTACTTTTAGCTGCATCCCCATATGATGGCTGTTTCAGGCCCTAAATGCCTTCAAGTCAGTTGAGGAACATTAATTTGTTCCTCATCCCAGAAGGGTGCCCAATTGTTGGGTCAGCTGTTAAGAATGGGAAAACAGTCATTAGCGCCAGGCAGCTTGTTTTCTTCCATTTGATCAGATTACAAATGATTCATCAAAACTCAAGCAGGCAGTTCCTCATGTTTGAGGAGACCACACATTGTCCAACTCAATGCATGTCTTTTGTGAAGTTCCATTTGCAGTTATTATGTCCTATTTATCCAGTGGCAGCTCCTGAATGGATTAACTTACACTCTGCTTTAACCTGCACCATCAGAGCTTGTAGCTCAAACAGGAACAGGCAGCCCCATGTTGTTATGCGGGTAAGGAAAGTTTCTTTTTTCACATTTATAGAACCTTGGTTCTCTGTGCCTTGTAATCACAGAGGGCATTAGTAGCACAACCAGGAAACAAAGTCACATCCCTCTCTAAAGGAATCCAGACTTACAGATTGAACATGAAAGTGCAGCTTCTGCAGCTCTCTAAGAACATATTGTGACTTTCACCCCATTACATTACAGTGCATTTTAAAACCTTTATGGGCAGTCTGACAGCTACTAGAAATCAGTGTTTCACTCTCAAATCCAAATGAGTTTCACCTCTTAACAGAGTTGGCCTCTTCTGATTCCTTAGCAAGACATTTGATGTGCTCCACGATCCTGGAGTTTTTCCCCTGAGTTGCTCAGTCCATTTGAAACTCTCAACTCCTGAATCAGAAGTGGGTAAAGCAAACTAAAGCACCAGGTTGTACTTAACTTGTTCTGCACTGCCAAAGCAGAATAATCTCATTGCCAATATCTAGAGGTTCTTTGGGTGGACTGTGGTGACATTTGGAGGACAAGTCCCTTCCAGGTGACTTGATTGCTCTCTGGAGAATCTGTATGCTTGGAAAATCGAACAGGAGGGCAAAAGTGCTCCCGTGTTCCAGGCAGTCTGCATCCCATCAGCAAGCCACTTCCATCTTCACAGAGACCCTTGATTGCAGCTCTCTGGGAAACTTTACTTAGCTAAAAGTTCAAATACCTATTAAGAACTTGATTCAGGCAGCCAATATGCAGTTTTTCTCCACGGAAATGCAAGCCATGGGGCAGAGGCTCAGGAAGTCTTTGCTTGCCTTCCTTCTCCTCCTCTTCCTCTTCCTCTTCCTCCTCCTCCTCAACAACTGTGCATGGGTACAGTCAGCACTTGCTGTAGGTGCTCTGGAGTGAGGAACCTGCTGGCTGGAAAGCTCAGCATCAGCACTCACATGAGACCTGTGGCTGACCTTGCACATCTCAGCCTTCCCAGAGGTGGGTATGCTGCATTTGCAGAGGTCCCCTGTCCTTCAGGGGTTCTGGCCCATGAGGTGTGAAAGTGAAAAGTGAATTTTCCAAGTACAGGCTTCATAGGTTTCTCTGGCTCAATATTGGTAGAAGGAGGGGCTTCCAGGATGGTTTCTGTTGGAAGCTGCCAGAAGCTTCTCCTGTCCTGTGGAGCCAAGGACAGCCAGGGCCAGGAGGGACCTGCTGCTGGTGGACAGAGTTGAGCCAATTAAGAATCACAGTCACACCTCTGGGATAACACATTTAAGAATTTAGGAGTGTGGGGCAGTTGGAAATCCCAGCCATGGGATAACAACACAGAGACCAAGGTCAGAGCAGGAGGAGGTGAAGGACAGACCCCACGCTGGAGCAGGGGGTGAAGGACTCAAAGCTGTGCCCCCCCTGCAGCCCCTGGAGATCCCTCGGGGTGCACAGACCCCCCTGCAGCCCATGGGGTGACCCCCAGGACAAGAGCAATGGCAGAACCAACAACTGCAAACCCCCATTCCCTGCTCCCTCCAACTGCTGGAAAGAGGGAGGAGTGGGAGGAGAAGAGGGAGGAGAAACGTGTTCTTAAGACTGATTTATTTCTTACTTTTCAGTTCTTATCTTCTTAGTAATAAAATTAAGTATTTTAGCCACTCTGAATTTGCTTTGCCATTATCTCTCAGCTGTTTTTTGCTTTTTCCCCTTATCCTTTCACTCTGGGAAAATGGGAGGGACCTGGAGGTTTGGGTGGACACGGGGTGAAAACCACCAGACTCGCTTTCACGAGGGTCAGTCTCACAGAGCTGTGTGCAGCCACTTCAGTAAAGGAGTATGGATTCCAAGGGTGTCCAGCTGTGTCACAGCCATCCTGGTGGCCCTCCTGGAACAACATCTTGGCAGCATCTCACACGAGGGCTGCGATCCTGGAAGTGGTGCTGCTCAGGAGAAACCCACAGGGAAACACTTCTGGGGCAGAGACCTTCCATTTCAACATCTCTGGCTTGGATTGACCTGATCTAAGAGGTGGGAAAAACGAGGGAAAGTTTGGCAAAATACATGATTTTGTTGTTCCCTATCTGAAATCATAAATGAATGGCTACATGATAATTTAGGGGACTTATTCAATGTGATGTTTCTCTTCGTTTACCTCAGAGTCCCATTAATAGCACCTCAGACCTACAACTTTTGTTCCTTAATAGTCAGAAGTTGCAAAAAAAGCAACAGAAGGGAAAAAGATAAAAGCCAATTAATCTTTCAAGACAATGATTCACAGTAAAAAACCAGCTTTCCTCTATCTGCCTCCTGCGTTAATGTAAAATCTAATTTTCTAACCTCAGATTCATTCTGAGTCCCGCCTCTTCCAGCTCTGTAAAGTTTCTGTGGGTGACCTCTGCTTCCTGCATAATTACTGTGAACAGAAAGCTTGAAACGCCTCATTGGGTTGGAAAGTTATTTAAATACTGGCTGTCAAGCCCAAAGCTTGAAATTGCCCTTGTCTTTGGTGTGCTTGGGCAGCTCTGCAGTGAGGATGCCTTGCTTTGGAGGGCTCTGGGCAGGGTGGATGAATGAGTGGAGGATGTCGCCCAGAAGATTTGCTTTAGCTTCCATGAGTCAAACTGGGCCAAACTGACCCACTGTGGAGAATTAGGGCTGGAGTTTTTGTATCTGAAAGCTTTTCCTGTTTTTTTCTTTGTAGTGGTTTTCACCAAGTG